>CM029605.1:37205224-37406710 GCA_017311375.1 Mytilus coruscus
CGGTTTCTCTGCACGTCCTTTTTCTCATCAAGTTCATCGAAAAGTACCAAGACCTTATAGATACATATTCAGTATAAAAATAAAGAGATGTGGTACATTTATGATTGCCAATGAGACAACTATCCACCAAAGTTAAAATGAAGTAAATGTAAGCAATCATAGGCAACCGTACAGCATCAACAATGAGAAAAACACATACTGTAAAGTCGGCTATTAAAGGCCCCGACATGAAAAATATCAAAAAAAATTAATTGAGAAAACTAACGGTCTAATTTGTAACAAAAAAATTTACGAAAAAACTAATATGACAATCTAATTAAAATATTGATCTCTGATTACGTTATACTACATATGAGATCTAACAACTACCAATATGTAGTTTCACTTCTGACTATTTCACACGTGACTTTTAAACCAATTAGAATTCCCTTAACAAATCTTTGCAGTCCATTCGATACATAAATTTATATATGGCTTATTGATATCTTCACGATATGTCCTGAGAATACCGAAAGATAAAACCGCGGGTAAATGACGACAGCTTGTTACTCGCTTCAAAAACAATGTAGATTGGTAAGCATTATGTAGACATTGTCATCGAATTAATATTATAAATAACATTCAATTGAGATGTTTCTCTAAGTAAGTAGCTTAAACAGACATGAATAATTTTAATTTTATTCCGCTCAGTCCCCCTTTTTCGATAAAACGAACCCAACTTTCAACATTAATACCTATACAATTGGTACTGCAACCTTTTAACGAATTGGTAAAGCAGCAACCAATTCTCAAATAAGATCTCCAAAAGCAGCTAGAAAAAGACAAACCACCTAAAATTATGGCAAAACCTGATCAGTATATGACGCTCAAACAAAACATCGAAATAACTTATACATACACCACAAGTCTTTTAAAAGTAATAACTTCCTAAATAAATGAAAACTGATTACCATAGAATAGCGCAATTGTGCTTTAGGTGGAGTTAAGCACCAATCAATCAATCAATCAATCAATCAATCAATCAAAACTCTATGCATTGACCATATTTATAATAGATGATTGTGCAAAAGGGACATTACCTATAATTCTCTTCTGTCTCCAGTCATGCTTCAGTGATTCCCTATATAATTAACCAATTTTTTTCAACGAAAGGGGGGCCTGGGCCCCCCTTGATCCGTCTATGGAGACTGGGTATGGAAAAACAGTTGACTATCATTTACATTTAACTGTGTGGTATGGGATTCTATCATTGTTGACAATAGTAACATGTCAGACCTATACATATCAAAAAGATGTGATATGATTGCCAATGAGACAACTCTCCAAAAGACACCAAATGACACAGAAATTCACAACTGTAGGTCACAGTATGGCCTTCAACAATGAGCATAGCCCATACTGCATAGTCAGCTATAAAAGGCCCCAAAATGACAAATGTAGAAACAATTCAAAAGAGAAAACTAATGTCCTAATTTCAATTAATTGTGTACTGAAAATGAAAACAAATATGTAACACATCAACAAACGACAACAACTGAATTACAGGCTCCTGACTTGAGACAGCCACATACAAACAGAATGTTGCGGGTTTAACATGTTTGCAGGATCCCAACCCTTTCCTAACATGGGACAGTGGTGTCCATACTCCATTCTTAATTAGGTGTCATGAATATGCATATGTATATTTGATATTAAAACAACATCTGAGAGTATATTTTATATGACTGCAAAATAATTTTAGGGGCCAAAACAAGCATTTTGTAGTTTCCAGACAATAACTTGTATGTAAGTGTATGAATCTCTCTGACATTGTACTACAAGGTTAATTCCATATCACAAAGGGAAGGCTGGGATTCAGTTTAGGGTAATTTCCCAAACATGCAGAATCGGGCAAAAAGGGTAAAAACAAGCACTTTTGTAGACAATAACTTTTGTTTAAGTGTAGTTGATCTCTTAAATTGTACAGCAAGGTTCCATACTACAAAGGAAAGGCTGGAATTGAGTTTGGAGGAAATTGCTGCAAGGGGTGGCATTTTTTCTCCAATTTTTAAGGGTTTATATTTGTTTTTCTCAAAATTTTCAAATTTCAAATATTTTGAAAAGTTTCAAAATAAATCTTAAATAAAAATATTGCACAATAGATTTTAAAGAACTATGACCACATTTATTTGAATCCAAATTCAGACAGTATCAAGCTTGAATATTGTGTCCAAATTTGCCCCAACTGTTCAGGGTTCGCTCAGCGAGGCATTTTATTATAGTATAGAATTAAGATGGGCAGAAAACAGTTCAATTGATGCATATATATGTTTTGTGGTGGAGATTAGAGTTTTATTAGATAAGGGCAAATTATATTTCTTAACAATGCAAAATAAATGCTTCGCTGAGCGCAAACTATTACGACTGCAGAGGTTGAACCCTGAACAGTTAGGGCAAATTTGGACTCAATATTCAAGCTTGATACTGTCTAAATTTGGATTGCAATAATTTTTACATAGTTTAGGTTTCTGACTCAAAATAAATGTCAAGATCTAACAAATCATGTGTGCAATACTGTGCAATTAAAGATTTCTTCTTGAAACTTTTCAAAATTTGAAATTTGAAAAAGAATTTAAACCCTCAAAAAAATGGAACCCCCAAAGTTTTGATTCCCTTGGAGCGATTACCCCACACTCTATTCCAGCCTTTCCTTAGTAGTATGGAACCTTGTAGGACAATTTCAGAGATCCATACACTTAAACACAAGTTATTGTCTGAAACTAGAAAATGCTTGTTTTGGCCCCTAATTCCTGCATGAAATAGGCAATACCCCAAACTCAATCCAATCCTTCCTTTTGTGATACGGAACCTTGTGGTACAATGTCAGAGATATCCATACACTTACACACAAGTTATTGTCAAGAAACTACAAAATGCTTGTTTTGACCCCTTTTGGCCCCGATTCCTAAACTGTTGGCACCATAACCCCAAAATGAATCCAAACCTTCTACTTGTGGTATTACACATTGCGGTACAATTTCAGAGCAATTGAAATACTTATACATAAGTTATTATCCTGAAAGTAGAAAAAATATTGTTTTGGGCCCTCATTCAAAAACAGTTGGGACCATCATCCCCAAAATCAACCCAACCTTCCTTTGAGGCATTGAACCTTTTAATTAAATTCCATAAAGATCCATTCACTTTAACTAAAGTTATTTTCCGGAAACCAAATATGTCTTCGGACGACGATGACGACATCATACCATTATACGATCCAAAATTTTTTTTTGCTTTCGTATAATTACAATCAATCATGAATCATCTGTGGTTTGATAAACAAATTTATTTGTCTTATAAGCAGATGTATGAATTATTTTGATATGAACATTTCACAAGGATAATTTTTTACCATTTTTTTTGCCTTCTTCTTTTATTTCATTCTTTAGTTTTTTAAGTAGTGGCTCAACGGGTCATCATGGTCATGATGTCACAACATGGAATTTCAGAAATCTGTTTTGGTTAATTATTATTTATTTATCAGTTTTATGCCATATTTTCTATAGTATGTTAACACTAATGAAATCTATACGCAATCCTTGTTAGTATAATTGGCAATTACACCCATCTTTAATGAGAAATCGAGGTTCGAATCCTCGACAAGGAGTATAGACAGTGTTAACTGCTTTTTGGTGTTGTAAGCAGCATTTGACTTCGAAAAATTCATACATTTAGAGTTTGATACAGTCTGGTTTCATATGAAGCCAGTTAAGAACTTTGAGCTTTCTATGATACAGTATTTTATTGTTTACTCCAAATATAACATGATTTAATATTGTTTATATCTTTTGGTAGTAGGTGTTTTATTGTTTCTGTTTAATATTAATCAAAACTTATATAGACTGGAGGATTTACATCTGGTCTTATTGCATTTAAATAGCTGTGTGGACCTCTATATGATTTTGGTTGTGTTTGCAGTTCCGTTGCTGTTTCATTGCAATTTGCATACACCCACATCTCCTTTTTCGTATGTGCATGTGATTTAACTTACAAAACTTTTAAGGTTGTACATAACACTACAGGGAGATAACTCTGTAAAAATTGATTAACGATTTAATCATTTATTTATGTTCCAGACCATATGAGTATTTTGACCGTACGTGTACAATCCAGTCCGTATGCATACTTTTTCAAAATATGCATATGGTCTGACTGTACACTTACGGTCTGCCAGATTATAAGACATTGGTCAAGTTTATTCGATACCTTGACATGTATATTACCGATCAACATAACTGATATCATAATGTTTTAACTATTTAAAAGTTAATCTCCTGTATATCATAACAAAAACGGAAGAAACTGGACACAAATTATATAAAAACCGTTTAAAAATAATGAAAATAATATTAAAATAAAAAGTGTCGAAAAATAATGCAAAGATTGAAAAGGTAGCTTTGTTACTGTGAGAAAAGCAACTGGGGATTTAGGGTTGCTGATATTATTGGTAAGGATGCAAATTTGTACAAACTATATTTGGCATATTGAACTCTTGTTATGTTATGAGAGCAATAGAACTTTTGACACGCAATATTGAAAATGCACTTTGGAAAACAGAAGGAATTTCATTGCATGCTGCATAAAACAAGCAAGAGATGCAAATGCAAAGGAATAGGCATGAACAAAACATGTAAATGTAAGAAATCTGATGTTCCTTGTGCCAGCAAGTGTCACCCGAGGCGAGAGTGCTAAAATAAGATTGAAACAGACAATTAAATACAGAATTATTTAATTTCAATTGATGTAATGTTTTCCACTTTATTCATCTAATTGTAATAATATTAATTTGTAATACCGGTACTCGATAAAAGTTTTTTGATAAATTTTTGTCTAAAATAAATCCATATGTTCCAAATACATGTATTGTCAAGCTCATACTAGACCGTATGAGTATACTCAAAACGGACCGTACACGTACAATCCAGATACTCATATGGTCTGGAACATAAAAACATAGGTAATTTCTCCTTGTTATGATGTATGAATGTATAACAATGATTATTTTTCAGATCATTTTATTGGATGGACCTATTCTTCAGTGTATTAAATATATATATACATGGGCTTTGCTCATTGTAGAAGGCCGTACTGTGACCCATAGTTGTTAATTTCTGTGTCATTTTGGTCTCTTGCGGAATGTTGTCTCATTGGCTTTCATACTACTACATTTTCTTTTTTATATAACATACCTTGATTCTATTGAAGACTCCAACAGACCAGCAGCAATATAACATTTTTATTGTATTCCATACCTCAGGACTGTGACGATCCAGCATATTTCAGCAGCAGTACATGATGTAAATTAACTCATTCAAAATAATTAATTACAATTGCAAACTGATTATAAAAAAGCAGTTTGACAACTGAATAACCATCTTGAGAATGATTAATGGTCGAGTTTATTTTCCATGATGATGTTTTCAGCTCATCAAACTAATCATGATTTATCACAAAATTCTGATAAATAAAAAAAGACAGAAAATTTAATTTATTCAATAAATCATTAATGAAAATGACAGTTGATATTGTGATACATAATTTTGGTATTATATCTAAAATGTATTTGAGAGCAAACTTTAAATATAAATGAAATAAATATAGATAATAAACTAAAATTCTATCCAGCAGATATTTTTTTTGTCTTTATCATCATGATCATAAATTTAAAGTATTATACAGAAATTATATCATACATTATATGTACAATATAATATTTACCATAGGCTAAGATCTGCATGTTTAAACTCTGGACCTGGTTCACAACCTAGATCTGCAGTGCCATCCTCATCTTCATCTTCAGATGCTTGTAGTGGCTTTTTCTGTGGCCTTGTCTGGGTGTTTGAAGAGTTCCCTCCGCAGTCTTATTTGTTTGGTCCAGTCAAAAATTGAAGGAACACTGTCAGGTTTCAGGGTTTTTCAGACTGGAGTCCATTTAAACTCAGTGGATTTAAAATTTGCCTTGAGCATGTTGAGCAAACTAAATGTTTGATCACTAACCTGAAATTAAACAGTTATGATTGGTCTTCATTAATCCTATATAATTGAGTTACATTTATATATGTAAATGTCCATACATTACTTGTTGAAAAGCTGCAATCATCCCAAAATTTGTAATTTATATTGTTGACTTTGTATAACAGACAAAAATTTATGGCCATAACATAACAAGTTGTAAGATAAACTGTTTATGGTATTAGGTTTTACCTATGATATTATATTCTCAAATAAATATATAGATCTCAAAAGTTTGAGAGGAATCATGGAATATACATGTATCCGTCACATTATAGATTAAAAAGTGGAATTTCCTTAGGCTTTCAAATGAATTTTGTAAGCTATTAAACAAAGTGTTACAAGTGGTGAAGTTAGAGGACATCCCTTTGTAAGTTTTACAGACACCATCTGGCATCACAAGTAAGTTAATATTTATGCAATATCCTTCTCACAGATGACTAAAATGTTTCTTCTGTCTACAATCCTGTTTTTGATGGGGTTTGTATTGCTCAGTATTTAGTTTTACCATGTTGTGTTTTGAGTATTGCTGTTTGTCTATATTGGTCTTTTTCTTTTTTAGCCATCGTGTTGTCTGGGTTTTTTTCACATATAAGTTTGAAGGTCCATCTGGTATCTTTCGCCCCTCAGGCTCTTTACAAAAAGAAACTATGTTAATGGGAACATGACAACTCCATCTTTTACAAACTTAAACAAAATTTTAGGTTTACAAACTTTACATTATGTGCAATAACGGCACACAACAGTGTTTATCATTCTCCTTGCTTGTCTTCTCTGCATCCATCTTTGTTCGATTTAAATGTATATTACCAACCTTAGCCTTGATTTGAGCTTTCAGGCAGAACTTATAATGAACATTAGTTGAGAATGGAGTATATATATATACATGTATATATATATATTTCTCTAATTCTTCGTGAATTTATCCCTTTCTGCACCCATTGTAGAAAAAAATTTAATCAACGTGTGGTTCGTTTGATCTCAGTTAATCATTGGTTAAAATCCGATTATAACGTAGAATTTTCTTACTTTCCTCTGAATTTCCTATTGTGACGGCATGAAAAAAGGCGACCATGCCCGTCACATAGAAAGAACACATCTTTTTGCAGATTATTCGAAAAGAAGGAATAAGTTGGCCTGCATATTGTTTGAAAATCATTAGAGAAACAGATTCCACCACCAAATCTCGTGTAATACGATATTTATCCACTCTCGACAGTTAAATTTTAAATATTTAAAACGCTCGGGCAAGCCTCGCATTTTAAATTTGAAAATTTAACTGTCTCGAGTGGATAAATATCATATCACACTCGATGCAGTGGTAGAATCTATATATATATATAGATTATAACTTCTATGTAATCTTAGCTCTTGTGGAGAGTTGTCTCATTGGCAATCATATTTTTCTAGTAAAGGTGACCAATTGCAACATTAAAGTTATTTTTAAGTTATAACATGTATAAAAGGTAAATAGATGAAAGTATATACAACAAAATCTTTTAGTATGACTGAAACTACTTTTATTACATGGCAGAGGTGGTACATGGTGGAAATGACCAATACCCAACTGGCTCCATGGCTGAAAAATCTTGCTTCCTTCCTAAAGTTATAAAATGTCAACCTTACTCTACCTTAGAGAATTTACCTTTGAATGGCGACTTGATCATACATGTACGTACAGACTGGAGTTTGGAAATTTAGACTTCAACCAAAGATACTAATGGACCACAAACTACAAATGTACCATTTGTCCTAGTGTCTGTACCTCATAGGCAGATCGTGGGAAAAATTTGGTTGATTATATAGGGAATCACTGAAGCATGACTGGAGCACACCTTCCCCCCTTTTTAAGAAAGTTCTGGATCCGCCACTGAATGATATATGAAAGCTTCTAACTGTCTAATTCCCCAAGGTAAATCAGGTATAAATGTAATTCAAGACATAAATGTTAGCTTTAAACTCAATAGGAGATTTTTACTGAAATTATCCATTCATCTTACAACGTCAACAGGTAGCAGTATCTGGTACGGTAAAGTAAACTCTTTCCATAGCCCGTTGAAAGCATGACCGTGATGATGACCATACAATCTTTGTGCTCCAAAATACTTTGCAAACTTTGTGTTTGCTCACAATTTAGCCCTGAAACTTTGTACTGATGCAAAATTTCGGTTAATGCGTTTTCGAAATCGTCTTTCCATCCTGCGTCGCCATCTTTAAGACATTCTGAAGCCGCTTTCATTAGGACGATTTTGATTGGTCAATATAAATACTTTCTGGGGTCAAATATTACATAATAAAAGGTCACAAAAGTGAAAGCGATAAGGGTAGTTGTTAGATCTCATATGTAGTATAACGTAATCAGAGATCAATATTTTAATTAGATTGCTAATATGACAGACATGAACCAGCGACAATCACTGAACTACAGGCTCCTGATTTGGGACAGGCAGTTGCTCTGCCAATTTTGTCAATAAAGCGGAACTACAAATAACTGTCATACATTTGGGAGGTTCAGAAACATGAAGCTATAAAACCAGGTTAAACCAACCATTTTCTTCAAAAAATGCCTTTACCAAGGATGGAATTCGACAGTTATTTTTCATTCGTTCCTTCGGTTGATAAAACACCAACGTTCGATTTTGTCAGTTTTTATGGTCTTTCCCTTTTTGAATTTACCTTGGTATTTTTGTTATAAGTGTTTCTGCTATGTCAATGTATGTGGCGGTTTTTTTTTTGTTTCGTGTTGTGGTGTTTTCGGTTTGTAATTGAGTAATCAAATGAAGAGGAACCAAGTTAAAGCAACATATAGGGGCAGTAGGAGGGAGTGTTATCCCGAATTTCCGATCTCCCGCAAAAGTAAAGACTCAATCCCGAATTCCCACAAAAAAAAAAAGCCTTATCCCGACGACCCCAAAAAGGTCCTGCCACCCTTCAAACTATGCAACTGCAAAAATGAAGGACCATGAAGACAGACGTTAAACATGACGACAGATGCTAAACACAATACTGATCATCAATTTCTAATTAAAAAAAAAAAAAAAAAAATGCGACAATGCTTGTCGTTTTTATTAATCTTATATTTGATCTTTCACCTTCCCTACTATTAAAGCCTAAAAGATGTCAAGGATCATATATAACCGAATGTGTACACGATCGTCGGTATTCTTCAATGAGAAAGCAATCCAACGAAGTAAAACTTTAATACACTTATCTATATGTCAATATTTGGTCTTCAACAATATAAAAGTGTGAAAGAAATGTATCAAGCTTTCATTCGTCCACCACACCCCCTTAACTTTGTCGAGTAGACGAGTATAAGCTATCAACACATTTAGTAAAGGATACAGAAGATCACCTATAAACTGTCACGCATCTTTTTAGATGGACATTAAGATACACCGTTTTAGCATTCGTTTTGGGTCTCTTTATTTAAGCTTGCATAAAGTTACATGATACATCTGCCATAAGGAAGTTGTTGAGTTAAACATGTTTCTAGGCAAATCCGATTTAACGTCTGACTGAAGGTGGTAAAGTACTTATACATCCCACATATCAAAACGGACGCACCTTTTTAGCATTGTTTCTATTGTTGGACGAGGGAGTCGAGGTGATCAAAACTACTTCACCGCAGTCTACCCTTGGGGTCGGAATCTATTTGATCGGTCCAAAATTTGTGTCCGTAAGTATGGGGACCTTTTTTACTTTAAATGTATTATGTCCATGCGTTTATATATGCAGTGATTGCATTCAATCAGTATTTTATTGTATTAAATCAGACGTACAATTTATCACAAACATCAATATTGAAAGGGTTTTGCTCATTGTTGGAGGCCATACGATGACCTGTGATTGCTTACTTCTACGTCATTTGATATATCTGGTGCAGAGTTGTCTCATTGGCAATCATACCATATTCTTATTTTTATTTTGAATGAAATTAATTTCAAAGTCCGTTACATTTTTAAGGCCACTTGAACTTTTTCCATCACTTAGCGTCAGTTTTCATCAGTCCGCCCGTCGTCATAGCCTTAAATAATAAATCTTTTTAGAAACTACTGGGCCAAATGTCGCCAACCTTTACCTGGAAGTTCACTATGGTATGGTGTTTAAAAATTGTATCATGTGATTTGATGCATCAGCACACATGGTGGTCGGTGTTGATAAACATAAAAATAGGGGTAACGTGTGTTTGTTGGCTTACATCTAAACAGTATAGTAAAAAGAGACAGGCTGACATAGGTTACACATTAATTTACAAATTTAAGGTCTTCTGCAGAATTATCAATAATCAGGCAACCCATTTGGAGTAATTGCCCTTGAAATGTCATTTTTTAGTAAATAACAAAACGGTTTATATCTCAAAAACTATAATTTAAAAGCAGTTGATGCAAATCTGACAGAGTAGAATTGATCAGCATGTCAAGGTCTATCCATGTTCTGCAAAAAAATTTCTGCGGAAATGTTCCGAATCATCAGACAACGCATTTGGGAGTTATTGTCTTTAGTATGTCATGTGTTTGCAAATTTTGCAGCTTGTGGATTTTATCTTGAAAACTTTAACAGATAGAGAGAAATTCTAAACAGTAAATATGACCGGAACAATATGATCTACTAAATAGTCTCTTTTGCAGAAACTGTCAATAGACCCCTTGTAGGAGTTACTGCCTTTTTATTTATACATAATGATTTATTTTTGCATTGTTTTGGGAACCTATAGTTGATGGAGAGAATCTTTCGAATGTAAAAATGTTCAACAAAATGGGACCTACAAATAAGTTAACATGGCGGAATCGTCAATTGACCCCTTATAGAAGTTATTGTCTTTGAAAGACTCATTTTGTATGACAAACTATAATAATTAGAGAGAAATTTTAACAAACAAATTGTTAAAGTGTTCAACAAAATACGAAATGCAAATAAGTCAAGTTGGTCAAAGTTTTCAATTGACTGCTGTTAATATTGACAAATAGTTTTCATCCATTTTGTTTTAAATTTTCAGAGAAACCATTACAGAAAGATGGTGTTCATCCATTTTATTAAAAATTTTGGAGAAACCGTTATAGATACAGAGATATTATACATATTAACGATATTAAGCGCAATAATATCCACAAATTAGTTAACATGGTTGAAACCGTCAATTGACACCTTAGAGGAGTTGCTGCCCATTTTCAGCACAAACTTAACTAGATAAAGAGAAACGGGTTAACACCAAAAATGGTCAGTATGATGCGATCTACAAATCAGTCATCATTGGCGAAACTGATAGTTCCCCTGAATGATGATTGTTACTTATTTATTTGTATTTTTGTTAAAAAACTGTAGGAGCTGGAGAGTAACTTTGAAAAGAAAAAAAAGAATTAGCAATATAATATCTTTAAGTAAATCAACATGACCACATTTTCCGACTAGAAATAAGATGTATTGCCATTAACTGACATGTATTATCTCAAAAACGTTAAAAGATAGGCATATGTTGTAAACAGTAAACATGATCATCCATACAAGACTAGCAAACAAGCTACTACCTAAGATCTACAAATAAGCAAATATAACTGAATGCAATACAGGGAAAAATGGATTTTAAAATGACATATGTTTAAGGTGGGTGATTCAGGCGCTTGTTAGCCTCGTGTTGCCTTTGTCGTCGTATAAACGAATCGGATAAATTATTTGTTATGCATTCTGTAGTCGCCTTAGTCTTGGTTTAAACCTTTCAAAAATGACCGACAAGAATATTTGCAAGCTATTTACGAGGGTGTGGATAGGGTTTACAGAATAGAGAATAATGGGTAAAATGTGCAGAATAAAGTGCAAAATATATCAAGAATAGAGAAAAAGGAAAAAAAACACAAAAAACAAATAAAGAATAGAGAATAATCATGATAATGGGGTGCTAAAATATAAAGAATAGAGAATAATTTGCAAAATTTCTAAAGAATAGAGAAAAATGGCTTAAAAAATTAAAGAATACAGAACTGAAGGACCCCATCCAGACCCTTATTTACCATACAAAAAGGTACTGTTGTGGCATAGTTATCTTCAATTACATTTCCTTCGATACACAAAACATATATGTAAGGATAAATTATATAATTTATAGCACAAAAAATCACAGTAAGTTCATCAATTTTAATTATATTTAATTCATTTAAATTTCGTGTTTAAAATAGTATACCAATATAAAAATAAGGAGATGTGGTATGATTGCCAATGAGACAACTATCCACCAAAGTTCAAAATGAAGTGAATGTAAGCAATTAAAGGCAACCGTACGGCCTTCAACAATGAGAAATCTCAATACCGTATAGTCGGCTATAAAAGGCCCCCACATGAAAAATATGAAACAATTCAATTGTGAAAACTAACGGCCTCATTTATAACAAAACAATTTATGAAAAACAAATACTAGTATGACAGACATGAACCAACGACAATCACTGAGCTGCATGCTCCTGACTTGGAACAGACACATGGGGGATGTGGCGGGGATAAACATGTTCGCTGCCGCCGAACCCTCCTCTTAACCTGGGACAGTGGTGTAACAGTACATCATAAGAACAAACTATAAAATCAGTTGAAAAGGGCTTAACCCGGCCGACCGATACAAAGGAAAAAAAAAAAAAAAACAACACACAGACTGGACGTGACAGGGCACTTTTACATCCCTCACAACAAAAAAGACACACAGTGCAGATCTGAGAGTACTTGCAGTTACTGACAGCTAGTTCAAAGCCAATAACAATTAATCAAAACAAATCATGTATTTAAAACTGAAATATCAATCGGTATACATCCAACATCCAATGGATTTAGTATTAAGACGTCAATAACAGTCAGAGAAAACATGACCTTTTGCAATGCCAAACTAAAGGTAACGACATATTATAGAACCGTGAATGTGCATATGTCTATAACAATAATATTTAGAAAACTAAATAGAAAATATATTATATCGTCTACGATTGTATCGCAATGTATAGAGATAAGGAAATAAACGAAACCGCTAATCTTCCGGAGCACATGAGATCACCCACTGGTTTTGGATATATATGAATTGACAGTTTTTAGCACAATTAACTTTGCCCGTCACCCTGATTAAATAAATTTTGTGTCTAGGAATTCAATATCATCATTGACATCTTTGGTTACAAAATATTTTGGATCGTAGGTTGCGTTCAATGGTTAAACTAACCTTAAGTTTTATGGTATGAACAATGGACAAAATCATTGTATTATAACAATATATCTCAAAAGTGCTAACTTTCAAGCCTATATTGTACTTGTATGAATAGATTTGTTTAATCTAGTAGTAAGGGTTTGGAAATAGACCCATTTAAGAACCAAATTATAGCCTTTTAACATTTTAGGAATAAGCTGAAATTCAAGGCCATATTTGGTCTAAATGTGAAAATGTCATTTGTAAATCGCTTTATTTGAGTAAAACAATGCCAGCTGCTTTCACACCATCGATATAGTTATAACCTTCGTCAATAAGTCAAGGAAGTCAATCATAAAACGAAGGACGTTCTTAAACTTTTCTTGTAAACAATATAAAAATAAACTGCTTGGTTTGATATTTCTCTTTCGTCTGATTATGTTTGTCATAAACGTTTAGCCCAACGTATGCTATAACATAATACCTTAATACATATTGAAGACAGGAAGACATACAATAAAATGCAAATTTAGTTCAATGTGTGCGTACCAATAGGGAGGGCTGGAAATTAAGATTATTACAAGAAGAAAGAGTGTCTGATATTGTCGGACATTTTGCCTTGCTTCAAGCTAAATACAAGAGTTGTTGAAAGGTTATTTTACGTTCAGAGATCTCCAGAAAAAAATACTCCTCCGTACTGAATATCATTTCCCCATGCTGACGAGGAGCTGCTGCGTATTTGTTCTATTTCCCTAACTTTTAGAATCGGGTTTTACTGTTGGATTGGAGAAATGAAAATGACCATACTGTTACACACGTCTAGTCAACCGTTTTGTTTGCTAAGATAAATTGAACCTTTGACATATAATTGATCATTTGGTCAACGCTACTGCTAACATACACATCCGAACTTAATGTCTATCGTCTGATGTAGATGGATATGTATAATTACAGCCAAGACATATCGGTTTAAATGTCACACAGTCGTAATCTAATTCACAATGTGTGAGGGTCTGGATGGGGGTCATTTCTATATTTTTATTTTTTTTTAGACCATTTTTCTCTATTCTTTATACTTTTTGATCATTATTTTCTATTTTGTATAACTCAGCGCTTCATTATTCTCTATTCTTGATTTTTTTAATCTATTTTTCTGTATTCTTTAAATTTTTGGCCCATTATTCTCTATTCTGTAAATCCCCATCCACACCCTTATGTGTTATGTTTACAGATATGTAGTGCATATGCATAGAAACTAAACTTTTAAACATGTACACGTATATGTCGTATAACTGTTTTCCGATTTATAAGCAAATGTCATTAATATATCATGATGTCAATGTTTTTTTGTCTAATGTCATACGTTTTTTTCTTGAATTGTTCGGTTTCAGTAAAATTGTGAAAGTTGAAAGATAAACCAGCTTCATAAAATGAATACAATTAAATAGACATACATTAAGTTAATCTTTCTCAGTTACATTTTCTAATGTGTTTTCTCCAATGTTCTCTTTCTTGTCTGTATTATGCCATGAGTTTTTCGTATAATTATGTTTTCAAGTATTGCAGTAAAACACCATCTTATCGATATCAGAACATTCTCTAATGGATAAACATAGTTATAAGAATTAGTGGAAATTAATTTGATAAATAGAATAAATGTTGCATATTGATTAAAGAAAATTACATTGTTATGTATTTTAAGGGATGCCTAATGTGCTTCTAATTAATTTCGCCCTGGAACATTTTTACCATTTTGTTCATTCAAATGTATTATTTGTCACCGGTTAATCCTAAATAGGGTTTGTCCGTCAGAAATTCTCTGGAAAAAGTAAGAGCATTTAATCTTGAACTTACTCAACTACAGATCAAGTATCGTATGGAGCAGTACACACCATCTGTTTTGATTTGTCAGTTGCACGGTGGAACAATAAAATGCCTCGCAATTGCATTCCAATTCAAATGAGGGTGGACTCTGAATGCTGATAAGACCTAAACGATCATTAAGTATTTTCCTTCTTAATTTTAATTTTGTTTTAACCATTCTCATGCTACCAACCTGATAAGTATATTTTTTCATGTACTTATTTATAGAATGTCAACGTGTATTTGTACATATCGGTTAGAAATGCTAATGCATTTCTAGTCATGATTTCCTTGATACAAGATTACTCGTTATCTTGCGCCTATATTTTAAGATGTAATATAAATATTGCTTATATTGCAAATTTCAACATTTTATCCTGGTCTTTTCGAATAAATTCACAATAGAAAACAGATATACAGATAAAACTAATAAGAGGGATAACAATCAGATGTCCTGGTATCTTTTATGACTCTATAATCTCTTGGACGTTTAGTAAACGCGATCAGTACGTCCCCACCTATCTCAGATCTGTCTTGACATTGAATATCAGTGATTCAGTCTATAATTTAGTAAATTGTCTGTTTATACATTTTAAATTATTCGCAACAATAAGGGTTTTCTATACACAGTTGACCGTAGACGTATTTAGTCAACAGTTTCGGATTTGTTTTGGATTTCAATGCTCTATTGTTTGTATTTGATTAAGCCATACATTTTTTTCAATTGTTTATATATTTAAGCACCAATAATCAGGTTTATGCTGTGTAGATGAAATGCATGTCTGGTGGAACAAATTATTATTTGCCTTGTTATCCCTGGCGCTCGAATGAATTTTGTTCACCAATAGAAGGTTTTTTTTTCTATAGAATGTCAAGTCACGAGAAAACAAAACGAATTACAAACTTAGTTGAGATTTTCAGAAGAATGTCATTGCTATCAAAATTGTACATTCTAAATAATAAAAGTTTTAAGATTTGAAATAACATTCCTCGACACAAATCCTGGCTTTTCGCTCCGACATGAAATATGATTTAACCGCCGAAAAAATTCAAAATCGAAATATTTAACAATTATTTTGGTACTATTTCGTCATTCAGCTTTCACTTGCTCAAATAGTTTAGCTTTGAGTGTTCCTGATGATTGCAGATTTTATTTAAGAATAGTTGGTCCTGAAACTGCATTGATTGGAACGGAACTGGTGTGAGTGTGTGCCATGCATACTAAATGATAAGCTCAGTATCTTGCATACAATTCATACAACTATACACATATATGTACATTAAGAGTAAAGAGTAATCCTGTACACAACAATTATTAAGATACAAAAAATAAGTTTAAATATCTTACAAAAAATGCTTGCAGAAACTAAAAGCAAATTTAAAGTGCATATGATATCCAGTAAGAAGTTTGCCAATTATTTACCAAAAAGGTATCTTAAAGTTTAAATCTCTCTCTCTTATATATAAATATATATATCTGCTGCCTGCAAACTAAAATAAAATATAGTCCCTTCTGAGCTTGTTGAATGTAAAAATTAGAACTGAAGATTGATGTAAACAGGTTCCTTTGTCGAACCTGTTTCTAGTCTTTGCTCTTCGTTTGTATTAGTGTCAATAGATGAGATGCTGTTATGGCTTTCTCTAATTATTTCAATGTACGGGTGACTTTCCGGTTGATCTTGTAAAGTCAATTGGTAAGCATTTTCATATCCATCACCAACGTTGCCTACCATGATATCATTTGATGATCCACTATCAGAGTCATTACTAGTTTGACTATTTTGATCACTTGATGTTTTTGTATTTGTACCTTCATTACTTTGATTGCAATTCCGGATATTATGCATGCTTGGTATGATAGTGGACGGTATCCGCGATAAATCTGTATCAGAACGATTCGTGTCATCCAAAGATATAGACATACTTTGCCCGTGCACTTCTGTTATCTCACGTTGTTGTAACCCATCATCGAGAAAGTCTGCATTCAATTCAGTTATATTAGCATTGGTTGATTGCAGATTGGCACCAGTTGAAATTCCAGCTGTATGCTGTTCCGTCGGGTTCTGGCCTGGATTGTCGTTCGTGTCTGCCGAACGGAAGTTGTTGACAGCGCGGAACGAAACTGTGCCAATTTCATCATATGTGTGATAAGTGTGGTCTTCTTGCACATTATGATGTCTTTGATCCCGATTCTTTATATGTTTTACACATAAGCACACGTTAATAATAATAATATACACAAGTAGAACGGTAGCTATGCTGCAAAGTATCACGAAATATATTCTCTTACTTTTGCTCAACGGGAGATTCTCTGAAATAAGTATATTTATAAAAAAAAAACTATATTAAAATGAGCTATTCAGTTTATTAAGTCGCCGAATAAAGCTTTAATATTTTGTTTGATTTGCCCCAACAGAAGCAGAAGTGGAATTAAGATTTTGTTTTCAATCTCTTAAATGTTTCTCCTATCAGCATGCCGTGTAGCTTTGTCATGTCATTGATTAAAATAATAATGCCATTGAAGAAAACCTTACAATATTACCAATAAGTGAAAAAATCAAATTTTTGGTACCGAGGTCAACAAGCTACATACGTTCAAATAATTACGTGTTAAAGAGAGGTTTGATTTTCCATTCGGTAGAAGCGCTTGTACTTATTTTGTATTTGTCACAAACTTAAATAGAATTAAGATGTGGTATGAGTGCCAATGTAACAACTCTCTATCCAAGTCCCAATGTGTAAAAAGTAAACAATTATAGGTCAAAGTACGGCTTTCAACACGGAGAATTGGCTCTCACCGAACAGGAAGCTATAAAGGGCCCAAAATGACTAGTGTAAAACAATTCAAACATGAAAACCAACGGTGTAATCTAAATAAAAACGAGAAACGAGAAACACTTAGGAACCACATCAACAAACGACAACCACTGAAACAGTTTCCTGACTTAGGACAGGTGCAAACAAATGCAGCGGGTTTAAACCTTTAACAGGCGCCAATCTTCACCCTAACCTGAAATAGTAGTGTAACATTACAACATAGAAAGACACATTATAAAATATCAATTGAAATGGCTTAACTCAATCAAAAGACATATTAACAAAACCAAGTAAACATATACACTGAACAAATAAATTTGATCTATGAAACAATATAAATACAATATTAGATGAAAAGGGGATGTAAAACAATATATAAAAAAAACTGTTTATATGGTAATAATCATTTGAATTTGTTAATACCCGGAATTCATCTGTTTCAGTAGCAAAGAAAACATTTTCCTGATTGATGTAGTTAACATATTGTGTACAGACATTAACTATAAGCTTTGTGTTTTTCCGAGAGTTGTTACTACTTTCAACTGTTAGTTATCAATATAAGTTTCACAAGTGGCACTGCATATATTGCTTGTTTCACTTTTAAGCATATGTACGCATAGTCGGCGAAAAGTAAGATACAATAACGGATTGAAAAATATGTTACTAAAATAAATAATCTATATGAGTGGTTATCTGAGTTTCATATATTCCCCGAGGTTAATCAGAACTCAGAACCTCATCGTATTGACAAGTAGTTAGCTTACGATTCTGTTTTCAGTAACGACAATCATAATGCGAAAGACAATCTCAGATTCAAAAACATTTCACCGAATTTGCATTTGCTATGAACAACATTCCATGTGTTAAGCAGTATCTGCTTAAACCTCAGGGTCTCCTGAGTTATCCTCAGTTTTATTGGGGGGCGGGGTTGAGTGTTAGTGTTCAGTCTTTCGTTGTTATGTATTTCATGCTGACTATTGTTTGTCTTTTCCTAATTTATTTTCGTTTTTAATTGTAACACTTATGTCTTATGTTTCTTTTGTAATCTTTATACTTACCATTATCTATAATTTCAAAATAATAATTGGTTTTACCCAGTTGATTCTTTGCTGTAATACAATAGGTTTGAAAGTCATCGATGTCCAATACATCACTTTCAATTAAAATCTCATAACCTTCAATTCCAGCGATGTTGTTATACTCTGTGTAACGCAATGTAGATTGAGAAATGGTGTAATGTTGTATTTTATTACTTTTAATTGAGTTCAGTCCTATCTTTTCAACAAATATTTGTTCAACCTCAGGGTAACTATAAATGTAAAACGACAGTGTTATTGACTGTCCTACTTCTCCTATTTTTACATTTCTGTTTTCTGGTGCAAATACAGGTGAACCTATACAAAAATGTTAATTCTAATCAGTAGGTGACAACAACATTCAATCAAAATGCATCACGATTTATTTCAATTATTAAAATCATTAATGTTATCTGTTTTATATTACAAAAATTCAACACCGTCCATGAATTCTGCTTCATATGAGTATACAAAACAAGTAAGCCAGTAGGGATGCAGAATTATTACCCATTACGAATTTATATATATTCAAATTCACCAAACTCAACAAATATGTTGGCGATGAAAAGTCAAGCATTTTGATGATATCATCTTCAATGAATGTGGTTTGTGGAATCGGTGCGGATCTTCACAAAATCTACGGTTCATATGTTTGTAGGAAAAAATTGTAACCAATATGCTTTCATCCATTCAGATAAAGTGTCCACTTCCTGTTTGATGATGCTTTTCATTTTAAAGTCACCTCTCAAACTGGAACCTTTCTCTTGTACATAATAACTAGACACGGAACTGTTCGCCAATTTTTAAAAACCATTTAAGTTATACGTAGCACGACATCACGTGGTACTCTATCGTATCTTTGTCTGAGTAAAACTATGAATACGTTGTGCGCTATTCACGCTTTGAATATCATTGATTTTTTATATAAGGAGATCGTAAGTAAACGTTAATGAGAAGACAATCCAACAATACACAATATCTAATCACAGCATCTCGTGGTAAAATGTTGAATACACGTGTTATAGTTCCCTTAAATCCAAGCCATAACTACTAGGGTAAAAATGTACGGTGTAAACTTCTACGTCATCTGGTTTCTTGTGCAGAGTTGTTAAGCTTATCGCATATTCTTATTTTGATAATGATCTTTATTCAATTGGTATTCTTCACCATGCCATATACATTTATTATGATGCTTAGGTGTAAATAACACTGATATACTATCCAAGTTATGTTACTTTCGTTTGAATCTGAATTGTTTTTTTATGTTATCTGCAAACCCCATTAGCTATATATAACTTGTTAACCGATAATTTGTTAAAACAAACTGATGACCATGTGCTTTTTTTAAATGTTGTTTATCTATCAATTGACTTTTTTTCAATATAACAGTAATAATTAATAAATAACTTGTAACCAATAAATGTTAAGGAAATATATGAATCCCATTTAAATTCATTTGTCTTACCTTCATATTTAACATTAGTTGACCAAGTCTGTAGTACATTTCCATTACTATCTGGAATACCATTACTCACAACACACGTATATCTACCATTTTTCTGGTATGGAAACATTTCCGTGTTGAAAGGGAATGTTTCATTATTCAAATTTACTGAACGGACAAGTTTCCCGTCCTCTGAGTATTGTTCTAACCGGTACACACTATACATTGCTGGAACTCCATCGCAATCACATTTAATCGTTTCATTCGTAAAACGGCCTATAACGACAGGGGCATCTGCAATTTAAAGTTAGAAATTTAACAGCTTTTCTCTTTATATCCTTATACATGTTATATATACGAAAAGTTCAACAAAACATTCATCGACAATAATTCAATAGTGCAAGCATATAGGTGCGAAAAAATAAATGTTTCCAAACGTACACATATGCCAGATACCTTGCTTCAACGGAAGCCTGAATTGCATGCGCGAACGGGTTTTCATCACACATATTGTGTTTCCTTTTTACTTTTTGGTTTAATATCTAACGGGATTCAGAAAATGTGTTCTATTTCTGCGATATGACTGTCTTATGTTATCTATTAGCATGCGCATCATGATTTAGTCTTTGATTAAGTTCTACTGCAGGTCTTGTTGTAGCTCACCCCTAGCGCGGGAGCGTGAATTCAATATTTCCGGCTGCGTCAAATCAAAGGCTATAATGTTGGAAAGTTCTAGTAATGTGCCAATAATGAGGCATTGAAGAAAAGATTTTTTCAGCCCGAAAAAATAAAAGTGTAATAAGCGGTTAACATGTTTCCGTGCAGATCTTGTGAGATTGCACGTAAACAAATCGGCTAATCATGTTAAAGCAAAATACATGGCAATCTCATTCACAGGTTTTCGTCCTAAATGTGCTTTTGCAATTTTTTGTTTAACGTTGAGATTCATTTAATTCAGTAATATTGCACTTGGTACAAATGAAGTGCTTTTACACAAAAAAGAAAAGCATTAAACTTTAAAATCGTACTGGTGACTCCTTAGTTTGCTTTTGCATTAAATCGCCGATAACTGACCCTTGTTCACGTTTCCTAGCTTGCTTAAGCATGAAATAATAAGTGTTGTTTTCCAGTTTTTACAAAACAATAGTATCAATATCATTAAGTGTGTTTATATATTTCGTAAACATACGTAAAAATACCTAAATCTTCAAAATGGTACATGCAATTTCGAAACAAAACGATCTTGACGTTTTCACCACGAAAATTATTCATAAGCTTTGTTTCCAAATTACAAAGTCATGACATAAAATACTTACACCTTATAATTAATTTTACTTCAATCATTATCGACGAGTGCGTACTGTCCTCACATTTGTATGTTGTCAGGTGATCTGTTCTGTCTGGTTTAAACAAAAAGCTCACAGATTGGTTATCACCTATTGCTTTGACTGTTCCGTTTGTTTCAATCTGTAAAGCAGTATTGTTCTGTGCTGTGTTCGAGGTACAATTCATTTCCATTTCTTCCCCTTCTTGTCCAACTATTGTTTTAAGATCTGCTTTGTTTGTGAACCATAAATCTGCAATGAAAGGTTAGTTTTTCGTAGTGCTACCATTAAGTAAAGAATAGTTGTCCTAACATATAATAAAAAAAGTTAAAATAACGTTTATGTTGTCATTACATCAGCGTACTATTTATGTTGTTTTTGTTGTACTAACTTCTAATAACTGTCTTTATGTTTCTCAAACTTCTACTTGCTTTGTGTATGTTGTCTGAACTTCTATTTACAATGTGTATGTTCTCCTTACTTCTATTTACAAGGTTAATGTTGTATTCACATCTACTTTCTATGTTTATGGTGTCTTCACATCTACTTACTATATATGTGTTTTCCTAACATTTACTCACTATGTTTATTTAGTCATTACATGTAATTACTATGTTTATTTTGTTCTCACATCTACTTACCATGTCTATGTTGTCCACATATCTACTTACTATGTTTTTGTTGTCCACACATTTACTTGCTATGTTTATGGTGTCCACACATCTACTTACTATGTTTTTGTTGTCCACACATCTACTTACTATGTTTTTGTTGTCCTCACATCTCCTTACTATGTTTATGTTGTCCACACATCTACTTACTATTTTTTTTGTCCACACATCTACATACTATGTTTATTGTATCCACACATCTACTTACTATGTTTATGTTGTCTACACATCTACTAACTATGTATTTGTTGTTCACACATCTACTTACTATGTTAATGGTGTTCACACATCTACTTACTATGTTAATGGTGTCCACATATCTACTTGCTATCTTTATGGTGTCCACACATCTACTTACTATGTTTATGTTGTCCACACATCTACTTACTATGTTTTTGTTGTCCACACATCTACTTGCTATGTTTATGGTGTCCACATATCTACTTACTATGTTTATGTTGTCCATACATCTACTGGCTATGTTTTTGTTGTCCAAACATCTACTAACTATATTCATGTTGTTCACACATCTACTTGCTATATTTTTGTTGTCCACACATCTACTTGCTATGTTTTTGTTGTCTACACATCTACTTACTATGTTAATGGTGTCCACACATGTACTTACATGTTTATGATGTCCACACATCTACTTACTATGTTTATGTTGTCCACACATTTACTTACTATGTTTATGGTGTCCACACATCTACTTACTATGTTTATAGTGTCCACACCTCTACTTACTATGTTTATGGTGTCCTCACCTCTACTTACTATGTTTATGGTGTCCACACATCTACTTACTATGTTTATGGTGTCCACACATCTACTTACATGTTTATGGTGTCCACACATCTTCTTAATATGTTTATGGTGTCAACACATCTACTTACTATTCTTATGGTGTTCACACTACTTACTATGTTTATGGTGTCCACACATCTACTTACTATGTTTATGTTGTCCACACATTTACTTACTATGTTTATGGTGTCCACACATCTACTTACTATGTTTATGGTGTCCACACATCTACTTACTATGTTTATGCTGTCCACATATCTACTTACCATGTGTATACTGTCCTCACATCTACTTGCTATGTTTATGTTGTTTCAATCCTTTTTGTTTTTTATTGTTTTTTTTTCAAGTGTTTGTTTAAAATTCCTGTCCCATTATCATGATTATAATAATATCATGTCATTTATTTGAACAACAGTACGCATACATTACAATTAAGGATGGTTTAATTTCATGTTATGATTGAGAAGAACACACGCTACATAATGGTTTCCATTATTCCTTATAAGTGAGTGTGATATAACGTATATGTTTATCTTGTCATATCGTTTTTAATCAGGACTTGTAATGTATAAATCATGAGTAACTTACATATTAAATTAAAGTAAAATATTTTTTTATGACATTGTTTAGTCGTATTTTTTCAACTCAATACTAGTAGTAACTGTTAAATTAATTGTAATCGACAGAATACAGTGATTTTGTCTGAAGAAATCTAATTCATGAACTTGACTTGGATTCAACAAATCAATTTTAAGTTGATCCTTTCGAAGTAATTATAACTGCACAGTACCCGAGCTTACAATTACAATGTGTTAAATTTTGTATTTAAATATTTTTGAACACTATTGCACTAGGTACAATGTACAAATAAAGTTGTCCTAAACATAAAAAAAGAAAGCATTAAATTTGAAAATCGTAATGATGACTCTTTACTGTTCTTTTGTATTGAATCACCAATAACTTACCCCTGCTCACGTTTCCTAGCTTGCGTAAGCATGACATTTAAAAGTGTTATTTTCCAGTTTTTTACAAAACAGTAGTTCTAATATCATTTAGTGTTTTTGTATATTTCGTAAATATACTAAAAATACTTAAATTCTCAAAATGGTACTTGAAATTTCGAAACAAAACGATCTTGACATTTTCAACACGAAAATTATACTTAAGCTTTGTTTCCAGATTACAAAGTCAGGATCGGTCATACTTACACCTTATTATTAATTGAACTTCAATCATTATCGACGAGTGTGTACTGTCCAGACATTTATATTTTGTCAGATGATCAGTTCTATCTGGTATAAACACATAGCTCACGGATTGATTATCACCAATTGCTTTGACTGTTCCGTTTGTTTCAATCTTTAAAACAGAAATATACTGTGCTGTGCTAGTGGTACAATTCATTTCCATCTTCTCCCCTTCTTGTCCAACAATTGTTTTAAGATCTGTTTGGTTTTTGAACCATAAATCTGCAATGAGAGGTTGGTTTTTCGTAAGGCTAACATTTAGTCAAAAATAGTCGTACTTACTTTTTCTATGTTATCCTAAAGAATAATAAAAAAAGTTGAAATAACGTTTATGTTGTCATTACATCTTCGTACTGTTAATGTGATTTTTGTTGTCCTAACTTCTAACAACTATGTTCATGTTTCCCTAACTTCTACTTGCTATGTTTATGTTGTCCTCAAATCTACTTACAATGTTTATGTTGTCCTCAAATCTATTTACAATGTTTATGTTGTCCTCAAATCTACTTACAATGTTTATGTTGTCCACAAATCTACTTACAATGTTTATGTTGTCCTCACATCTACTTGCTATGTTTATGTTGTCCACACATCTACTTGCTATGTTTATGTTGTCCACACATCTACTTACTATGTTTATGTTGTCCACACATCTACTTACTATGTTTATGTTGTCCACATCTACTTACTATGTTTATGTTGTCCACACATCTGCTTGCTATGTTTATGTTGTCCACACATCTACTTACTATGTTTATGTTGTCCACACATGTACTCACTATGTTTATGTTGTCCACACATCTACTTACTATGTTTGTGTTGTCTTAAGATCTAATTACTATGTTTGTCTTGTCCTCACATCAACTTACTATGTTTTTGTTGTCCACACATCTACTTACTATGTTTATGTTGTCCATACATCTACTGGCTATGTTTTTGTTGTCCGCACATCTACTTGCTATTTTTATGGTGTTAACACATCTACTTGCTATATTTTTTGCTGTCGACACATCTACTTGCTATGTTTTTGTTGTCCTAACATCTTATGACTTTAGTTTAACCTACCACTTACTTGAAAGACAGATGTATAACTTATACGTAATTATATATTAGGCAACTATTATTGTGCTTAGCAATTTTGATAAGCCAAAATTAGTTATTGCCACTAGCTGTGTGTTCAAAAGCACGCATCAATCTGTTTGTTACTGTACTTTTTTCTACCTGGACATAACGTATTTCAAGCGTTGCTTAAGATTAAAAACAGGACTGCATTTATAGTGTCAAAAATGGAGTGACAGAGAAGTGGAAATTGTGTAAGCATACTGACGTCGCAAACATATTTTGTGTTTGGAAATTGATAATAACACGACTAATGAGTCGTTTAAGACATACTGGTTCGACAAATGATAGAACACGTATTGGACGTCCAATAGAAACGACGTTATGAAGGAACGATGTTGTATGCCAAAATGTCCTTTTTGGTGAAGAGTCACGATTTAGTTTTTGTAGAAATGATGACAAAATGCGAGTTACAGATGGCGAAATGAGCGTTATGCAAACGCATGTGTTCATCAATGTGATCGCTTTGGTGGAAGCGGTGCGATGGTTTGGACAGGAATTACGCATTGTGGACGCACTGTCTTTAACTTTATCAACGGATGTCTTACTGCTTTAAAATTATCAACGGACGTCTTACTGGAGTGCTTTTTTTCCATCTTGTCGCTTATGCCAAGCAAAAATCCTATGAAAATTATACTATATTCATTAAAATTAGATATGAAATATAGAACGAGGCAACAGTACAAAAAAAAAAAAAAAAATGCACCAATACGGACAAGACGATACCATTGCAAAACCTAAAAAACACGATACAATTCTACCGTCTACACTCACTTCACAGAAACCAAAAGATTATGAAAAAAATGCACCTAACATAAAGGAAGAACTAATAGGAAATGAAAGGGTTAGCAGTTTTGTCTCATGAAATGTAATTAGACGTTATTTGTTGATCAGGCAAGACATAGGAAGATGACTTGTTCCAGACTAAGACAAGTAGAATCATTTGCCATTTGTTCTTATAGATATTTCAAAATATCTTTCAAATCATTTGAGGAGATTTGTCTTTTTCTTTTTTATACACTGTTTCAGCAATTTCCTTTGCAAAAAATAACAAACCTCCTCGTGCTCCAAACCACAAATATACAAATAAAATACTTCACTCTCCCAAAAATAATATCGCACTTTTGCATTGTTAAAACTGAAATGAACATTCGGGCAGTGCCGGATGTATAAATACGCACCAATGTCCGGTAAAAGTACCTATATATGTAACAAATAAAGTGTCAAACCATACATGACAATAGTATTCTTAGTACTTACATGTAAGACCCGTTTATAGTCAAATCCAAGAAATTTGTTTCTGTATAGTAATCTTTCAATATTTCTGGCATGCGATATTTGTATATATGTCGGGCATTCTTTGAAATACAGTTTAGCACATTCTTTAATCAAATTATTTTGTTTTAATACTAGTATTATAATAAATCTAAACACTCTAAAGATGTCAAACGTTAATTAAGAATGCACGATGGAGTGGACTTTGTCAAACTAAAATTCACATCGAACAATCGACATATGTATAGTAGCTTTTTAGAGTAATATTCTGCAGCACAGTTGCTTGGAGGGAATCATTCAATATCAGGACTGTTTGTTATAGTGACAGTCCAAAATAACTGGTAATTACTGGGAAATCGGGGAGCAGATGACCATAGGGATAACACCCATTATTTTACAAGAATGAACCGTTATTTGGACTTTCGCTAACTCAAAGTACAATATAAAGATTGTAAATGAATCTTCAGTTGATTGATTGATTGTTGGTTGCTTAACGTCCAGTGGCAAATATTTCATGCATATTCAGAACGAGCACAAATTAACAATAAGTACAATAGGTAAGTTCTGTAACAGAGGCGTCTGGGATTGAGGTCGGAGAAATTTGGACTGCCACGGGAAATGAGGGTATATCGGATAGGGACAGAAATTCAGCCTTGCAACAGGTCACCTACGGACCCCTAAAAAGTTGTTGCAGGGTTCTTAACGTGCAAAGAGCGTGGCACTCTCTTTACACGAGGCATCGGATTTAACGTCCCCATTCCGACCGGACGTGGCTGCAAATTTGTACATCCCACACAGCCAAAAGGACGCCCCACTTTGACGAGGGTTTTACCGCCGGTCGGAGGAAGACCAAAGGTGACCATATTTCTATTCCCCAGTCACCCTTGGGGGTTATCTTCAGAACACATTCATTTATTTATTTGTGTAAGGATTTTATTTATTTGTGCAAGGATTTTCTTTTATTTCATTTTCCCCGTGTAGTACACGGTCATACGCAGGTAGAATTTCAAGATCAATCTGACAATCTACTCAATAGACAGATTATTTAGGAACAGTAGTATAAACACCATAAAATTAATTGAAAAACGTTCATCCAACTGTATGGTTTATGTCATTTGATTAGCACGTTTTGATTATAGTGGGAATGAAAGGATATTTATGTGTGTCTCTTAGTGGCGTTTCAGATGAAGATTTTTTATAAATATAATGTTTATGGTTTATTTATTTTTCGTTTGTCAAATACTGAATGTAATATTATCTAAGAAAAGTGATTTCGAGAGAAAAAAAAATGGCATGTTATATGTCAAAGCATTTTATCAGATAAAATAAATTAAGACAAGGTTTATGAACATCGCCACAATTATTTTTGGCTTTGCTGAATACGACGAACCAAAATATTATTTCACTTACTACGAATCAAAAGAGAAAATGACTCAAACGATTATAAAAACCCAACCCCAATCTAAAATTTTAACACTTACCTGTAACGACGACACACATTTTAAGACTCTCAACAAAGATTATATATTCTGCCCTTTATGATAATGATTACATAAAAACGCGCATCGTTATATGATTCATAAAAATTATGATAATTTTTTTTCTACTTAAAGATTACATGTACAGTGAGAAATATAGTGTCAAAATATAACCTCCCCTGTGAACACTGAGAAATTGATCTTTTCAATGTTGGTTCCGTTATAGCAAGGACGCTATTAATTATATATTCCCAAGAAAACGTACTTGTAAATAGTAACGATAAAATAGAATAGAAATAAAAACAAAATGTACATTCATGTTATCATTTCTCTCATAAAATAGCAAACGACGAGTACAGTAGGCTAAAAGAACTTTGTGTAAAATTGGTTTACAATGTTTTGTCTTACGATAAATTCCTGGAGTACCGACTACATTTTATTTTTCTATTGACTGTATACTTCTCTGGAACATGTCAATTATCCGTACATATATATATGCAGCTAGATCAGAGAAGTTCAGTGGAAAAATTCCAAAGGAATCGCTTGATATACAGCAAAGATTAACACTGTTGAAATTAATTTAATGAGCAAAAACAAACGGACCTTATCCCGATGTAAACACTGAAAGTGAATAGATCACTTAGGAATATATATACGAATATATATACAGAAATAGAGACCTACGTTTCTTAAAATTGTACAAAAATAGTAAAGATATTTTAATAAACAACCATCAATGTAAAATAATGTATCTCTATTCTATAAACATATTTTTTTTATTAAATGCTGCAAAGATTATCATTTTAAAATTAAGTTAAACAAGCTATATTTTTGTTCGAGCATATTGTTTTTCTGAAATTGTTTAACATCTCATACCGATATAACATGTTACTTTTATTATTCTTCCTTAGTTTATTTATTTTGAATTTACATTGTATCATAGGTCAAATTTATTTGTTCAGTGTATGTTCAATGGTGTTACTATGTCCTTTGATTGAGTTAAGCTATTTCAGTTGATATTTTATAGTGTGTCTTTCTATGTTATGATGTTACACTATTGTTTCAGAAAAAGGGTGAAGGTTTGGTACCATTAAAACGTTTAAACCCGCTGCATTTGTTTGCACCTGTCCTAAGTCAGGAATCTGATGTTCAGTAGTTGTCGTTTGTTGATGTGGTTCATAAGTGTTTCTCGTTTCTCGTTTTATATAGATTAGACCGTTGGTTTTCCCGTTTGAATGGTTTTACACTAGTAATTTTGGGGCCCTTTATAGCTTACTGTTCGGTGTGAGCCTAGGCTCCGTGTTGAAGACCGTACTTTGACCTATAATGGTTTACATTTATAAATTTTGACTTGGATGGAGAGTTGTCTCATTGGCACTCATACCACATCTTCTTATATCTATTAGTACAATTGTCTCGAGAAATAAAAAAAACCATAAAAATCGTACATTTGCATGTATATTTCTAAAAATACAGTTTTAAAATAACTTCTTTAAGAGCCAATCCGCCAGAAAACCATGCAATATTCAGAAAATCGTCCAAATCAACAATCACAACTTGACAAATTCTTATACATCATCTTAATCCTTGACATAAAATAAAAGAATTTTACCACTTAATTTTTCCCAGAATCGTATCTATTTTAGTAACAGCCTCATTTGCATATTTCTGTTAATTCATAATGAAACCAAGGAAAATCCAACTTTTTATGCCTTTTAAGAATGATCCAGAAGCATATTAAATGGGTAGTTGAGTTTTAGAGTAATGTCAGCTGGAATCCATCCATTTTACTATGTTATGATTAATACAAATGAAAATTTAAACAATTTGGCACACTGCCAGGAGCACGGACACAAAGGTGGGTTTTTTCATACATGAATTTACGTGGTTTTCATTCGCTTCTATCTTGCAAGACCCATTCCGGATATGTTTGCAACTTATATCTGTTTTAACTATGGGGTATGTTTTATATCAAAACAAAATATTAAGCTTGGCAAATGACAATTAAATGTTAATTTATGCCTTGGAAGAATGGTGATTTTAGTCCCAAATAGACACATTTTGATTTTGATTTTAATTAAATTCTTAACACAATTGGTAATAAAATGGCTCATAAAATCATTTGAAAAAGTAAAATCAATTTGTCTAAAAATGAAATAAGACGTTTTGTACTGCAAGTGCAAAATCAATAAATTGTCTGAAACCAGGAGTCCATCTTTATGCTCTTCCATTGACTTATCTCCCTTTGGTAAGATCTCAAACATGTCAGCTCCCAGTGATGGTTTGGCAGACAAATGTCTACAGTGAAGTTTGCGACTTTAATAATCTAGGAGGAGCATGTGGGCTATCCCAGCATTATACATCTGCATATTACAAACTATTTAAAATATCTGAATGCACTAAAGACCAAAATAGCATTTCCAAAAGAATGATTACTGCCAAGAAATTTGACAATCATGACAATATTTATAATTTACCAGACAATAATTTAGTGAATAAACATGATAAATATTAATTGGAAAAAGTAAGGCCATTAACAGCAAAAAGTGTTTTTAGATTTCAACGAGCAAAACAAAAATATTCTAAATCATTCTAAGTAAAAAATGTGAGGGAGTGGAACCACCTTGAAGACACTATTATGCATATGCTCGCACCAGAATTGCGATTGAGAGTGTCAAAACTGCTCTGGCGCACCATCAATAAATCAACGACACTCTCTCTACCATTGTATTGAAACCAGCATTGGTAACCAAACATATTCATACAGATACAGACTACCATTCATCTCAGAAGTCTGAATAACATGAATAACATGAATAATACTGAAAACTATGGTGTTGAATTTCCAACAGGACTCCTTATTATTTTTTATAAGACAAGGAGTGGTTTACATCATCTTGTCTTCGAATATGCTCAAGTACAGGGACTTTTATGGAATTCATTGACATAATAGTCAAGTAAGATGTCAACATCCTGTCCAACCCTCTTCCAGCAAAGACAAAGCTGACCAAGGATCTTCACCCTTTCATAACAGGCTGTATACAGGACGAGTTATTCCAGTAGGAACAGGTACAAATCTTACAATCTATTTTCATTTGTTCCTTATAGTCAATCTGAAATTAGGGGACCAACATTTGATACATTAGCTAGATTAAAAAAAGGGGGAGGGGGTTGAAGGGGCATGTGAATATTCTTTTACACCTGACCTGTTTCTAAGACATCTTATTTATTTCCTACGGCAAAGTGCAAACAAATAATATATATCCTTATATACATTGTTCTGCCTTGGGTCCATTTGTTTAATTTGATTATAAAAAGCAAGGGTCCGAGGGTTAGAATGGTCAAAATATTTATGTCCTTGTCAGCTACGGACAGAATTTTAATTTTCAAGCTATTAACCAGGGTACAATATATATCTATTTTCTGCTTTAAAAAAATCAATTTATAGACTATAATCATGATAATAATCTAAATTTATTTCAACATGTTCAACATTTATATGTAGCAGGACAGGTTTTTATTCCCTTCCCCTAAGTTATATTTTCAGTTCTTACTGGAAGTTGTTCAGCTCTGTCTACTAAAAGAACTTTTATCTCTTGGAAAAGCCTCATACAAATACATGTTTTACATACAACATACTGTACATGAGACACTAGACAACTTTATCCAGAGAATAATATTTTTTAATGAACTAATAGGCCATGGAGACTAAAAAATCAAAAGCATTGCAAACTTTTGTAAAGTTCTATTTTAGGACCCCACATGTACATGTACATGTATGTAGATTACTTCTAGAGCCCTTTTTAAAAGAAAAAAAAATACATTTAAACTACATGCACAGTGATGCTACACTACCCTACATTTCCTGTCTGATATATTTTATTTCATGTAAAACAAAATTGAACAATTATTTTATAGTTTAACACTTTTTATTTGTAGGGCTATGCAAGCAATGCTCAATTAAGATGAGTTTTTGTAAAAGTGACAATAGCCAGGTCAAACTAAATACATGTATAGAAGAAGATATTGGTAAGATATTATTAACTAATACATTAATTTAACTGTTTGTATAATATGGTAATCATGCAAAGTATATGTAATCACTTATATAATAATTATACATGTACTACATCAGTTTTATTGAACATGTCTTTGTTAACTTGGTTTTCCCATTGAAAATCACTTTACTAATTTAATTTGTAGTACTATATTTGGCGGCTCCTATTGTTTCCATTCAATAACTAACAATGACTAATGAACTGTTCATACATTCCATTTCAAATATAAAAGGGGGAGATTTTTATTGGTACTTTTGAAGATATTTCACCTGTTAGATTAATTGATTGGTTGTTGGTTGCTAATATCCAATGGCAAATAGTTCATGCATGTTTACACAAATGGTTTATATATATATATAATTAGGACAAGAACAAATTAAAATAAATACTTTTTGGGGATCTCAAATATTTCCTTAATCTAACCATGTATTTTAATTTAAGATGTTGCAATTGGGCCCCATTTTAAATTGGTTCACATTGATTTCAAAATGGTCCAAAATTTTTTTTTTTATTTCTACAAAAATTGAATTCTTGAGGTTCTTTGATATACAAAATGCAAATGTTTAATATTAAGATTTTTATACGACCGAAAAAAAATTTTGCGGTCATATATTGGTATGACGTTGGCGTCGTCGTCTCGTTGTCGCCGTCCGAAGACACATTGGTTTTCGCACTCTAACTTTAGTTTAAGTGAATGGATCTCTATGAAATTTTACCATAAGGTTGAATACCACAAAAGGAAGGTTGAGATTGATTTTGGGGGTTATGGTACCAACAGTTAAGGAATTAGGGGGCCAAAAAGGGGCCAAAAATAAGCATTTTTGTAACTTCCAGACATAACTTGTGTGTTAAAGTATGGATCTCTCTGACATTGTACCAAAGGTTCCATATCACAAAGGGAATGCTGGGATTGATTTTGGGGTAATTGCCTCAAAATTTTAGGAATTAGGGGCCAAAAGGGCAAAAACAAGCATTTTCTAGTTTCATGACAATAACTTGTGTGTAAGTGTATGGATCTTTCTGAAATTGTACTACAAGGTTCCATATCACAAAGGAAAAGCTGGAACTGAGTTTGGGGTAATTGCCCAAAACGTTTAGGAATAAGGGGCCAAAAATAAGTATTTTTCTAGTTTTCAGACAATAACTTGTGTTCAAGTGTATGGATCTCTCTGAAATTGTACTGCAAGGTACCATACCACAAAGGGAAGGCTGGGATTGATTTTGGGGGTAATTGCCTCAAAATTTTAGGAATGAGGGGCCAAAAAGGGGCAAAAACAAGCATTTTTCTAGTTTCAGGACAATAACTTGTGTGTAAGTGTATGGATCTTTATGAAATTGTACCACAAGGTTCCATATCACAAAGGGAAAGCTGGGTTTGAGTTTGGGGGTAATTGCCCTAAACATTTAGGAATTTGGGGCCAAAAAGTGGCCAAAAAACAAGCATTTTTCTAGTTTCCAGACAATAACTTGTGTTCAAGTGTATGGATCTCTCTGAAATTGTACTGCAAGGTACCATACCACAAAGGAAGGCTGGGATTGAGTTTGGGGTGATGAATCATAAGGGGTTCAAAAATTGGGGGATTTTTTTCATTTTTTTTCTTTAAAATTTTCCATTTTCATGATTTTAAATTGGTTATTTCTGATTTATATATAAAAGCAAATAATAATGATATGGTTTGAATAGGTAAATTAAAAATATTTAAGTTCTTAGACCACATTCATTCTGTGTCAGAAACCTATGCTGTGTCTAATATTTAATCACAATCCAAATTCAGTGCTGGATCAAGCTTGAATGTTGTGTCCATACTTGCGCCAACTGTTCAGGGTTCGACCTCTGCGGTCGTATCAAGCTGCCTCCAGCAGAGCATTTTATTAACTCTGGTCCGGTTTTCAAATTTGTCAACATTTTAAAGTCCAAAGGGTCCAAATTTTAACTTAGTTTAATTTTAACAAAATTGAACTCTAATTAGGCCAATGTATGGTTCTTTGATATACAGAAATAATCAAATATCCTGAATATAAATATGTACTTAGATACATTTATGATTTTGGTCCCAGTTTTCAAGTTGGTTCAAACAGGGTCCACAATTTAACTGTTTGATTTCAACAATAATTTTATATATGCTGAATCTAACCTGTATTTAGTTTTGGGCCCTGTTATGAAATTGGTTTACATTGAGGGCCAAAGGGTCCAAAATTAAACTAAATTTGAAATCTCAATATGATATTGGGGTTCTCTGATATGCTGAATCTATTAAACTATATAAAGATATACCATATTTTTTCTGTGTTGGAAACCTATTCTTTGTCAAATATTTAATCCTATTACAAATTCAGAGCTGTATCATGCTTGAATGTTCTGTCCAAACTTGCATTTTTTCTTCATCTTCAACAAAATTTGTACTTTACTGAGAGAACTGGTGTTACCTTTTAAATGAAACTTTAATGAAAAGATGAGCACAATCATGACAATATGTGGATGATTTTCTGATGTCAAACATTTTCAAGATGGCCACCAAGGATGGCAAAAAGTTGTTAATTTTATTTCCTGTCATTGGTATACATGTATATGAAATATAAAATAATGTGGTAGGATTGTCAACAATGAGAACAAGTGACATAATGGCCTTCAACAATGAACAAGACCCATACTGCATATATATTCAGTCATAAAGGCCCCAAAATAAGAAAAGTAAAAATATGAAAACTAACAGTCTGATTTATGTATGTATGTATGTATGCTTTGTGGTTTTCAGATCTAGACTCACAGCTAACCTTTCTGTCAACAACAACTGAACTCTCACAGCAGTCAGCATCAGATTGGGAGACTGATAATGCTTCTGACAGAAACAATTTCAACCAACCAAACAAGCAACAGAAACTTTCCAACTTTAAACGTCAGTTAAATCTTCCATGGGATGATGTCTCAAAAATAGCAGTTCATCATTTATGGAGATTTTAATGTTATGGATTTTCTTTTACAAGAAAGTTAATGTACACTTGCTTTATAGTAAAACCTAGCCGTTCAAGTATAAAAACACATTCAACTTTATAGAAATTTGAAGATTCATATGACTTATTTTAATTCTGTTATTTCCCAGGATGTGATGTAGAGCCTTATAGGTACAGTAATCTTAACAGCTATCCAATTTCATTCAAAATTCTTTATACATTTTCACTAGTATATATAGACTAAGTAATTTGTTTTTTGTCTAGTTATGGGAATTTTTTTTTATATGCATTTATGATTTTCATGTTTGTATTGACCACATTGCAGCAACATAGATATAGCTACCTAGCAAATCTTGCCTTGTTAGCATACTAGGCTCAAAGGATCATAAAAAAATTTCCATCACAAATTTACAAATTTTCACAGTTTTCTGCTATTATCCGACAGCTATATCAATATATTATACGAATAAATTGCAAAAGTGGTCAGAAGAAACTTTTTTAGTCTGAACTTATTCTGAATTGTTTAATTTCTTATTTTAAATTTATTGCTTTTGAAATATGTGTTTTTATCGTTTTAAATGTTTTAGGTGCACAATTTGTCAATATGAGCTATTTCAGCTCCTGGGAGCCTCTAGATTTATAATGAATAATTTGTATTTATGTATGATTATTTTTTAATGTATTAAATGAAACATTAATTATTCTTTTCCATTTGTTGTTATACTTATTTATAAGTCCATATCCTATTATATGTCAGATTTTACTAATTAAATGGCAAAATTGAGAAAATTTGAATATGCAGGCTACCCCATTTTGTTGTGGCATATACCAGACACCAACATTATTTGCCGAGCTTGATATTTTTTGATTGGGTATATATAGTTATACTTTGCGATAAGATATGTTGTTTTACAATAATAAACGGGTCTTGGAGTATTTTGGCTCTGAAAGATGACCAAAATCAGCCATTTTGGACATGAAGCTAAATAAGACATATTGATACGGTTAGATTATACATACACTTAATAGACAGCATTGTTATTTCTTTGCATTCTTACACTTAAAGTGATGTATTATGAGGAACAACTATCAAAAAATTATTATTGTTGCCATATTTTTTATTTAAACCAGCGAAATATGCCAAAAAAGGCTTATTTTTGCTGTTTTCGAGCAATTTCATCTGTTAAAAGATGGCACCTAAAAAATCCAGATCGGTTCAATATTTTCCCAAAAATTTGTGTGGTTATTTACATTACTAAGGTGCACCAATGTGCCAAATATGAACTCATTTGGCAAAAGTGACATTCGGACGGTATTGCATGGTTTTCTGGCAGATTGGCTCTTAAAATGTACAAATGTTGTTTAGAAATAATGTTTAAAAGTATTGTCACCGGCATTGTTTTACTATTGATTTTCTCGACTTTTCATAAGAAGAGTGACTTTTCTAATGTTCTCGCATTACGGTTTTGCCACTGTTTAAAAGAAAAAATCCTGTTTGTACCTTTAACGGTGCTTCATCATAAATGAAGTGTACTCAATCATTTGATCCAGGTCAAATGCATATTTAGATCAGTGTTAAAAAGATAATGAATGTACAATGGGGAGATAACTGAAAGTAGTTTTCATTTTCGATGTCTCTTACTGTTTAAGAGTGTCACAGCTTGCCTTTTCACTGTTCCTAATTTAAAGATACCCTCTGATTTAATAGATGCATTAAGCAATTTCCTCATTATCCCTTTTGAAATAATCTTCTCGAAAATACTCTTGACATAATTGAATAACATCATGTCCATACGTGTTACACAAACAAAAATCACTTCTGACGATATATTTTCCAATTCTATGTATTTTATCAATTAAAATACCTAAAGTCTTTTTTACCAACAATTTTTTTTCGAATGTTCATCTCTCATTTTCAATAACACTGAGCTGTTATATGATTTTTGTGTAATTTTGATATATAATTCATTATTTATTGATATACATTTAATCATGTTATTTGAAATGTAGTTTAATAACAGAAGCAACCAAACTTAACTGTAGTTATAATTATATCTGTATTTTATCCAAACAGTACTTCCTTTGGACAATGGGGGAGTAAATGGGAATTAAATAATAGTCTATTTTGCATTGTTATTATTTAAAGTAATATATAGTTACATGATTATTGTGTATATTCTAACTAATTTGATTCGTTTAGAAAGAATCACATGTTCAACTCTATTTTCAAATGTAGACTGAAAAGCCGATAAAAAAGTGATATTGCACGGTTATTTTTACATGTTCTAGAAAAGTGATAAAGAACGGTTATTTTTAGAACATATGACACTATCGAAGTAACAAATCCAGTGAATCGTGCTCTACTTATGGCTTATTGATAATTAAGATATAACAATTGTAGCTTTTGTATGAGGCCTATACGAGGATATATCGACTTAAAGAAGTATGTCGACCTCATACAAAAGCTATACTTGTATGATAATTACTACTTGCATGTGAATACAATACTCCTTAGAAAGAAAACTACTTACTGGATACTTGCAGCTCGATCGAATCTAGCATCCCCCAACTGTAATGTCCTTCATCTTCAGGGGTAACATTGTAAATTTGAAAGTCTACATGTATTGTAAAATTGCTAAATATTCGATGCTTGGACCTTTCATCAATTAGTCTATAATAAACGGACTCCTCGATTATAAATGTAATTAGTGGCGATGATCCCTTAATGGCACAAACTTTTTCAGCTAAACGAGGTGGACAGGACATATCTACAATTAAAAGTAGGAATATACAAGTGTTATGTACAATATATTTGTAGGTGCTGCACATGCCAAAAAAGTTTTTTATTCTCATATAGTTCGGTCAAGTAAAAATGACATAAAAACACGCGGGGGTATAATTCTCTTCAACTTTGTTATTGAGTTATTTAATTTCTTAAAATAGGTATCATATATATAAAAAATTCTATTTGAAGTACCTTTGTCACATGTTTTATTTTTCATTTAGCACTCCATAGTACCATGTATGTGAATATGTGCAGATATGATACATCTAACATTGTTGAATAACATGCATTTCGGAAGTTCTTCAAAACGAAATTATCAATTCCTCTACATTCAGGTCCGTTCGCACCACAGAGAGTCAAATCGTTAACAAGCATACCACTGCCACTACCCAACTTAAAGCATCTTCCGAACATTTGAAAGTCCCTACCATGTACTGGTTACCGAAATTACACAAAAAACCATTTAAATTCCGTTTCATCTCCGCATCGAGTAAGTGTTCTACTACTAATCTATCAGTTCTTCTAACTACCTCCTTACTACTATCAAAGAACTGGTAATTAACTTTTGTAATAAAGCTTATGAAAATAATGGTATTAATTATTTTTGGAGTGTTAAAAATTCTTTAGAGGTTTTAGATAAAATACATGCTTTTGATGGTCCTTATAATTCTGTTGACAGTTATGATTTTTCTACTCTGTACACTACACTTCCACACAATCTTATAAAGAAAAAGTTTTTGTATTTGATAAAATGGTCTTTCGAAAAATCTCATTGTAATTTTATTTGCTGTAACTCGTTTAAAGCCTTTTCTGTAACGAAAAGGAAAGTATGCTAGATACACTTACTGGAAATGTGAGGATATGATTGAAGCTTTAAATTTTCTGCTAGATAACATTTATGTACGTTCCGGCGATAAAGTGTATCGTCAGGTAGTAGGTATTCCTATGGGCACTAACTGTGCCCCTTTAATAGCAGATTTATTTCTATATTGCTATGAATCTCAGTTTATGACCAAACTCAGTAAAGACCCATCATTGTTATATTTAGTTGATACATTCAACAATACCTACCGTTATCTGGATGATATGTTTTCGTTAAATAATCCAGAGTTCTCTAAATATACTTCCGAAATTTACCCAAAAGAACTTACTTTAACTAAATCTAACATAAACAGCAGCAGTTGCCCTTTTCTAGATTTAGACATTTCAATTTCTAACGGGAAACTACATTCTAAAATTTACGACAAAAGAGACGATTTTCATTTCCTATTGTTAATTTTCCATTTTAGACGGCGATGTGCCTTTGGCTCCATCATACGGTGTTTATATATCCCAACTCGTTCGGTATGCCCGTGTGTGTTCTGATGTCATAGATTTTAACGAACGTAATCAATGCATCACTGGGAAATTATTGTGTCAGGGATTTCGATACCATAAATTACTTAAAACTTTTACTAAATTCTTTCATAGATACAAAGATTTGATTAGTAAATTTGGCTGTACCTGTAGAAAACTTATTAAAATGGTATTTCACATCCTAAATTTTACGGTAATATTGTACTTAAAGGGAGGAAATCACTATGTGATCCGTGTAAACTCATCGAACCTTTAAACAAACTTATAAGTAAGGGTTATCGTACCAATATTGTAATTAGATCTCTGCATATAGTTTACATTGGCACTAATATCGATTTTGTCATTAGCAAATTAAAACATAACTAAGTTGTATCTTCTTTTGAGGCGGGATGTTTAGAGACACACACGTTAATTTTATCTCTTAAGAAGTAGCTCCTCACTATCCTACTACCTGTCGATACATTTATTTTTGGCATTGCACAAGTCATGTCTTCTCTGACTGTTCATGACGTTAAAATACTAAATCCCTGGGATGTGTTTTAGTTGATTTACGTCTCTGATGCATGATTTTTATCATTAATTGTTTTTGGCTTTTAACTAGCTGTCAGTAACTGCGAGTACTCTCAAATCGTACTTTCTTGTTAATTCGACCTGTTGATACTATTTTTAATACTTTTTGTTATTTTATATTAATATGGATCTTGTCTGTATACCAGCTTTGATTATTTGGAATATCTACTAATTTTCACTTCTTCATACTACATTTGTATGAACATCAAGATTATTCTCCTTTAATCTGTACAGGAAGTTTTATTGTTGATATTTACCCTTATGTATCTAGTGTTAAATTAGGTATTTATATGACAGACCTTTCTTGGTATTCCTAATTATTGGAAGATTTTATATAGACAGAAAAAGTATACCTAAAACGACTAAGTTATTTTTCATTTACCTGTATATATTATGAAAACCGTTTTTTCAAAAGTTATTATTTTCTAAGGGTTAAATATTTCATGATGGTGTCTTGCCATGGCTTTATTTGGACTTGTTTGTTTGCTTTTGGCCTTGAATGTTTGTCCCTAATATTTTATTAACTATGTATTTACTTTCAGGTATCACAGATCGAATTTATTCGTTCATAGTGTGTTAATTTACGTTTTGATTGAGTTAAGCCTTCCAATTGATGTTTTATCGTGTGTTTTCTATGTTGTGATGTTATACTATTGTTTCAGAAAAAGGGAGAAGGTTTGGTACCATTAAAACGTTTAATCCCGCTGCAAATGTTTGCACCTGTCCTAAGTCAGGAATCTGATGTACAGTAGTTGTCGTTTGTTTATGTAATTTATACGTGTTTCTCGTTTCTCGTTTTTATATAGACTAGACCGTTGGTTTTCCCGTTTGAATGGTTTTACACTAGTACTTTTGGGGCCCTTTATAGCTTGTTGTTCGGTGTGAGCCAAGGCTCCGTGTTGAAGGCCGTACTTTGACCTATAATGGTTTACTTTTATAAATTGTTATTTGGATGGAGAGTTGTCTCATTGGCACTCACACCACATCTTCCTATATCTATTTGTTATGATTAAGCTTTTCAGTAGTGTGGTGTTTGTGTATGTGTATTTACTTGAAACCATAATAATCAGTCTGTACGCTGTCTAAACAATACAATATGTCTAATACATTTCCAGAAAATTACTTAGTCATGTCGTTCTATGTATGAATCATTAATAACGAAACATTTCAATAGCATAATTTTTCATCATTCAATACTAGGCCTGGATATGTCTTCTAAAACAATTGGACGTAAAAAAAAAAAAATCAAATATTTCTCTTATTTTCAATATTTGCATTGCCAACTGATACAGTAGTTGATTGGTTCATATCTTTTAAAACATATTTTTTTGAATAAATACCTTTTTTGTTTTGTTTTTCTCTCCTTTGGCCGTCTCCAATTTACGCGCGAGTAGTTTAATGCAGATTTTGCATAGTCATACGTCATACATATAACGGTTTGTCATAATAAAAACAGCATTTAACATTGATTATCTTTCAAATATGTTGCATTATCGGGTATATTTTTTCTTATTATGGTATAACCATAACAGAATGTCATAAAATATTAAAACATAAGCAAACTGCTTTAAACGTATATAGACAATATGTACGCAGCTAATTGAATTATAGAAAAAAAAAAAAAAAAAAACGATTTGCATATGCTTTCAGTGGTTAAAAGTTGAAAGGAATTTCAATAAGTTGAAGATTGTTTACCATTATGTGTGACCAGGGACGCCAAGCCGTAAGAAACTGGTGCTATATTCTGATTTTCCCCGTCAAAATCAACAAACAAAAGAATATTTCATCTAATTTAGAAATTGCTATCAATATTCAAAACAAACATTGATTAATTTTTATATAAATGCCTAAGAATGTAACTTTAACACGCTAATAAGTGTTATAAAAATAGTTGTTATACTTTATAGATTGACATACTAGCTTTATCAGGCGCATACAGCCATCCAGATGAAGTCGGATGCTGATATGAATGATTGATTGATGGTTGCTAAACATCCTGTTGCAAATATTTTATGCAAATTTAGTCCAGCTGATTCGTGCATATTTTTAGAAGAATTGTGGGTTTGATGATAAAAGCATGAAACTTTGCACAATAGTAGATATATATTTGGTTGTTAATTTAAGATATAGACCCACTCTAAAAAAAAAAAAAAAGATGTCTGCCAATCAGTCCAAATTTCACAACCATGTATAATTTAAAGCAAATAATATTCAAACCAAATCTTTAAAAAGCATATAAAAAGTATTCCAACGTTTTTATTGAGTCATGACGTTATCTTAGACATTTTTGTTTCTTTAAAATAGCTGGAAATTTCAAAATGGCCGTCAAAAAGTGAAAATGAACTAAACAAAGATAAGGTTTTGCTGATATTACTTCTATCGAATTGCATTTTGCAGATCATACAATATTCTAGGGATTGCGTTTATGTGATACATGGATGTTGCTTTCAAGACGATTTAATCAGAGATCCCATAAATGGAAATATTTTGAACGTTTTTGTTTGGCAGTTAAGTACTATCTGAGTCACAAATGATAATGGATATGTTCCACTTCTCCTTGTCACAATCCTTTCCTTTTCCACGATTGTGATAACATCAAGATGATCAATAAAAACAACTAATCACCGAATTTCTACTTCAATAAGTAACATCACGAACGCTACCAGTTCCAGAACACCTAAGCTGACCCCTAGTTTTGATGAAAAGGGACTCTTGTTGTTTATACCTTCAAAGTTGTGTTATTTCCTCTTCATTTTCAATGTCTGTGTTGTCAACCAGTAAAGTCTTGTTTTCCATCGTATATGGATGGACAACTTAATTTTATTTGAAACATTCACATTCGATCAAGATTTATATATTTTACATGTACATATGGTTTTACACGTCTAAATTATGTGATTATTACGGTTGGAAAAGAGACATGTATAAATCCACTATTATATGAATTCAAAATGAAAGCAACACGATAAAAATTTCATGCGTCTGAAGCGCTTTCTGGATTTACCTTTATCAGGAACGCTCAAAGCGTATTTGAAAGTCAAGGATGTATGAAGACCGAAAACGTTGAAGAGCTATAAACCAAAAGGACCTAAAAATAGCCAAATCCATCTAAAGCCAACTTTACCTGAGGGAGCTGAAACCTTAGTTTCTGTATGATTTCAAAATTTATAGACGGGCAATTTTGTTAGTTTGTTATAAATCATGTCAGTACCGAAGTACTGACTACTGAGCTGATGACACCTGCCTTTTACTGGATATGAGTCATCAATCTTTTTAAACAAAAGCACCTAGGCTGGTATCACTTGTAGAATATGAACTGCTGACCCATCTTGAGCAGCTGAAATCATCCTCAGTTTTTAGTGGGGTTTGTGGTGCTTAATATTTGGATTTTTGTGTAGTGGTTTCTTGACTGTTGTTAGTCTATTTGGCGTTTGTTTATCCCATATTCGTATCTGGTTTAGTTTTGCTAATGATTTTTTAGTTTGAGTATCTAAGTATCTTTTTATCATCTAAACAACAACATATTTTAATGCAGTTTTTTGCCCCATCTCCCAAACACATTTTAAACATCGCGCCGTGCATAACATTGTTGTCATTGCGCATTTTTATCTACCGTGATACCCGTTTTATATATGTCAACCATATTTTGTTGGCTCATCACAAAATGCTGATACCCTTGTGATGAATGTTCAATAAGGTATACGCCATTCACATTCACTCGAAGTAACACTCTGGGTGAAAGGCCGAAACATCACCCAGCATTAAGCTTTCAAATGCTTTGAGAATGTTGTGTGCTTACTTTTAAACCATTCTTGTGGTTAACCTGATCACGTCATATCATTTCAAAGGTGGATAAATTACTATTGCCATTTATAGACAAAAACTGTATTTTTGTGATATCGATGGTCGATCTGATTGTCCAACCATCGCCTTTTACAAGTGTGTAATTCTACTCATGGGCTTGATCTACATTTACCATTTTCAAATTAAGTTTGCAACACTTAAACTGTATAGTTAAATGGCATAATATCGCACACGGGTACTGAAAGCTATAATTTAGATGGAAAAATGCAATGAACCAATGAATAAGCAGAATAAAGGAATCTTCATATACCCAGAAGGAACATTCTCTTAAAGATCCACATCAACATGTCTAGTGCAATGTTACAGACCAGTTGTGGTTAAGCGGACCCTCAAATTCCCTCTTATAAATCCATTATTTGAATGTAACATAGTTCTCACCAGAGTCTTATTCCTCAGTTAACATTATGTCAGCCTACTGTAATCTCATGGAAATGTCTTGTTCCTGGTGCATGAGAGCCTTTAAAAATATTCTGCTGTTCATAATATGTTTCCTTGACTGAACACTTGTTCAACCACTGTTTTCAAACGAATCACATAAGGTTCTCAGCGATGCAATTTCTATATGAAGACCAAAACAAAACTCTTCTTTGTTTTGCTAGAAATATGTTTGCCCTGTTTCACTGTTCTGATTTCGGAAAAGTAAAAAAAATCGATTGATCGCAAGTGATAGTTGATCCATATCTCGGAAAAAAATAACACGTTGTTGGATTGTATTCATGGAATGTCGAATCGTTGTGACAGTATTGAACTCTTCCTAAAAATTGGTCAATGCGGACTGATATATAAAGGCGAATGGCTATTTGTTCTTGCTCTACATGCGTGGAATGCTGTCCAGACATATTTAATGTGTTCATTATCATCTGCTTTAAGCCATCTGTGTTAACTTATGTATACCATGTTAGGATAAAGTTGTGCAATACGAACAGTTGTGCTGGTGAATAATATATTGATAAAAATATCAGAGATTATAAGGGAACTGCATATATTACAAAGCATTAAATTATGACGAATGTGCCAAGTAAGACTAAAAAATGCTGAAATATTGAAAGTGTTGTTCTATGTAACGATTCTTTAGCCGTAGTTGAACTCTTGTTGTTGTCAGTAATGTCCACGGCTGTTGTTGTAAAACCACAAGGATTCGAGGAGGAACCACGTGTTCAATGTCAGAGATGGAATATTCTAGTACTGTAGATACATGGATAATTGGATCATTCATAAAGACAAACGTAAACTGTACAGTTGATCATTAAGTACCTTCTTTCACTGTCCTAGCATCCAGACGAAGGCCTATTTACACTAAGATTTGGTTCAGTTTAATGTTATATGTTTAATGTTATATTAAAGAAAAATAGAAAACAAACAGAAGTAACTTTGACATGATATCGTCGTATTTGCCTCAATGGAATAACTCGACTGAATTTAGATATTTGACTAAACGATTCTAAACTAATGTTTTAATGACTGTGGAAAAGACTTTTGCCTACATTATGACTTTTTGAACTACCTGCAGCTTTTTCAAGTATCGTTATATTACAAACATATTGCTGCGGTTGCTTGTTTAATTGCAACACCAAAAATAATCATTAAACAGAAGAATCAAACACCTGCCTGAGATTACTGCAATTTTATAGATCATTGATAAGTAAAACAACAAAAAACCGAACTCCAAGGAAAAAGTCCCTAAACAATTGGCAAAAACAAAAGCTCAAGCACAGCAAACGAATGGAAACAACTGTCATATTCCTGACTTGCTACACGCATTTTCTTATGTTGAAAATGGTGGATTAAACCTGGTTTTATAGCTTGCTTAACCTCTCACTTGTATGACAGTCGCATAAAATTCCATTATATTGACTACAATGTGTGAACAAAACAAACAGACATTATAGGTAAATATGTGAAAATAGGGTTAGAGCAGTCAACATTGTGTTATAATCTCAATCACTATAACAAACAAACAAGTCAACAAAGAAAACTAAATGGCGTATAGAAAAAGCACACACGCAACATTGAAACACAAGAATACAAAAAATGACAACAGCACAACAACACAATGGCAAGATGTACACGTACCGAGCCACTTCTAAAGGATATTACCAAAATAGACCAAACAGTAAACGTAAATGATTTACAAAGACAAATAAAAGGTAATTAAGATGATAAACAACGTCAGTACCTAGAATATATACATCAAGACCATCATGTATTATGTGTGAAGTTGATACGGAATATTTATCAACAAGGTCTTAGTATCTTCTGATGAACTTTTTTAGAAAAAGGACGAGACATTCTTTGACATAACCCTGGTTCATCAACTTTTTGCTCAGACACCGAATGAGTTGGGAAATGTATATCCCATATGTAGGCTCTTCCAGTTGATCATAAAGAAAACAGTTCGAGTCGGGAAGTATACATTCTAGTTAAGTCTAGCTTAGATATTGGAATAACGCAAGTGTATATACGTGACCCCTCGTTGTATACTACTGTTCTGTAAAAATAGTACTGTAGTTACGATTTTCTATTCTTTCCTCACAAATTTGTTGATGTTCGGCTTTAGTATATAAATGTGGAATACACTTGGTAATATAAGGCACTTAGTTTTACTGTCAAATCAAAACACTTTTCAACCTTCTATAAGGAATATTTGTTGATTTTTATATCTTATAGCGACCATCTTGGAAAAAGCGGCCATATTGAAATTTCAATTGGGGTCCATTGCTAGTATTGTTCGAAGCACCAAGCACTACTTACATGACAAATTTGAACTAATATGATGGATATTTGTTGATTTTGATATTTTGTGGCGGCTATCTTGGAAATAGCCCCATATTGAAATTTCAAGGTGGGTTCATAGCTAAAAAAGTTACACCGAAAACTACTACCATGCCAAATTTGGTGCTTTTATCATCAAACCCACAATTTTGTCACCGATCAGCAGGACTAATTTAGGACGAGACAATTGAATGTAAATTATATTTTTAAAAGAAATGTAGCCTTGCAACAGATACCTACGAATTCGTTAAAGAGTTGTTGAAAGATAAGAAATTCATGAAGCTTATCGTACATTTCGTTCAAACAGATACAATTAAATTGTGGACATAGCAAATTGTCGTCCAAGGACTATGTAAATATTAACAGATAGCTTTGATAGGCGGTCCTATTTCAGGAATAGCCGGATTTCTCTTCAGTAATTACACGTTGTCTGTTAAGCTATTACTCATGCACCGGAAATGACTGTTTCCTGGGTTGTTTATTAGAACATTTTTGGTGGTCTGTGTGGTGACCCACAACCAACTAAGTCTATCAATACCACACTCTCCCAAGTTTTATATAAAAGACCCCCTCTATCGTATTCAGCCCTGTTAAATAAAAAAATACGGACACAATACCAAATCTATCGAAAAGTATATAACCTTCCCCTCAAACTATTCTTTGAAACCATGGATCTATTTTTACATAGTCAGTTAATACGAAGATTCTTAGCAAACTGGAATCGTAAACTGTGTGTTATTCCTTTATTGATTATGCACTATATTCCCCATTTAATACAAACTTCATGTACAAACCTTCTAAAATTCAACCTGACCATTTTTCCGTGCGTTCATCGTGTATCGTGCGTGTTGCGTGCGTGTATCGTGCGTGTATCGTGCGTGTACCAATCGTGCGCTCATCATTCATCATTCCGTGTGTTTTCCGTGTAATGTGCGTGCATCGTTCATTCATTCTTAATCGTGTATCGTGCGCTCATCAATCATTCATTCTTAACCGTGTATGGTGCGTTCATCAATCGTGTATAACCGTGTAACGTGCATTCGTCAATCGTTCATCTCTAATCGTGTAACGTTCATTCATTGTGGTTTTTATATGATAGTCGGTTATAGAGCTCATCAAAGCTTATATTTTATCTGTTATAGTGTATATATGTTCCGACTTTAAATAAAATTTACATTCTTACTTACTTTCTTGTGAACTCTTAATTAACTTCATCGTACATAACGTTCATACAGATTCATGACTTTTTGTGTAAAATGTATTTATCGTCTGTAAATATTTCGTGTTTATTCAGTGAGTCTTGGCTGGGACTGACACATTTTAATATAATGATACATGTTCTACGTACAAACAATAACATGATGACATTTCTACGACAGAACAGTTAAAATTGGAATTTCTATTCAACTGAGCGAAATGGGCTAAAAAATATACTGTTGAACAACTGTTTTTTTTTTAAATATTATGTCAATTAAAACCAGAAGTGCTTTTGCAAGATTTTGATGTGGGGTAAATGTAGCTCCACTAAAATAGAAACTGGAAGGTAAGAAAGAAAAGAAGTCCACGAGATGACATGTTTTGTAGCTCTACTATTGAAGATGAACTTCATGTCCTTTTAAAATGTCCATTATATGTAGATTTAAGATAAATCATGATACATAAAGCTTCATATTTGAATGAACATTTTAACCTATTATCAGAAAGCGAAAATTTATATTTTTATTTAATAACGATAATGTTGCTGCTATAGTTGCCAAAAACATCAACAATATTTTATTGAAAAGAAACGGTATTTTATTTCACTAGTTTTAAAGAAACAAATGTTTTGTTTTCATTAAGTATAGATGGACATTGTACATTTTAAATGTAAATGAGTAAAAATATGTTTGTATGCATATATTGTGTCTTAAAAGTCTCTCATACATCTTTTAGCAAATGTTTTGATGTTTTATGTTTATTTCTGTGAATCTAATTTAATGTTTGTATGTGGTGAGACTATAATAAAATATTGAATCTAAAAATATTGAAACTATAAACTTTACTTAAATCTATACTTGAGTCAGAAAATCAAATCCAACAGTGTCAGAATTAGATTTTTAAGCTGACAATTGTTTGTCCCTCAACGGGCGTTTAATACCATTGATATATTACAGCACCAATCGCAGTATACATGTACATATATTTTGGACATTTTATCAGTATTAACGTTCAACTTGAGTCATTTCTCCTATGTTGAACTATGCTACATTATAATTCTTCGCTTATTTGGCAAATTCATATTCTATTAAGATATTTTCAATCATTTAAGTTTTGATAAATAACATTACAAATATCATATTTGTCTCAGTTTCTGATGGTCACATGAACATGAGGGTATTCCATTAAGAAAATACAATATACAAGGTTGTCGGGTAAATGTGGATTGCGGATTAAGATGTTAGATGTCAAACTTGAATTAACAAACTGAGGCGAATTCACGAATAATTATGTATTTTCTCTTCAACAGTGTTTTATACTCTGTTCTTTATTTTCATTTAAACTAAGCTAAATACGTTTTGTGGCAAATAAAATAAAATAAACATTATATGTATTTGAAGGCATTTTGTAATTAAACAAGTATAAGTAAGATCAGGCAAATATATCACGTATTCCTTAAGAATGATTTTAAATTGAGGAACTTTTTTAACTTGAAATTGTGTTTACGGGTTTAAAATACAGTCTTTTTTTCAATTCTGATAAAATAGTTAAATATATGGTATTATCATAACAAGTCTTTATTTGAATAGAATAAACATGTAACACTTTCTCGGATTCACTTTTCATCGTGTTCATGATTGCATATCCGGGACACCGTTTATAATGTATGTCTAAAAGATTAATATCCGAAAAAATAATTTACAATAGTACTTTGTTAACCTTCTAGAATTATTAAAGAATGATTGATTTTTTTACCATGGGGTATTTTTTGTTCCGTTACTGAGGATATTTTTGTCCTTTACGAATCCATATGACAAATTTGACTCCAATAAGGATAATAGAAAAAAACGGCCGATATATAATGTATGACTCGGAGGTGCAATGGAGATGGCCGATGGTGTGCAATAGATTTTTTCCATTTTTATCGGATATAATAGTTATTTTTAAAAATACTAACAATTCATTGAAGTTTCGCATGCATAGCTCAAAACAGTATTATTTGTTTTGCTTTACATTGGTTAAATAATGAAATGTATGTTTCTGAAATTTACACAAGTTTTAATTTCGACTTTGACTTCCGGGGACACTGTCGTTTACAGCAAAAGACGAAAATCTACACATGTACGTTCTTATAAGAAGAAGATGTGGTATGATTGCCAATGTTCATAATTATATCATAATTATTGTTCTCCCCCTAATAATGAATCTATAATAGATTCCACTGGACGTTAAACGATCAACTATTAATTCATTCATCTTATCCTTTTAGTGCAGATTTGCACTAAAGTTAGGAGGCCGCAATTAATGCACATATAAAACACTTATTCACATCCTTACGTTTTGATCACCTCACAAAAAAACACTTTATAAATTTCATGCATCCGTAACGCTTTTCTGGATTTACTTTCACTAGGAACGCTCAATGCTAAATATTTGAAAGCCAAAGAATGTGTTAAATAGATAGGAGTATAGAGCAAAATGACCAATAAAGGACCTACACATTCACAACATTCTTTGTATATATGTGTCTGTCCAAAGTCAAAAGCACGTAGTTCAGTGGCTTTCGTAACTTCAATTCTGTTATATATTTGGGCTATTTTTTCTGTGGCAAGATTGCTTTGTTATAAAGAAGACCGTTCGTTTGCTCAATTGAATTGTTTCATTTTTTTCATGTCGGGGCGGGGCCTTTAATAACCGACTTTACGGTTTCCGTATTTTTTCATTATTGAAGGTCGTATATATATAACTGCTAACATTCCTCTTGATTTGAACTTTCTTGAATAGTTGTCTCACTAGCAATTATACCACATTTAATTATTTTACATAATCATTCAATCCAGCAAAGGCCAAAGAGGGACGAAAGATACCAGAGGGACAGTCAAACTCATAGATCGAAAACAAACTGAAAACGCCATGGCCAAAAATAAAAAGACAAACAGACAAATAATAGTACAGATGACACAACATAGAAAACTAAAGACTAAACAACACGAACCCCACCAAAACTGGGGTGATCTCAGGTGCTCCGGAAGGCTAAGCAGATCCTGCTCCACATGTGGCACCCGTCGTGTTGCTTATGTTATTACAAATCCGGTAAATAGTCTAATTCGGTAGGTCACATTCGTGAAAAGGGAAGGGTATTGTAGTTACGACATAAGGAACATATCCGATATCATCTGTGAAACGGTTATTCCATAACGGTCAACCAACTCGTGATGGCGTCCGTCAAGTTTTCGAAGGATGATTTCAACTTCACCATTTGGAACTCTTGGTTGAATAGCTTGGTCTGCTGTAGCTGAAACCTACGTTTCTTAAAAAAATCTAAATTTATAAACTGACAATTTGAGAAATGTTTGTCATATATATCTGTTCATGACATAAGTATCAAAATATTTTAGCTATGAAGATGTGTAAACCCTTAAATAAACCTTATTTCTTTGGAAATTAAAATTATTACTTTAATACAATAAAACCATAATCAGAAAATCGGTATCAAAGAGTTTGCAATTATTAAAATCAAGTTAAAAGAATTGTATATATATGTATGACTCGGAGGTGCAATGGAGATCGTGAAGTTTGATGGTCATGCGAAGTGCGATCAGCCGATGGTGTGCGATGGTTTATTTAACGCGGGATACCTAAATTAAAGTCTACAGATGTGCAATTTTATGAGCAGTATATTTGTTTCAATGTCAGTATATAAAGTATTTACTAGTGTTATTGTCTATCATGGATGTATTAGTTACAGTTGCATACTAATTGAGAGATCGTCCTTTTGATATTCTGCATGTGGAAATTGATATTAGCGCGGGTTATGCTTAAACCTCCTATTCTAGATGTCAGGTAACCTACTTGTGTTTATGTTGGATTGCTGTCTGATCGACGAATACCCGTCATTTCTACATATATTTTTTAAATTTGTTTTAGGGATGCATCCAGTTGCACCTTTTCATTCAAAATATATTTCCGTGACGTAATCTCAAAAGATTAGTCACTTCAATAAAACTTTAAATGGAAAATGAAACATCTTCTCGCATGTTGCACTTTGGGTAATTGTTCTCTTCGACAAAATACTGCCTTGAATTTCAATTTTGATATAAATATAAAGAAACCACAACTGGGTTCCTAAATGTATATTTTTTAAAACCCCTAAAGCTAGGTAAAGCCTATCTCTTGATATAGGCTCTTAAATTCGGCAGCTTTTAGAGACCGACCGTGCGAGGGCAGGTCTGTATAGCCAGTCAAGGTCGTTAAAATGTTCATCATCCTTTTATAGATTTTTTGAAAATACGATGGTTTTTGCCTTTTTCGAAACTAATACATGATCAAATATTTCTGCTGTTAACTGCTCTTTTCAGATTGCTGTCTCAATGACATATTCCCCATTTCCATTCTCAACTTTAAATAAACTAAAAATATGATAAACAAATGTATTCTTGTTGTCAGATCAAAATACATTTAACAAGCCAGTGCGTTGATACAGGTTATATTCTACTGGCTATAATATATCGACATTCGTTACTGGTACTAGAATATATGGAATAAAGAATGATCGGCAAAAGGTATAACGAATAGAAAAAATTGTCTAAAATGATAGAATACAGAAATATTGAAGCCCCATTCAGACCCTCATAATCTGACGATGACATTTAGCTTTAGGGTATTTATGGGGAAACGATACAGTTTTAAACCCACAGGGATTTTTACGAAAGTTCACATACAAGCTAATTTTTACAAAATCAATTTAAATATGTAATAAAAATTATATCTTCATGTGCTCAATTTGAAAGATAAATGGGTTTGAATTTTTCGACATTTACTTAAATTTCGGTTTCTTGAACATTTCTGTCCTTTGAACAAACTTCTTTTTTGTTTCAAAAGATAAACATATGCGAATTTCGGTGAAGATATTAGGAATATCTTCGTTATAAAATTGGGCTCTACATTTGTGTAACAATTCTTTGTTAATAATTATTTTTGTTCAAAGAAATTGATTTTAGAAAAAAGGCATTTTTGTTGTATACATATTTATCTAGTTGAAAAAAGTCGGTTATTTCTTCATAAAAGTTGGAACGAATAATCTTCATACAGTATCAAGCCAAATGTCATTTTAAAAAGAGGGGTCCTGGTGCTCGTTTTAAGCTAATGTTTAAATCTCGAAAAAATGCATCTTTTCCGATATTTCACAGTTTGACGTCACGAAAATAACATTTTACGGCAGCAATTAATGTGTCGATAAAAGAACGAATTCTACAATATATAAAATTCTGTTAAAAATCATTTTATAGGTAAATATTATTAAGATCATCCGAAAAATTGATAAGACTGATAATAATATACTAATTCAATTTCATGCAACTAGGTTTTAATGCTAGAAGTTTTAGAAGAAAGCGTTTAATGTGCTTATTTAGGTTAGTTCTACGAATTTTGTTTGTCTGCAAAACATCATAGAGAGATAAAGAGAATGATAACCAATTGAATAAAATGGAGAATGGAAATGGAGAATGTGTCAAAGGGACAAAAATCCGACCAAAGAGCAGAAAATGGTGCATCTAAACACGGCTAAGGACTCCTGTGCACTAAGGACTTATAATATGCCACTAAGGACTAAAAGGGGTGCTATATCATGTAAACAAATTTCATATCATGGTAGAGATTGATATTTAATGCATAAATTTAAATTTAATCAATAAAAAATCGCAAATAATAATTGAATGTTTAGGCACGTGTCGGCTTTTCTTTGATTTTATCGAAAATCACTGAACCGTAAGACACGTGTCAAATTACATAACTGATTACACTATTACCTTAAAAAAAGAAAAATTAATTATTTGCATAAGAAAATAAGCCAGACATTAGATATATTTACCATAAAAATATTTTTTAAACTTGTTAAAAATCATTTAATATTCATCGGTTAATAATTAAATGAAATAATATTTAAAATTGTTAAGTGATTTTTAAGGAAGGAAACACATGTTTGTCCCGAGAAAAATAGCCCCCCCCCCCATCTTTATGAATGATCATTACCTAAGTGGGGCATAAATTTGGAGACCGATCGCGAGGCCTGACTGCCATAAACAACAGATGACGAACAGCAAACAGTGGATAAAACATTTGATATTTTGAAAGATGATAAAATGATTGCACTGAATAATTTCAACTACCACATGATTCTATTTGAATATTGAGTTGAAGCGGTGGCAAATACTCGGGTTTTACCATATATTTTTACACAAACTTGAAACTCAATTTATTTTTAGTTGAATAATTAAAATTTAATTTGAGATCGTTTTTTTTTATTCAAATCTCCTTATCATATTAGATATATGCATGCGTTTTAAAATCTATGTGATATCTTTTGCCGTTTGGTTTTAAATTGGAATTAAAAATGCATTTTCCCATAGAGTTTGAGGTAAACCCGAGAATCTCACCTCCTAGAAATTGGAAGTGCCAGGATGTTCGAAAATATGCATGAATTTATTTACATACTTGAAATTGTATAAGGAATATAAACATACAGTATGTTTACTGTAAAACAAACAACAGGCACCAAGTGGTGGCTTATATTGTTTAATTCATTTTACTGAGAGCAAAATTTGATTGATTGAATTGGTTGCTTAAGTACAGCTCTTTGTAAGAACCAGACAGAGTGCGATACATGAAGGTTTCAGATTTTATCTAAAATGGGCCTAGTAGAAGCAGTAAATGAATACTGCTCAAAAATAATTTTGAGTGGGAAAATATGAGTGGTTGCCATGGTAACGAACACTCTATTTTTGGTTGTTAAGCGTAGTAAAATCTTTCAAAATCAGCTAAATCACCACAATTCAGAGTCTGATTATGAATAGAATCGTGCATTTTCATTAATGTTCATATGTAACATTGATACAACTTGGTTTAAGCTTCATTTTAGTGAAGATTGCATGTCAACCAAATTTGTAATTTTTTGAAAATTTTGCCAAAAATGCATATTTTCAACTTTTCTGAAATTGGGATTTTGCGAAATTATCAAATTTTCTCTGGTGTTTTCAGAAAAGTGCAAATGTGTACAGAATAGTTAGCACTGTAGTTATGAAGTTTGGATACTACTTTATCAAATTAAATAGAAAATGCGTGGATTTTCTTTAGTTTTATCACCATAGCAACCGATTTTTCCTTGAAACGGAGTTTTATTTGCAGAATATTGCAGTTTAAGAGCTTAAATGTCCTGAATTGTTTCATAACCGATAAGAAAATAAATAAAAGCTAACGCAAACTTTAAATTACTATCGTTAAGTGTTGTTGACTTCAATTGTTACCATGGAAACACATATTATCCATAGCAACATCCACTCAAAAACTGCATAAATAGAAATTTATGTAAAAAAATACATAAATAGAGGGTGTTTATTTTCAAATTGGAATATGACTTTAATCTTTGCTTCACTCACAGTCTTGTCTGGTCTTTTTCTTCTTCAGATGGTTCAATAAATGTAATATATGATGTAACATTGGGGTTGGGGGGTTTGGAAAAAAAGGGGGGTATGTTGATTTTTGAAAATGATTTTTTAAAATGTTTCATACAAGTAGATACTTGAAAAGATAATTGCGTTTGATCGGACTTTGTTTCGAGTTCATCATCTGATAATCCATTTTTGAAAGTAAACAGATGATGAACTTCATGGGATTGCAATAGCCGGGCCAACCTGGCTTATGGTAAGGCATGATAGATATGGCCCTTAACAATTGTAAGAAAATTCTGAATTTCTTAGGGCACACACCGTCTGAGATGTTATTCCACCAGCATAAATCACAAAATTGACCTGTAACATAATATTAAGCTTACAAACCAATAATAGAATCATTTGGCCAAATCATTTCTAAACTGAAACTAAAGTGTGATGGACGGACGGATAGACGGACAGGCAAGTTGAATCAAATTTTAAGTTGGTGGTGACTTAAAAAATAATAATAGTCAATTGGTGATCTCTAATATCAGAAGTGCAGTATAATGGAATCCTCTTAATATATAGCTATTAACATATCATTAATAGCTCCTTTGTAGTACTGCTATCCCTCAATTGGAATTCAGGATCCCCGAGATAGACAAATAGATACATCTGCTAACTTGGAATTGTGCTAATCCCGGTAAAATAATTATGCTATTACCGGCAAAATTATCAAATCAAAATTATTGTGCAAAATAATTGTATTAATTATGAATCATTCCTTACTATGCATCGTTCTACATATATCTCATAAGTTCATGATCCGACAACATTATATCTTGTTTTGTGTGTGTGCGTTTGTTGGGGGTCAGCTGAAGCACACTTCTTATCCTTCTTCTGAAATCTCCTTCCTCTCCTTTTAAGAAAGTAAACATGTAAAAATGTATCATTTCTTTAGGTTGAATCTTCAAAAAAATGGTTTTGCTATTCTCAACTTTTTTTTTTTTTTTGACCTTTACATGAATTACGCCCCTATTTTCTGTATCTGTCTCTGTAACCTTTATAAAAGACTGTCCCGAGATTTGGAATGAAACCACTAAGCTGAGAATGTCTGCATGATCACAAGATTAATAACAGTAATAATTTGAAGACAAATTCCACACATGGTCTTATTCAATTAACCGCAACACTAGAAACAGCGCAGTACATACCAATCTTATTTTTCTTTGTAATTATCAATGCTTTCTAGTCCAAACAAGTTGTAATCATTAATGAATACAAGACTTTAGTGTCCAATGTGAAATAAAAGAACAATTTTCCAATGTCCCGCGAATTGCACACATTTGATCGATTCAAGGTACAAGGGCAAAAACTAAAATAAACACTTTTATGGCCGCACCGCAATTTGGGGAGGGGGGAGTAGGTTTAACCCATGTCTGTCAGTACATTAGTCGTCACAAAGTTGGTTTCCATTTTCTAATTTTAGTTTGCCTCAACCAAATCTTATGAAACATGTATACACAATGCTTATTACCACAAAACAGAGTTCAAGTTTAAATTTTGTTGGTGTCACTGTCAACTGTATAATTTGCCTTAAATGGCATGATTAACTAAAGAAATTTCTCAAAGTGACCATTTGATCTTATGAGAACCTTTCTGGAGCCCTTTTTTTCTGTCATACATACCATATTATATTTTTCGACTTTCATGTAGATTTTTTTATCTTTTCTGTGAATTTAAAAAAGATGTGGTATAATTGTTAATGAGACAACTCTCTTCAAGAGACCAACATGACACAGAAATTAACAACTATAGGTGATCATACGGCCTTCAACAATGAGCTTATACCGCAGTCCCACTAGGCCACGATCGCACTACGATCTGTGAAAAAAATACAAATTTAGACGATCGTAGTGCGATCGTGTAGATCGCAGTAAGGTCGTAATACGGTCGTGGTGAGGTCTTCAAGATCGTAATGAGCGTGGTCATCTGTGAACATGTTCAAAACAATCGTGGTGCGGTCGTGGCGAAATCAGGTCGTAGTGGAAGCGTAGTGAGAGCGCAGTTAGGTCGTGGTAAGATCGCACAGGTCGCTGTTACATCGTAGCGAGAGCGTAGCGAAAGGGATTCTATTCGGAGAGACCGCTACGATCTCACAGCGACGTTACTACGACCTCACTAAGACCAGCACGTTCTCACCGCGACCCATCTACGCTTCCACTACGACTATACCACGTTTACACCAAGCTGTTCAAGACCATAGTACGATTCTAGCACGTCCATGCTGTCCTCATCACGCTCTTCTTACGACCCGACTACGTTCTTACTACGACCATCATGCTAATTGTCATTTTCACATGAAATATATAAAAGCCCTCCAAATTTTGTTTGTCTGTATGTAATTTGGACCTCTTGTCTTTTTCTCCAACGGCTCAACCCTGCTTGACACATCTCTGTCATCCCTGCTTTCGTTCACTAAAACATCGTCATTTGAGCTTGATGGACTAGCAATAGGTTGTATATAATTTGTCACAAATCGTATGAGTTGGTTTATATGACAATGAAAAAACTTGAAAAAAAAGAAAAAGATTCAGGTTGCATTGGTCGGTGCGACATCTCTGCTAGATCAGGATTCGTTACTATCAGACCTCCTCTGCCTCTACACCTACACCTACCACCACGCCCACGCGTTCTGGTAGATTTTGGTGGCATGACTGTGTTGTTTCCGAGAAATATAAGTATTAATCAGAAATATAAGGAATGGAACAGTATTTATATGGAACACGATGTTGACGTTATTGCTAAGAACGTAGTAAGATCGTGGTATGAACGTTGTATAATCGTGGTAAGAACGGGCTATAATCGCAGTAGAAGCGTGGTAAGATCGTGTTGCAATCGGATAACTCGTAGTATGGTCGTAGTGAGAACGTGATGAGCGTAGTAAGATCATGATAATCGTAGAGAAAGCGTGGTGAGAACGTGGTATAATCGTAGCGGGATCGTTGTGGAAGCGTAATGAGGACGTAGTATCATCGTGAAATCAACGAAAATAATATTTTCATACCGCGACATTCACCACGATCTGAATTTATTTTAGATCGCGGTGAGCGTGGTGCGATCGTGGTCTAGTGGGACTGGGGCTTAAGCCCATGCCACATAGTCAGCTGTAAAGGTCCAGAAATGACAATGTAAAACAATTCAAACAAAAAATCTAACGGCCGAACTTTGGTGTTGGGTTTATATATATTAACATAACCTCCTTTAGTTTTTCATGAATTTGTGATATGACATTGAGAAGTTATTGAAATTTATTCTTTGAAAAAGCGACGGGCGTAACATGTGCTCATGGCGCAGCTGTTTATTTTATTTTATGGAATAACACCCTTTCAAAGTCTAGGATCAGCCCCAAAGGTATGAGTACATTTGAACTGTGCAGTAGTTAATGTACACCTTAGCATTGCATTATCCTGAGTAATAACAAAGAGATTTTACCTTTGTTATGTTTAAAGTGTTCTTAAAAGACCATGACTTTATATGTTTTGTTTTGGTCTGTCCGTCCATCTGTCTGTCCTTGTCACTTCAGTTTCAGTTTGGAAATGCTTAAACCAAATGTTTCTATTATTGGTTTGTAAGCTTATATTTATAAGTGATATTTCAAGTTGAGTCTTTTGCTGTTTAAAATTTGTGAGAATTATTGCGCTAGGAAAATTAGAATTTTCCAAAATTTCTTAACTTCTTCCCATTTGTAAAGGACATATATTGTCAGAGCAATACTTTCAAAAATTATATGGACCTTGACAAAAGCTAGAATGTGCTATTGCAATCCCCATGAAGTCGATCATCTGTTAGTAACATATCATGAATAATTATAGATTACCAGATTGAAACCAAATGTTGTAGAAAAAGTAAACTAACAAATATACGGAACACTGAGAACAATTCTAAACAGAAAGTCTCTAAGCAAATGACAAAATCAAAAGCTCAAACACATCAAACGAATGGATAAAACTGTCATATATTACTGACTTGGTACAGGTATTTTCTTATGTAGAAAATGGTAGATGAAACCTGGTTTTATAGCTAAACCTCTCAATTTTCCTTAAAAGGATTTATGAAAGATTCAAACAAAACTACCAAACCTCCACTCCTCCCCAAAATGCCACAGTGTATATTCAAATTTGTTGAGTCTTCTCAAGGAGCAAAGACAGGACTGAGAGTTAAATAGATTAAAGCATGCAGTTATATTCCCATTAGAAAATGAAAATTATTAGCATAATTATATGTATTTGTAAAATTATATTATATATATTTTGATTGGATGTTGTTATGGCTGATATTTGTTACCATGACAACTGTTGTAATAATACTTAACCGTTGTAGTTTAGATTTAGAGTGTATATATGCTTTTATGTATTTTCATAAAGGTTTGGAAACAATTGAGAACATTGAATTCCTATACTGCAGAATTCAACAAATAAAACTCTATTTCAAGGGACAAATACATTAATATGGTGATCAAATTCAAGAGAGCCCCACGCAATATTCTATTTATTTTGGTCAAGTAGTATTCAAACTTTGTTACTACAATGCTAGCTATGCTTTACTTATTTGCACTTTTCAATAAAAAACACATGAGAACATTTGATAATTTCACAAAACTCCATGATTCAGAAAAAAGAAAATATGTGTTTTTGTATATTTTAACAAAAATCTAAAAGTCAGATTGAACTGCAATCTTAAGGAAGTTCGCTTTTCAGTTTCAAATTAATTAACTTTTCAAAACACTTGTTAATATCGATAGGGATCAATAAAGGAATCAAAAGAGTAAAAAAAATATACAGGTCAATGCGCTTGTTTTCGAGATATTACCCATTGAAATTTTGGCGGGAAAATATTCTCTTGACTTTTCATAGCTTTATCATTAACAAGTTTACATTCTCAAAACTATTAAAGAATAATCGAAATTTTATAAGACTTTTACAGATGGCTTATCAATACACATGTAAAAGATTTATAAAAAGAAAAATGGGGTCAATGGCCATTTTTAAAGGCATTCAAATGAATAAAACCAGAGGTTTCCGAAAATCTTACAAAATCCCAAAACATGACAAGCGAACTACCTTAACTAAGCTCTGAAGCTAAAACCAAGTTATATCGATGTTATATATGAAATTTCTGAAAAAATTTGATTCTTTATATAATCAGGCTCTCCGACCAAACGTTTTCTGTTCAAGAATCTACATGTATGATATTTAAAAAATAGACCTACCCCCTTTTTTCCCCCACCTTCCTACCCCAATGTTACATTATATATTATATTTGTTGAACCTTATGAAAATAACAGACAAGACTGTGAGTAAGCAAAGCATGCAGTCGTATTCCAATTTTAATATATACACCTTCTATTTATGTATTTTTTACATAAATTTCTATTTTGCAGTTTTGAATGGATGTTGCTATGGATAATATGTGTTTCTGTGGTAATTATTGAAGTCAGCAACTCTTAACAATGGTGATTTAGAGTTAGCGTTAGCTTTATGCATTTTCTTATCGGTTATGAAACAATTCAGGACATTTAAGCTCTTAAACTGCAATATTCTGCAAATAATAAATCCGTTTCAAGGAAAAATCGGTTGCTATGGTGATAAAACTAAACAAAGTCCCACACATTTTTCTATTTAATTTGGTAAAGTAGTATCGAAACTTCATAACTACAGTGCTAACTATTCTGTACACATTTGCACTTTTCTGAAAACACCAGAGAAAATTTGATAATTTCGCAAAATCCCAATTTCAGAAAAGTTGAAAATATGCATTTTTTGGCAAAATTTTTCCAAAAATTTACAAATTTGGTTGACATGCAATCTTCACTAAAATGAAGCTTAAACCAAGTTGTATCGATGTTACATATGAACATTTATGAAAAACTCATGATTCTATTCATAATCAGGCTCTGAATTGTGGTGATTTAGCTGATTTTTAAAGATTTTACCACGCTTAACAACCAAAAATAGAGTTTCGTTACCATGGCAACCACTCATATTTTCCCACTCAAAATTATTTTTTAGCAGTATTCACTTACTGCTTCTACTAGGCCAATTATAGATAAAATCTGAATACCCTCATATATCACTTGTATATGGCACTCTGCCTGGTTCTTATAAAGAGCTGTACTTAAACGTCCAGTGGCAAAACTTTCATACATATTCAGGACGAAAAGTCGTTTCAGAAGAATATTATGAAGTATTAGATATTAGAAATGTTAAAATTATCTCATTATTTGGAAAGTGTTATTTTCTTAGCTATTTTTAATTAATTTGTACGAATCATATTTTTCTGACAAAATTATATCTTTTGCTCTAAATTAACACATACGATTCTGATAATATAAGAACATTGTAACTTAAGTAAAAAAAAGATTATGATTGTTTAATCAGTTATTATATAAGTTCGCTCGTGTCAGTCGGATCACTGATTTTCGGCAATATCAAGGAAAAACCGGCACGTTCCAAATATTGTTCAACTACTCATTTATTGGTGGTTCTTTTTCTATAAAAATTGGAATTCATGTATTAAAAATCTATCTCTACCATAATATGAAAACAGTGTACAAATAACACCACCCTTCTAGTCCTTAGTGGCATATTATAAGTCCTTAGTGCACTAAGGAGTCCTTAGCAGTGTTTAGACGTACCGGTAGAAAACAGCCGAGGGTCACCAATGGGTATTCAACACAGCGAGAAAATCTCGTACCCGAAGGCGTGTTTCAGCTGGCCCCTAAACAAGAATGTATTTTAGTTCAGTGATAATGGACGCCATACTAAACTTCGAAACATACAAATATTTCATAAATTTCTGAACGTAAACAAATGATAAAAAAATAGTAAAGGTTACAAATTAAGGCAGACTAAAAAGGGGGGTTGGTCCTTGGGGTCGGAACCCCTTTTTTTCGATCAATGCTTTTAAGTGGGGACATATGGTCGGAACCACCCCTTTTATCCTGGGTTGAGAACCCTCTTTTTAAAAAATGGATGGAATCGCCACTCTTTAAAATGTAGCAATTTATAAATATTTTGTTTATCTTATTTAATATTAAGTAGAATTGTAAAAATCGATGAGTTTTATAATTTGACAACACTCATTGATATTGGAAATACACTAAACGATATACGATAATTAATTTATTCAAGACATGGAATGTTTAGTAAAATTGTCGACCAATCAACACGGAAAGCGAGATATCTAAAATTTGTATACCCTTATATATTTTCATTATCATACATCAATTTTAAATGCAACTCCAAATAAAATGGCTTTTAGAATCGTGTATTAAGCGCTTATCGTTCATTCGTCAATGAATCATTCACCGTGCGTGTATCGTTCGTGTATCATTCATCATTCATCGTGCGTGTATCGTGTGTTCATCATTCATCGTGCATCGTGCGTGTATCGTGCGTTCATCATTCATCATTCATTTTCGTTTATCCTCCGTGTAACGCACATCGCTCATCGTGCGTGTATCGTGTATCGTGCATTCACCGTGCATTCATCGTGCATTCACCGTGCGTGTATCGTGCGTGTGGTCAGTTTGAATTTTAGGAGGTCCGTAAGCACTAGACGTATGCTCTTTGCAGTTACTTTTATATGAAGATTCAGAAGATATACGGCTTCACACACGTTCTTAATGGTGAAGAGTTATTTCTCATTGTTCGTCACTTGTTTCATCTTTGAACAGTTTTATTGTGGGTACCAATATCTTAAAATTTGTAAGCAACCCACATCTAAAATCGGAGTTTTCTAGATAGATGGATGCAAATCTATAGCTTGGGCGTAGGTCCAATATTATTCATTGTTTCGATTTTTCTGAGTGACTGTCACTAATTGTAGAAGAACGGTCCAACATAGTTAGGGTGGCACGACCCTTTCCAATAGTGCAAGGCAGTTCTCCATCTACAACAGGAATAATAGACGCTGCTCCCTGATATTATTCTTAACATTCTTGATCGAACTTTGTTCTCATTGTACCTGACTGTCAAGGACATAATGTTCAATATCATGATAACTCACATGATGACTGATGTCAAAGCATTCCTTAGACATGTACCAATAGCCACTTTGCCATTTATTGGACACTCAAGCGGTCATATTTGTATTGACGCAGGTGGCAACAGGAAGTAGGACACACCACCGGACAAACAAATACACCAAGATACTCTCGAGATAACGACTAATTTACACCTTTCTGAATACATGCAGCTATCTAGCTTGGTGCAAATATGCCTGTCAAGCATTTTGCTATGGAAATTGTAACCAAAAGCCAAAACCACGGCTTGAAAAGTGTAAACGATGAATTAGGCTTTGTGGTAAAAAATATTTTGAAGTTGAACATAAAACTTAAGACACATAAATGTGCTGTAAACATTTTGTTTGTGAACAGGGAGCTACTATTTATCAGGATAGTATCACCTGTATCCCCTGCCTGCTGCTGCAACTGAGTTTCAACTGAAGATTTTAAGCAGTAAAAAGGAGAAAAGCACCAGTAGAAAGATTTGGTGAAAAATCAGCTGTGAAAAACACTTTTTTAATAATCTCTCAGAACAACTCCATTTAATATGTCTAAAGGATGTGAGTGTGGTCATCTGGAGTCTATGCAATTGGACCATGGTTACTCAAAAATCAAACTGGATGAAGAAAAATACTGACACTAAAGAAAGTTCATACTAAGTATCTTAATGTTCCCGAAGTAAATACTTAGATAGGTAAATTTCCTGAGATTATAGGTCATGTATGTTTTGAAGCTACTATCTTTGTCTGCATTACAGTTGGATTTGCTTACACTAAGACATAAAATAAAGATCACAACTATAAGAAATATTACTAAAAAGGGAGAAGTAAGTTCTTCCATGCAGCCAAAGTATTTTAAAGTTAATAAAGTAGAGTTTAATGTTGTATCACTATATTCTTTTTTCAATCAAAGCTTATGTCGAAAGTACATTAAACTATTTTCTACAGAAATTGTTATGTCTTTTATATATACATTATTACAAGTATGTATTGTGTACATGCACACATGTAGACATTTGGCATGTGATAAAAATATTTTCTAGCACAATGTACATTTGTATTTTGTATATTATATTATATGTTACTGAGGAATTAACAGTAGAAGTGAAAACATCCCTTTCTGATGCACAACATCAAACTGAGATAACCAGTATGTTAACAACTGTCAACACCAACAACGCAGAAAACAGACAGATATTTGTATGGAGCATTTATCTGAATTTATAACTTTAAATTTACAAGATCATACCAGTATAACCAGAAAATTGTTTACTAAAACAATTCTTGAATATAATGAATCTTGTCACAGTGTTTATGTATACATTTTATTTGCAGTTTGTCTATTTTCTTATAGATGTATTTTGTTTTACACTGCTTATTTCATATCAAAATTAGACATGTTCATGAATCTAGAAAGTCAGTTTAATGACGTAAAAGCACAAAAATGTAAATGTAGACATTTGAAATACTTTTTCCATGTTTCTGGACTGTTTCAATGCTGCAGTATACAGTTTAACATAAATAAGGTTTGCCAAAAATAAATAAATGCAGTATGGACCACTGGAGGAGTATTGAACGGGGCGATAAAACAAAGGTTGATAACTGTATTCACTGCCTTGTAGATTCATATATATGTAAGCAATAAAAGACCATGATAAAATATAAAACAATTCAAAGGATAAAACCAACTTCTTAAGGGGCTCATGGTATAAATTGATTTTTTTAAATATAGGATTTCGCTATATTTTTCTATAAATGAACTTTATCATATACTTAATAGAAAATGAAATAAAAAAAATGGGATCACCTTTCAGTTAAGCTCACAATTTGCCTTCGAAAGAAGCATGCATTTTGTTAAGGTACTTTTTTCTGTTGAGCTAATAGGAGAAATACAGGAATATCGAAATAAAAAAAGAACTAAATTACAGAAATCGCCTAAATTTTACAATTGTTTAGTTTAAGTACAGCTTATTTGAAAATAATAAAAAAAATATAGGTCACCGATGAGTTAAAAAAGATATTTCAATTTTATGCAAAATGGCATTTTGCACCAAAGGGGATAATTTGAAGCTTTTCAAGGATTTTAACATTTTAAAAGTCACCTGGGGCCAAAACGAATCAATTTTTTTAGTTGATTTTTGTACCATATCAAAAAGTAACAATTAATAGTGTAATAAATAAAATTTATAATGAAAAAAAAAAAAGTTAAAAATTTTCTGAAATTTTGTACCCTCGATCCTACGTAAACATATTAAATGGCTAGTTAATCATTGGTTTTATACAAAATGAAATATTACTCAAACCTTACTTAAACGGAAAGTTTGTACCCACTTTTATTTGAAAATAAATCATATAGCAACATATCATTTGGGTAAAACCTTTGATCATATCTAAATATTAATAACAATAAAATGAGGTTGTTTTCTGCAGTTTTTTGTAATAAATGTAAGAATGATGACACCCAAAAGCAAACATGTAAGACGAAATTCAAAACTATGGATGACGAATGTTATTTAATAGGTTTGATAAGACCAGACAAATTGCTCACCATACCTTCTACTTTAAAATAATATACAACAAACCTTAATAAACATAAGACAATCAGGAATGTCTATCATTCTGCTTACAGATTATCTACTTTATTAGGTCTTTCCACTTTTCCGTGGAAAGACCTATTGATTTTGTTCTGATTATTAGCTCTTTCGATCTTTCCGTGGAAAGACCTATTGATTTTGTTCTGATTATTATTATTATTTTTTTTCTTCCGCCTAATTTTTCTTCTTGCGTAGTATTGTTGTTTCATAAGATGTCGCTTAGATATTTAGAATATGATATCGTATAGTTTATACGCTTTAAAATTGACAACTGCTAAACCGAACACTTTACGTTGTAAGAGTTATCTCCCAAACACTGGTTTTCTTATGACCACTACTCCTTCCCAACCGTAAAAGATTACGACAAATTTATTTTACCAAATTGCTCGTTACATCTTCAGGATTAGGATATTTATTTGGACCGAAGCTTTCCGGAAACTCCATATGAGAGTTATTTCCCTTATGCATTTGATATAAGTAATATGCATTTCTAACTGGTAAACCATAAGTGATAGAGACCTAGGGTCTTTGAATTTAAGGTCCATGGTCCAAAAAATGAAAATTAGGCCAAGGTCAAAGGTCAAGGTCATATTCTAAATTATAATTTTGATTTATTTTCACTTCTTTTCAAATACCATATAAGATATCATCAACATACTTTTACTAAATTGTCCTTTGCGACATGTCGTAACTCAGAAATTTTGGTTGAAAGGGTGCGTAGACACTAAATAGGAGTTTTCGCCCTCTTATATTCATAATTAAGCGTATAGAGATATATTCATTAACCGTACATATCAAAGACCTAGGGTCTTTTGATTTGATGTCCTTGTTCTATGACCTGCGAATTGAGGTCAAGGTCATAGGTTAATTTGACATTCTAGATGTACCAGATATGATCAGATATATGTCTCTGTAGTACAGAATCCATGTACCAGCAAGGAATTGTATATTTAAATATACCAATGCTTGGTACCAGTAGAGGAATAGAACAATTAAATTAAAGGACACAACTTTGAAAATGATTTGGCAAGGCAAGTGTTTGTAAAGACTACTAGCGAGATCTTTAATTCCGGAATCAGCACCGACTTTGTACTAAATTTTAAAAACAGTTGTCGATTTCCGGATTTCCTGTGCATGCTTTTCGCACGTTAAGGTTTCTTTCAATCCTCAAGTGATATAGTTGTATTTTAGACTCTAAGTGATCGATTTGTATTGAATAGATATCCATTTAAAGAAACTGAGATATTCATCGTCCCACAGATATACAGAAAGTAGGTTGAATAATTACACGAGACACCACACAAGTCAAAACAAGTCAAATGAAAGTTGATCGAGTCTACAGAAAATAAAAATTAAATAAAAATGTCCGTTACCATGTTCACTACGGAATATAATATACATTTCAAATGCAAATGAAACATTTTAAAACTATGAATGCAGTTGTTACTAGAAGAAGAACTTCTACCTGGTGTTGAACTAGTCCAATAATTATGACGTCTTGAAAGGCTATTATATTTTTTCTTTGACGCCTTACATCGACGTCAAAGAAAAAATATAATAGCCTTTCAAGACGTCATAATTATTTGGACTAGTGTTGAACATGATATTTTATTTTAGGCGAAGGTAAACGTTACATGTATATATTTATCCATCATCGTACCATGGGTTTTCTTGCAGAAGTATTAAGAATGCATTGTGACATCCCAATTTCCATTGAAAAGTCATGTATGCATATTTTGAATTCATATGACCTACTAAAACATATGATCTTGCCATGCTTTATATCATTTACAAAGAGACTAATTTTATGATGGTATGATACTAAACCCTAACGGAGGGATTGTGCCTGATATTAATATGATGAAGACATAATCTTTCTATCAGTTTAATTGAGGTCTGAAGCTGGCATGTCAGTTAACTGCTAGTAGTCTGTTGTTATTTATGTATTATTGTCATTTTGTTTATTTTCTTTTGTTACATCTTCTGACATCGGACTCGGACTTCTCTTTAACTGACTTTTAATTTGCGTATTGTTATGCGTTTACTTTTCTACATTGGCTAGAGGTTTTAGGGAGGTTGAGATCTCATAAACATGTTTAACCCCGCCGCATTTTTGCGCCTGTCCCAAGTCAGGAGCCTCTGGCCTTGTTAGTCTTGTATTATTTTTACTTTTAGTTTCTTGTGTATAATTTGGAGTTTAGTATGACATCCATTATCACTGAACTAGTATATATATTTGTTTAGGGGCCAGCTTAAGGACGCCTCCGGGTGCGGAATTTCTTGCTGCATTGAAGACCTATTGGTGACCTTCTGTTGTTGTCTGTTCTGTGGTCGGGTTGTTGTCTCTTTGACACATTCCCATTTCCATTCTCAATTTTATATTTTCATATATTACATGTATTACTGATCACTTTTGACTCTGGATTATATTATTTTCGACAGATTACCTACTCTGCAGTTGGACATCCTGTTATCCAAGTACAAGCAACCAATAGAAGTAAAATCAAACGTATAAACTGCTTTTGGCCGTTTGTCTGAAAGTTTAGTGTTACGTATGATTTGTCATGTACAGAAAATATAATACAGTTAATTTCTCCCAAATTGTACTAATTAAAGTTTGATTTTACTCTTTTACGTTGCTTTTACCTGAAACCGTACTAGCATGTCCTACCACTTATTAGGAAATGGTCACATAGTTTATTTCAATACACAGTTAGTAGACCTAGAAGTGTTATTTCCCTGTGTAAAAACACCACAGCATTGAGAAAAATGCAGAAAGATTTCAACAGACAAAGAAATTAATATTGAACGATGAAATTAATTCATAAAACACATTTAAAGCTAACAAGAATTATATTTAACATGTTTAACAAATGAATGTTTATTCCAGCAAATTTTATGCCTCATTTATGGGCTTTGCTCATTGTTGAAGGCCGTACGGTGACCTATAGTTGTTAATTTCTATGTCATTTTGGTCTCTTGTGGACAGTTGTCTCATTGGCAATCATACCACATCTTCTTTTTATATTATGTTTTCTGGTCTGTGCGTCCACTCGTTCGTCCGTCCGTCCGTCTGTCCCGCTTCAGGTTAAAGTCCAATCAATTTGAAACTTAATACACATGTTCCTATGATATGATCTTTCTAATTTTAATGCCAAATTATGGATTTTCTCCCATTTTCACGGTCCACTGAACATAGAAAATGATAGTGCAGATGGGGCATCCGTGTACTGGGGACACATTCTTGTTTTTTCTCTCGTGACAATTAGTAAACATTGTTTTGAATGTGCTTGTTATGAACAAAAGATATTATTAATAAACACTTCTTGTTATGAAGAAATATCCTCGGTTGAACTTGAAACCCTCAGTATCACTGAAAAAAAGCTATTTTTATACGCCCGTTTACGGGACGTTTTATGCTATACTGTTGTCTGTCCATCAACAACATGTCTGACATTAACTCAAAAACGCTTTAACCAATTTGCATAAAACTTTGGTGAATTGTTTATATCTATTGACGTTAGCTCCTTTCTTTTTTATAAATTTTAGATTTTACGTTTCTGAGTCAAATGTGAGTTATGGGGTTTTATTCATTAAAAAGGGGATTTTCCAGTTTTCGGACAATAACTCAAGAATGCTTTCACCAACTTGCAAGAAATTGTGGTGAATTGTTATTTATTGAAATGAGCTCCCTTTTGATTTTTATAAATTTTCGATTTTACGTTTCCGAGTTTTATTCATAAAAAAAGGGGGATTTTCCAGTTTTCGGACAAAAACTCAAAAATGCTTTCAGCAGTTCTCATGAAACTTTGGTGAATTGTTTATATCTATTGATGTAGGCTCCTTTAGAATTTTATAAATTTTACAATTTACATTTCTGAGTTATGGGATCTAATTGACGATGGCATGCATTTTCAGTATATATCATATGGAATTACTTGTTTGAATCCCGTATTGAATTTACTGACCCCACATATATCATATTGGGTCACTAGTACACTATGTAACAAAATATGCTCAAAGATATATATCAGCACTGGCTTAGACGAGTTCTAAAATTAATGCCGATCAATTATTTTTAAAAGAGTTACAAGAGCCCTTAGAAACATCCTTTATATGTAAAATTGCATTGTTAGTGCTCTCCTTTGTGCAATTCTTGCCAGAGTTTTTTAAACTTATCATAGATTTATACATGTTATATATGCAGTGTCTTGTACCAGTTCGACAATCATTGTCAATGAATTAATTTGAGTTATGCGCCTTGGAAACTCTAATTATATTATGGGAAATTGCATTGCTAGTTCTCTGATGTCATGGATGTGAACACTTCTTGCCAGATTTTTGTGATCAGTGTTGATCAATTATTTTACTTGTTATGCCCTTAGAAACATTAATATATGGCAAATTCCATTGTTAGCTAGCTCTGTGATATGTACAATTCTTGCGAGAATTTTATTAAACTTACATCATTAAAGGTTTATATCAGTAATATCTTGGAAAGGGTTAGAAAATCAGTGTTGATCAATTATTTTATGCCCCACCTACGATAGAGGGGCATTATGTTTTCTGGGCTGCGGGTCTGTTCGTCCATTCATTCCTCTGTCCGTCTGTCCCGCTTCAGGTTAAAGTTTTTGGTGAAGGTAGTTTTGATGAAGTTGAAGTCCAATCAATTTGAAACTTAGTAAACATGTTCCTGTGATATGATCTTTCTGATTTAAATGCCAAAGTAGATTTTTGACCAAAATTTCATGGTCCACTGAACATACAAATGATACTTTGATAGTGCGAGTGGGGCATCTGTGTATGACACATTCTTGTTTAAAGAGTTATGCTCCTTGGAAACATTGATTATATGGAACATTGCATATTTAGCGCTCTGATGTGAACAATTCTTGCCAGATTTTTATGAAACTTATATACATTATAGGTTTATATAATTAGCAATGTCTAGGACGAGTTCAAAATCACTGTTGATCAATTATTTTTAAGAGTTATGCCCTTAAAAACATAATATATGGCAAATTGCATTGTTAGCTCTCTCATGTGTTTAATTCTTGCCAGAATTTAATCATGTTAATTAAAGTAAAACTTAAATCATTATAGGTCATGTAGATTTATATCAGCAATGCCTTTTGAAAGCTCCAAAATCAGTGCTGATCAATTATTTTAAAAGAGTTATGTCCTTTTTCGTGAAACTTTGGTGAATTGTTTATATCTATAAATTTCTGATATATGACATTGAGGAGTTATGGAACTTTATATTTGAAAAAGCTATGGGCGTACATGTATCATGTGCTCATGGCACAGCTCTTCATTGTTTCTGTAATAGGACACAACTTTGTATATTTATTCTATGAAGAATGTTTGCCGAAACATTTACAGTTGATTTTCAAATTAGCATACCATTTTATTTATGACATGTATAAGATTATGATAGACAGCTGGGGTTAAAAATCCACTAGCCCGACGCCCGGGACTACAGTATGTAGGCCTCGGGCAATCAAAATGTAACCCAATACGCCCGACGGACTAGTAACAAAAATTCTTGGCGTTTCCAAAATAGAGTGGAAAATCCCTAATCACTATTCTATCTTAGCCAATCAGATTCAATTACCTCATCCAGGATTCCAAGAATTTGGAATGGGGACCCAATTATTTCCCCATTACTTCAATGCAATTTTATCCAAATTGAGGGTCAGATTTTTATTCCTAAATAAGACTTCAAAATTTCAGTTACTTTCTCATACTAGTAGCCCCTTCATGGTTTCTGGGAAAATTCTTGGAGGGTCATGACCGGCATTTAAGAGAGCAATACTGTTTTGAGTATTAATAGGGTCATTTTACTAACTTCCTGGCTAAAATCTAAATCAAAATTTGGACCATTTACTCAGATAATCATCCACCCTATACATTTCAGAATCACTTAAAATTTAGCAGAATTTGAAAGTTCAATGAATACCCTTTAGATATACTACAAATTTGAGCATCTTTACATAATTTTCATCTCAGTACAATATCCCATTTAAATTATGGTAGATTTATAAGAGACTTCATTCGTGGGTACCGGACTGGTATCCTGTAACTGGGATCCTATTCCTATCAAAACAGATAATCATCTCAAAAAGAAGAAAACTTATGTTATTTGCTGAAAGAAACCATTTTTCTGCAATAAAATCATTTTTTTGTCTAAGTGTTTGTCTTGTGCATTTCATAGCCAGAAACAAGAAGCCACCCTTCACACAAAAAGAGCACATTTCAGTCAAAATTCCAATTTGACAAAAGTCAGCGCAAAATAATTTATTTTCAAGCCATGCCACTTTTAAGCTCTATCAGAACTTTTGATGAAGGACATGTTATACAAAATCATTTTCTTTGTATTATAAGCACCAAAACTTAAATTTTAGCTTCAGAGATATGCAAATATATGTAAATGAGACATCTTAGATGTATGTATACAATGGCTTAAATATCCACTTTTCTTCAACTTCAACCAAAGGAAAAGAGAATCAGGCATAGATATGTGAAGAATACTAGTAAAATGCATACATGATCAGTGACAGAATTCAATATTGACATGTAAACCTTATGAAAGAGTGCTTTGGACTATGCTACAATATGACAAATTTTTGGCGCGTTGTTGTAGAAACAATAAATATGCTATAGTTTGCCATTTGTTTTGCAAAATTTAAATATATTATGAATGAAAGAGTCAGATAGGCAAGTCTTGCAACACACAAGCCTATTTTCATGATTAGAAAATAATACACTCTCTTTAAATATTGGCTATTTAGATGAAAATTGTCAAAATTTAGCTGATTTTTCATTGACCGCCTCATATAAAATTGCACATTACAGACAAAGTATGACTTTCAGGTACAAAACTAGGACTGTCTGACCCTAACTACATATAAAACTTACTACAGAATTGATCAGTTTTATTTATTGCTATATTTCTTAGTCCAAAATTGTCATTTTGCATCATTTTGTTGATGCGGAATCAAATTACACACACTTTATACTGTTAAAATGATAATAAATGAAGCGTAAACTGTACTTTTAATGAAAAAGGAATAAAACTGCACAATCTAACACTGCATATCATCTGAAACATCTTTGCAGCCAATATTATGAGTTTTAAACTAGATATCTACTCAAACGAAGGAAAATCAGGTATTTCTTTTAATATAATTACATAATAGCCTGTAACCTGACACCAATATGATAAATTTGAAAAATCTTTGTAATTCTCCAATAGTTTGTCAATATCTATCAAATAAACAACAATTTGAAGATTTTGCGGCTTAAATCCATCAGGTGTACCTTACCCTTGACAGGAATGGGGACCCAATTATTTCCCCCATTACTTCAATGCAATTTTATCCAAATTGAGGGTCAGATTTTTTATTCCCTAAATAAGACTTCAAAATTTCAGTTACTTTCTCATACTAGTAGCCCCCTTCATGGTTTCTGGGAAAATTCTTGGAGGGTCATGACCGGCATTTAAGAGAGCAATACTGTTTTGAGTATTAATAGGGTCATTTTACTAACTTCCTGGCTAAAATCTAAATCAAAATTTGGACCATTTACTCAGATAATCATCCACCCTATACATTTCAGAATCACTTAAAATTTAGCAGAATTTGAAAGTTCAATGAATACCCTTTAGATATACTACAAATTTAAGCATCTTTACATAATTTTCATCTCGGTACAATATCCCATTTAAAAGATGGTAGATTTATTAAGGGACTTCATTCGTGGGTACCGGACTGGTATCCTGTAACTGGGATCCTATTCCATTTGAACTGATTTGTACATGTTTTGTGTACATTTACTGTGCGTATTGCTACATGTATGTGTTTCTTTATTCTACATTGGCTAGAGGTATAGGGGAGGTTGAGATCTCACAAAACATGTTTAACCCGCCGCATTTTAGCGCCTGTCCCAAGTCAGGAGCCTCTAGCCTTTGTTAGTCTAGTATGTTTTTAATTTTAGTTCATTTATATGTTTTGGAGTTTAGTGTGACGTCCATTTTCACTGAACTAGCACACAATTTTAGTTAGGGGCCAGCTGAGGACCACCTCCGGGTGCGGTATTTTCTCGCTGCGTTGAAGACCCATTGGTGGCCTCGGCTGTTGTCTGCTCTTTGGTCGGGTTGTTGTCTCTTTGACATATTCCCCATTTCCATTCTCAATTTTATTTAAAATAGAACAAATAACTCTGGGTGGACCCGTACCATGTATTGATCGCCATTCCGTACTTTCAAAATATATAAATTTGTCAATACAGGGATATTGTGCTTATGCAACCAGAGAAATATAATTTAAACAGAATGTACCTCCTTCTGAATAGTTTATTGCACTATACATAGGAATACCGTTTGACAAGAGAAACCTGACTTTTGTCAGATATAAATTTCATTTTGTAACATGTGCATGACCACATGTTAAGGAGGCCATTTTGATTTGTTTACATGCTGCGAAGAAGCGTCTAGAACCATGACCTAAACATTAAAAGTCTTCAGATAACTTAAACTTATGTATGTATGTATGTAATTATACATAACATTGTACTTTTACAGGCATTTTCTTTTCTTCTGACTCATTGAAGTGATGAAGGTTCTTAATAACAGTTGTAGTTGATCTTAATAGCTGTCCAAAGTTTTCTATTATTTGGAACTGATCTAGTTCACATTGTGGTAAGTTGATATACTATAGTCTAATCAGATATTCATGCATTTTCATGTAAGAGATGCATAATAAAAGATTGAAAATTCACCATAAAATTTAAAGTCATTGAAAGTTGACATGAAACATCAGTGCAAAAGCATGATCCACAATCAGACAGGGTAATTATCATAATACTATTTTATGAATAAAATGACCGAATGTAATTTTAATTACTATGTTTCTTGAATGAGATAAGCTATTAAATTTTAGCTCACCTGGTCCAGATCAAGTTTGAATTTATGTGGTGTCACTTTTATCGTTCTAGAGTTATGCCCTTTACAAATGGAAAAATGCTAAATTTTTCATTTCCGTTCTCTAATATAAGTTTGCCTCAACCAAATGTTATGACACTTATTATTGGGTACCACAAAAACAGATAAAGTATGAATTTGGGTGGCGTCACTTGTACTGTTCTAGAGTTATGCCTTTTACAAATGGAAAAATGTTGATTTTTCGTATTGTTCCATTTACTTAAATTTGCATCAGCCAAATGTTTTACACAATGCTTATAAAACAAAAAATCAAGTTAGAATTTGGGTAGCGTCAGTTTTACTGTTCTTGAGTTATGTCCCTTTAGAACATTATATGCAAGCAGGGCATCATCTGTGTCCCATTTATTTTAGTATGAAAACAGGCAATCTCCAAACTGGGCCAAACAATATTAAGAATATTTACCAGTTAAAACTTTAACTGAATGGCATACAAGGTGGATAGATTAGTTGAAATAAAGAAAACAAAACATTTACAAATGTAATTATGATGCTTACTTTTACAGGAATTTTTACTTCTAACTTGTTGGTGTAACAGAGGTTCTTAATAGAATTTAAAGCTGACCTTAGTAGCTGTTCTGAAGTTTAGATTTATTTGCAACTGATATAATTGACATTGTGGTAAGTTTATATATATTCATGTACTTAACTAAACAGTGTTTCCAAGAGGCATGTTTAGCATGGATAGAGGCCATGCCCTTTTTCTGTCCTAATAAATTACGCCATGTCAACTTTTCACTTCTTTGGATGATGCCATTGTCTCGTAAATGATTGAATACAAGAAAGTAGATGTATACAGTCCAGAATTGGCTTGTGTGTGTTTCTCTACCTATTTCTTCTTTATTATTTTCACTTGATTCATATGGTGATTCAAATCTTTCAAAAATGTGAACTAGTAAAAATTATCGTTCTAGTTTGAACAAAAAGTTTGTAAGCATTTCTCAGTACCGCCGATTATCAATTTCACCTGCTTTATTATAGGTCGACATCATTTTACTGTTTAATAAACAAAATTGATGGAAATACTAAATTCTTTGAATGTTTCGATTTTGACAAGACACCATTTTGTGAAAAAAAACTTAAACTGGTCCTTTGACTAATTTCCTTGTAATGCAATCAAAAATAGTAAAACAGTAAACCGAAAGTATACTTATTTTTCTTAGTGTAAGCCTCCTTTAATTAGAAGCACCTCTATATGGAGCTTTACCTTAACTTAAAATTTTTAAACTTTTACTGAGACATAGGGTTCAGCTGAAACCTTTACAAACATTGGTTTGCATCATCCATTCAACAAGGCAAAATATATGAAGTCCATTTTCACTGAATTAGAACACATTTTATTTAGGGGCCAGCTGAGGCCCGCCTCTGGGTGCAGGAATTTCTCTCTGTGTTGAAGACCAAAGGTGGAGATCAGCTGTTTTCTGCTCTTTGGTCAGGTTGTTGTCTCTATGACATATTCCCCATTTCCATTCTCAATTTTACCTTTGTTGTCTCATTGGAGAATTTATATCTGCTTATTGTGCAAGCGAGAAATGTTTCTGTCAAACAAAATACATGTACTTCAAAATCAATATTTACAACTTATTTGTTTAGCAAGCTAGAAATGACTGAAAGCCAATATTGGTATATATTTTAAAAAGAAATGTTTAGGTATTATAACATGTTTGCCTATAAATTTATCTTGTGAACTAGCATGTAAAATATTAGTACATCAGCCTTAAAAATTAGGGTTCATATATGATAATAAATGTTCTTGTATTTATATACACGTAAATTTGCTCCTAGTTATTAAATACTAATCCATCAATCTCAAAATAATTGTTAGAAGCTTAGAACACACCTGAAAATCACTTTACACTACAGACAATATTTAGTCCTCTTTTTTAAAGTCTCAATTGAGATAATTCTGGCGTCTCAGTTACATCATGTACATGTATACCTTTTTACATAATCTGAAAGGAAGGATGTTCCATTTTGAACATGGGTAGCTTCCACAGAGACAAAAGAGGTATGATGAAAGCAATTATCATGATTATGTGGCTCCTGAAAACTGAAATTCAAAAGTAGTAAATTAGTTCAAATTCTTGCAATTTTTTGTATTTTTTTTTTTTATAATCTATACACTTTAGTGCAGAAAGTTCAATTATTATGTCACTATAACATCACAAACATGTTTGACATTAATTGAATTTGTTTCTTATTTTGTAGACAATGCCACGCAAAGATTGAAAAATTATGATTCGAAAAGAAAAGAAAGAAGGATAGACTGAGGGAGGAAAGATTGAAGCAGACTGGTGAACTGAACCTCATTTGCACAGATAATCAGATCGTCACCTCTCTAAACTGTCCTAAACAAGATCAGAGCGTCAACTCTTTAAACTGTCCTATAAAACTAGATCAGAGCGTCAACTCTATAAACTGTCCTATAAAACAAGATCAGAGCGTCAACTCTTTAAACTGTCCTATAAAACTAGATCAGAGCGTCAACTCTTCAAACTGTCCTATAAAACTAGACCAGAGTGTCAACTCTATAAACTGTCCAATAAAACAAGATCAGACCGTCAACTCTATAAAATGTCCTATAAAACAAGATCAGAGCGTCAACTCTATAAAATGTCCTATAGAACAAGATCAGAGCGTCAACTCTATAAAAATGTCCTAAAGAACAAGATCAGAGCATCAACTCTATAAACTGTCCAAATGGAACTGAATTATCTAAATTTTCTGAGTTAACAAAATCAAAAGAATCTATCAAATTAAAACAATCAGTCAGATCAAACAAATCAATCTATGAAATGAAATCTACTAAATCATTTATTTCAAATGAATCAATCAAAATAAGTCAATCATTGAAATCAACAATGAGATCAAATTTGTTTTCTGAATCAGTTAAATCAAATCTTGAATCTGAAGCAATGGATTTAAATATGGATTCTGAATCAGTTAGATTAAGTTTGGATTCTAAAGCAACTAGAATAAATTTGGATTTTGAAGCAAAAAAGCAAATTAGGATTATGAAGCAACTAACTTAAATTTGATTCTGAAGGTATGGATTTAAATCTGGATTCTGAATCAGTTGAAATAAGTTTGGATTTTCAAGCAACTAAATCAAATATGGATTCTGAATCACTTAAATCAAATGAGAATTCTAATGAAAAATGTGAACTGGTAAAACTAATTTACATGGTTGAGTCAAAGCTGATTCAGATTATACTTCAAGTGACACTAAAATGAAACAAATGAACATTCAGAAAACAAAAGATTCAAAGAACTTGTAGATAAAAGCATGATTGTTGAAACTGACAATACACAACTTGATTGTAATGGTAATTCTATTATAGAAATTGAACAAGAGAATGATTGGTTTGAGATGTATAGTCACAAGAACAAAGGTACAATATCTGAAAACAGTATAGAGGTTAGTAGATCAGTTGATAGAAATTTTGTAGTCCAAGGTAGTTTTCACCAAGGAGATGAGAGATTTGGAATAAATAGTGGGAAGCAATGTGTTGCAAACTGCTCTTGCCAATAGTAAATTTAAAATTTAAAGGCTTGGGATCAGATGTATTTAGATAAAGTTTTAATTGATGGAAACAAGATATATAGCCGTATTCATGGTGATAATGTTCATCTTCTTGTATCAGACCTACCTGGAATGATAGAAATGTCAGGAAAATTACTAAAATATCTAGAAAAGAATCAATAACAGCTGTCATAGATACCTTGGGAACTATAGATTTTAATGAATTTGGAAATTCTTTACCTTTAGATCAAGCTTTACAAGAATCTCTAATTGACTATGATGCTTGCTTTACATGTGCATATGATACAACATTTTAGCCTTGAAACATAATAATGATTTACTTTTGTTTGATTCTCATGCACGAAACAAGTTTGGCTTACAGGACAGTGATGGTAAAGTTTACTTTTAAAGTTAAACAATCTAGATCATCTTTATCAACATTGTTGCAACATGATGGCTGGATCAAGCCAAAATCAATGGTTTGAGGTAACAGTAGTCAGTATTTGTATTGAAAACTGCACTCACAGTGATGAACTTTAGAAAGTTATAACCAAGCTAGCAGCAGCAACTCTGAAAATGAAAATCAAGAAAAGGAAAACAGAAATAACCATGAGATTATCAAAACTCCTGAAAATTTGACTATGCATGACAACATATCACCAGAAATACTAGAATCTAACGTTTGCAGTAATGAAAGTAATGTCATTGAGAAAAATAATGAAGTACACATTGATGAGGGTATTACAGATAATGATACTGATGTTGAAATTTTGTCGACAAGTAATAATTTTATGATTTCAAACCTCTGAATACAGATTCAAAGAGGAAGCTCTGTACTTTTGCCAAGATACCAACCAACAAAATAATTAAAAGATAACACCCAACATACATAACATGGGACCACCATCTGCTACAAAGACTATCACAGGTGATGGCAATTGTCTTTTCGAGCCATCTCATATGCACTATCTAATAGACAAGAATTCTTTGGAAATGTAAGAAGGGCAATAGTTGATCATTTGAAGACAAATACAGAAATGTTCAGGTCATTTTACAGCCACGATTTATAACTGTAGAACAACATATACAAACACTGAAAATGGAAGAAAAAATGTATGGGGAACTGAACTGGAAATATTAGCTTGTGCTGACCTTCTTAAAACAAACATTTATACTTTTATAATGGTTCATGGATTAAATATTTTCATCTCAAATATACAGCAATAATTGTGTTAATGATCAAGCAATTTATCTTCAACATATAGGAGATATAAATCATTATGAAGTTGTCACAAATGTTACTCCAAAATCTGTCTCTCAAATCCATTACAATGTAAACAAAGTTATGCAGAAAACTATCAAGTTGGTAAAAATTTGAGGTTACTTCAAAGAAAATGAAAGTTGATGAAAACCAGATAACTAGCTCGGTTTACTATATGGGTCACTGCAATACTGAATCAAAAGTTTTACCTAAAGCTGAAAAGAAAAGATCAAGTACCAGACCGATGACAAATTTAGAGCTAGAAAGAGTAATACATTAAAAAGAAAATACTGGGAGAATGAAGGAATTCGTTCCAAAAATTATGTTTAGGCATTACAAAATATGAAGAAAATGAGACATACAGAGAGAATTTGATACAAGCAGGTATTAAGAAATATCAAGATGACAAAGATTACAGGGATGCGTTGATACAATCAGGAATACAGAAATATCAAGAAGACAATGAGTACAGAGAAAAGTTAAAACAAGCTAGTAAACACAAGTATAAAGCAGATGAAAATCACAAGAAACAAGTAAAACAAGCAAATATACAAAAGTATAAAGAAGATGAAAATCACAAGGAACATGTGAAACAAGCAAGTATACAAAAGTATAAAGAAGACGAAAGTCTCAAGGAACATGTAAACAAGCAAGTATACAAAAGTATAAAGAAGATGAAAAGCACAAGGAACATGTTAAGCAAGCAAGTATACAAAAGTATAAAGAAGATGAAAAGCACAAGGAACATGTTAAGCAAGCAAGTATACAAAATTATAAAGAAGATGAAAAGCACAAGGAACATGTTAAGCAAGCAAGTATACAAAAGTATAAAGAAGATGAAAATCACAAGGAACATGTTAAGCAAGCAAGTATACAAAAGTATAAAGAAGATGAAAATCACAAGAAACATGTGAAACAAGCGAGTATACTCAAGTATGCAGATGATGACGCACACAGAATTAAAATTAAACAACAAACATCAGTTCGTCTTGAAAGTCTTCAGGCAGAAAACAAGCAAATAACTGAGGTAATAAGAAAATTTAAAGATGAAGTTAAAAAAGGTCCAGAATGTGTTTGTGCTTGTTGTTTGAGACTGTTTTTTGAAAAACAGGTTCAGATCTGCAAGAAAGATTCTTATGATAATTCTATATTTGATTCAGTTACAACAAATAAAAATGAACACAAATGCACAGATGATTGTAAGACAAATTGTGCTTTTGAAGGAACATGTAGAACAAGTCTATGGATCTGTTATACTTGCCATCGTAAAATGTTGAAAGGTAAACTACCTGCAGACTCCTTTCGAATAGCCTATTACTAGAAGATGTTCCAGTAGAGTTAAAACAGCTCAATTCAATCGAGCAACAACTAATAACTCAGAACATTCCATTCATGAAAATTATGGCTTTACCAAAAGGAGGACAAAAAGGAGTTCATGGACCTGTAGTTTGTGTGCCATCTGATTTGAAAAAAGTGACATCTATATTACCCCGATCTGAAGATGAAAGTCTATTACTGAAGGTAAAGTTAAAGAGAAAGCTAAACTACAAAGGATATGATAAATATCAATTTGTAAGACCAAACCATTTAGAGCAAGCACTTTTGTATTTAAAGGATCAAAACATATGGTATAAAGATGTGGCTATCAACAATGAATGGATTAATCCAATTCCTGAATTAGACGATTATCAAGTAGTAAATGAGGAATCTGAATCTGATGATACTGAGCTGGTGAGGAAAACAAAATACAGGAAGAAAAAGGATAAGGTCTTCTACAACAGGCAATGAAAGAGAAGTAGAAGTGAACCAGCTAGCTACATTGATGATAGTTTACGTGGTGTTCAGTTAGACACTTGTTTACAACCTGCTGATATCGGACAAGAGGCTTTAGATTTATGCTTTGACCAAGTATTTAATATAGCTCCAGCAGAAAATAATAGTCCTCTTAGTGTTCTTCAAGAACCAGGAATTGAAGCTAAAACCTTTCCTGTACACTTTCCATCAGGAAAAAATACATTTGATGAAAACCGTGATGAAAAACTGACTATTGGAAGGTACTTTAATCTTAGATTGATGAGTGTTGAAAATAGATTTGCCAGAGATACTTCCTACATATTTTTCAGTCAATATTTAACTGAGCTCAATAGCGTGATTTCAAACGTACAGATATCTCTCAGAAAACAATGTCCTATTTCAAAAGAAGGAAAGAAAGTTACTAGAGAAATGCTATGCAACAAGGAAACCTTAAAAGAATTATTTAAAAAAGATGAAGCTATAAAATATTTAAAACCTATTCGAGGAACTCCTCCCTATTGGCAAAGTTCACAAAAAGATATATTTGCAATGATAAGACAGTTAGTAGTCCCAACATTCTTCTGTTCTTTTTTCTTCTGCAGACTTTAGATGGTCAGAAATTGTAAACACAATTTTAAAACAACAAGGTGACATGAGAAATACTGAAAATATGACATGGGATGAAAATGTAAAGTTCTCTGTAGCAATCCAGTTACAGCAGCAAGAATGTTTGATCATAGATTCCATCAATTTCTGAAGAATGTTATCATGTCAGAAGTTCAACCAATAGGAAAATAATCGACTATTTTTACCGAGTTGAATTTCAACAAAGAGGTTCTCCCCAACACATTGTTTGTTTTGGGTAGAAAATGCTCCAAAATTTGGTGAAGATGAAAATGAAGACATTATCACTTTTATTGACAAGTACATTTCATGTGAGATACCAGATGAAGAGGAAGACAAAGAGTTGCATGACATTGTTATGGCAGTACACCAACATAGCAAAAGCATTCAAAATCTTGTAAGAAAAAGGAACAGTATGTCGTTTTAATTTCTCTAGACCTCCTTCAACTAAAACATTTATCTCAGAACCAAGTGATCCAGATAAGGATTCAGAGGAAAAGAAAGAATTAGCAAAGGAAATGTTGTTAAACTTATGGAAAGTTATAAAAGAGCATGAAGATAAAGACTTAGATGTATCTGAAATTTTCAAGAAGGCAGGACTAACTCAAGAAAGCTTTGAAAAATTTTACTGTTTCAGCACCAATCGAAATACAGTAGTTCTTAAACGTCAGCCAAATGAAATATATACCAATCAGTATAACCCACATCTTTTGAGGGCTTGGGATGCAAACATGGACATACAATATATTTTGGATGCATTTTCCTGTGTTGTATACATTATAAGTTACATAAGTAAAGCTGAGCGAGAGCTAGGATTACTCCTCCAACAGACCAAAAATGAAGCTGAAGAAGGAAATTTAAATGCTCAACAGACTATGAAAAAAATTGGAACTTCATACTTACACCATAGGGAGATAAGTGCACAGGAAGCTGTATTCAGAGTAACAGGATTGAGATTAAGAGAATGTTCAAGGAAAGTAGAATTTATACCTGTTGGTGAAAATCCATGTCGAATGAGCATTCCTTTGAAAGATCTGGAGAAACAACAAAGTTGTAAGTCTGCAAAAAGAAAAAGGAGTAATAGTGACAGTGAAAATGAAGATGAAGATGAGAATAGTACTTGGATGAACAATATTGTTGATAGATATAAAGGTAGACCACACGTTGACATCTTTATCAAAATATGTCTTGCAAGATTCTGTTCTGAATACAGTGTTATACTAGAATCACAATTACCTCAGAAAATTAATAAAGAAACAACCTTCAAACTTGATGGCTTACTTGGGTACATTAGAAAGCGCACAAGAACTTTACCTGCAGTTATAAAATATCCACGTTTCTCATCAGAAAATTCCCCAGAAAAATACTATCAAAGCATTTTGCAACTTTATTTACCATACAGATATGATGAACAGTTAAAACCACCACTATTTCAAACATATGAGAATTTCTTCACCTGTGGTACAGTTAAATTTGAAGGGGATAATGAGTTAAGTTCTGTAAAAGAAATTGTTATCAAAAACATGTCAGATTTTGTAAAAAATGATCATGATTTAGAGGAAGCAGAAAAGCAATTTAATGAAAAAGATCCAAAAGAAGATGCTTGGTGTGAGTTATGCCCAGAAGCAGAAGTGAACAGAAGAGAATGTATAGATGAAAGTAAAGTGACAAGTGTGATTGAGGAGGATTTATCAATACCAGATTTGAATCATGAAAAGAGCTCATCATCTGTTGGAACTAATTTGCTGTCTGTTTCTCTCACAAAAATGAAATTATTCCAAGGCTAAGAAGTTTGAATGTGAAACAGAGAAGAATTCTCTATAAAGTAAGAGATTGGTGCATTCAGAAATCAAATGGAAAACACCAGAGCCTTTACATTTATTTATCACTGGAGGAGCTGGAACGGGTAAAAGTCACTTGATCAAGTGTATTCAATATGAAGCAACTCGAATATTAGCACAAACTACAAATAATCCAGATGATCTCACAGTTCTGTTAACAGCTCCAACTGGAACAGCTGCATTTAATATCCATGGATTGACAATTCATAGTGCTCTTGGAATTTTCAAATCACTTTCACCTGATCATGCAACTCTAAGTGAAGAAAAATTAATTCACTCAGAACAAAGTTAGAAATTTTGCAAATCTTGATTATTGATGAAATTTCTATGGTCAATAAGAAATTGTTATTTTCGTTCACGAGCGACTTAGACAAGTGAAAAAAGACCAGACAAATGCTTATTTGGAGGTGTTTCAGTAATTGCTGTTGGCGATTTTTATCAGTTACCACCTGTCAAAACAAAAAGGGTAGACAAATTGTATGTAGATGATCCCTCTAATCCCTCAAATCAGCTATGGAATGGTTTGTTTGAAATTGCTGAGTTGGATGAAATAATGCGTCAACGTGAGGATGGAATGTTTGCAGAACTACTAAATAGATTGCGTGTTAAGCAGAAAAATGAAAGTTTGATATCTTCTGATAAAGAAACGCTAAAACACTGCTTTGGGGATGGCCCCGATGAAGCCTTGCACATATATTCCACAAATGCAGAGGTTGATAACTTTAACAAGGAGATGATAATGAAGCTATGTACAGAATCAAAACTAATTGAAGCACAAGACTTCCAAAAGACAAAACATCAGGAAAATTGACTCTGAAAAAGTCCATTGTACAAAGTCAGATGTATGTCTTCCAATATCTATTCTTCTAGCTGAGGGAGCAAGAGTAATGCTTATCAAGAATGAGGACACCGCAGATGGTTTAGTAAATGGTGTAATGGGAACAGTTATATCTATCAAAGACTTCTCGCCTAACTCCCTCCCAAGTACCATATACATTCACTTTGACAATGAAAGAGTAGGAAGAAATGCAAAGGTACAAAAAATCATAAGTGGAAAACGCTGTGTTGGATTGAAACCTTCAAGTGAAGACATTCCTTTTAGCAATTGTGTACGAAAACAGTTTCCATTAAAGTTAGCCTGGGCTTGCACAATTCACAAAGTTCAAGGATTAACAGTTGAAGAATGTGTTGTTGATCTGAATAAATGTTTCACATATGGTCAAGCATATGTTGCTCTTAGCAGAGTCACCTCAAAATCTGGTCTACACATTAAAAGCATAGACACTGAAAAAATTGACAAGAAAATCTTCTGTGATCCTGATATTGTAAAGGGTGTTTCAGAAATGACTAGATTTTTGCTTGAAATCGATGATGTAACAGAGGAACCTACACAATCTTTTCAAATAATGTATCACAACATTCAAGGTTTACAGACTCATGCAGAAGATTTGAAACATAATCCAGACTTTAGAAGTGCTGATTATATTTGTCTAACTGAAACCTGGGCTAATCAAGAACTCATTTGCTTTGAAATGATGGGATATGATGGTTTTCATTTGCCCAGATCTCTAGCTTTCGAAGATGATAATTCTTATTATTCTTCTTTAAAGGAAATGCAGCATGGTGGTGTATGTGTTTTTTACAAGCTTTCTTCAGAAACTGAAATATGCAACTTGGCCTCAAACTTAGAATGTATAGTTTTCAAGATATCAAGTAAAAATATTTTAGTTGCTACTGTATACAGAACTCAGAAGTATAATCTAGGAAAATTTTTGGAGAACTTGGAGATGTTAATATGTAAGTTAGAAGACTTATCAGAAAAAATTGTTGTAATTGGTGATTTTAATCAAGATATTTTGAAAGGTGGTTGTACAGTATTTAATTTCATGTCATCAAAAGGCTTCAGACAGCTTGTAAATAGTCCAACAACAGAAGGTGGGACTCTTATTGATCATGTGTATGTATGTCTTGATACACAGATTACTATTATTCCAACATATTACAGCTATCATGAGGCACTGAAAATAGTAATTCCATATGACTGAAATAGGTAAGAGAAAAAAATATGTAGAACCAACAGAGCCATAAATATGAACAGTATTAAACAAATGTCAGTTTTAAATTTGATTTAAAGCATAGTATAAATTAAAAATTATGCCTCCTAAAGTCCAACCCTTCGTCCCCGTCGTAGGAGGCGGATATCAGCACTAAAACATGATTTAGTGCTGATAACAAACAGGGCTCTGGCAACAAACACCATATACAGTGTAACCTGTGTTATCCGACAAAATGGGGGACCAGAAAAAAATGTCGGAATACTCAGGTTTTTCCTGCAAGGATAGGTATATTTTGGGACCAGAAAAATGTGTCGGTTAAAGCAGGATGTTGGAATACTCAGTGTTGGATTAGGCAGGTTAAACTGTATGACCATTGTAGTTACTAAGGTGTTTCGTCATCCTGAATGAGTTTGAAATATTTGCCACTGTATGATAAACAACAATTTAATCAATTAATCAAGATGAACGATTAGAATAGAAAATTTCTTAAAGTTATACACATATTTCAATGTTTATTTTATAATTCTATGTTGTATTCTTACTGTGACAATCAACGATTAACATTTAAAAATATGTTTACCAAAAAGTTTTATATGCAGCAGCATCAACATTCAATTTTAAGACATTGTCCAGGAATTCTAAATGTAATAATTGATCATCAAGATATATATTTTCCAGAATGAAAATCAACATTCTCTAGAAAATTTCCTCAATGAGAACAGTATAAAACTCAATTGTTTTAGCTCTTGTGCATTGTTTAATATATAAAATTACAACTGCCATGAGGTGAAATAGTTGATAATGACTAATCAGCAAAGAAGGAAGATGTTTCTATAAGACATAGTTGTTTATATCCAAGGCTTTGAGAACTGGTAAGTCATACTTTTCATGTCAATATAACAATGTGATTATCTTGTATTTCCCAATTGATGCATTTCAGGATATTTTTGCTATTTATAGAAAAGATAGCTTTATCTCTGAGGTAGAAAGACCTTCAATTGTTCTCTGAACAATTGGTTTTAATTTTCATTTATTTCTTTAGTATGTACTATTTACTATTATTGTCAGACACAAAAGAACACATCAGAAACATGTAACACGTAACGATATACATACTAGTTATACTTAGCTGAAATGCAGATTCCCAAATATCTATCGAATATATTCCTGTGTCATTTGCTGTTACATTTATTATCTGAAATTCTATAATATTTGGACGTAATATAATGTCGTTTTGTTTGCTTCAGGGTCAGTAAAATAATGATATGACCTGAAATACATCCATGGATCAATGTCTTTAAATGTCAGATTCACCGTTGACCCTTCCACAGTGTATACGATGCCTCTTGTATCTGTATGTATGGATTGGTCTGAAAGCATTAAAAACAAAGAATCAGTTTTAAAATATTTTAGAACGAAAATCATGATTGCGAAACGTTATCGTTGTTATAAAAAGTACGAGAGTAATTCAAACATCTGTTTAGCGATAGTTACGATAGTCTTCTGTTGACTGTAAGTGTGGTTGTTCTAAACTTTTATTCCGGGCCAGAATAAACCTGACTTTTCTCTAATTTATGTTGCATTAGGAAATTGGAACAGGGCTGTCCAGATCTTGGTCAAAAATCGGTCTGTTGAATCGGACGTGATAAGAGTGTAACCTTTGCGGATTGATACACGTCGATGAAACGAAAGGAAGCCTAAACAAACGTATGTGCGGCCATACAATACAAGCGACATTCTTTACCAGTATTTTAACCAGCCGGATCATTCAATCTTTTCTATGCAAGTTAGCATCATCGCAAAATACACAACTGGACTAACAATCCTCATCTAGCAACGCCTCTCTGTAGACAAAAGAAGACTAATGGATTCGACAATTGGGAACTGCGACACCATATGGTTGCAATGACAAAATGATGGTATATATATTCTATCTAGTCCTTCCTGTAGCTCGGTAAATAGAGGCAACAGTAGATTACCGCTGTTCGAGATTCATAAATCGATTGAGAAAAAGTAAATCCGAGTTACAAACTAAAACTGAGGGAACACATCAAATATAAGAGGAGAACTACAACACAACAGAAACACAACATTAAAAGGTAACACACACAGAAACGAACTATAATATAACAATACCCATTTTCCTGACTTGGTACAGGACATTTTAAGAAAAAATTGTGGGTTGAACATGGTTTTGTGGCTAGCCAAACCTCCTGCTTTTATGGCAATGTTAAATATAACATTAAAATGACAACATTACATCACAGGACTACAATTCAAATAAATGGGAGAACATATACGACATGAAACATACAAATAATAGCTAACAAAAGGTACCAGGTTTAACATTTAATAAATGTGCTGATTTTTTTTAACTCTGCTCCACGGCGTAGACGCACTCATGGTCATTGTCATTATACATCACCAACTCTTCATGATGTCTCAATTTATGACCTGCTGCCATTTATACAAAAGCCATTAGGTATTCATCACATTTGCACGAAGCTTTATTCATTACCCTTTCAAAACTTCATTCTCTGTACAATTTATGTTAGAAACCACTGTTAAAACCCTCATTGAAACCAATACAAATTTACAGCTATCATTTCGGATATAGCAAGTCACAGACTTTTCAAACCAGTTCTCATTGGAAAAGATGAAAAGAAAAAGATCCTTTCCTAAACTTCCCTTGCAAACAAAAGTCTCGATGCCGTTAACTTGGGCATTATTCTACATCATAAATTAGTCCAATCGAAAATACCTTCTTATTTTAAAGATCAGTCCGTCCCAATCATTTCTTATACCTAACCAATTGCAACACAAATTTTAATTACAAACACGTGTTGCAGGATCTCAATATTGACGACTTCAAGTCTAAACCTCCTGATTGCACCTGTGCTAGTTCATATATAATTCGGCTTGTCACGTTATTACCGGTGACTCAACATTGTCAATAGTACTTCCCTATGTGTTATCCAAAGGTCCGAACTATTGTTAGCCTAAATCCATAAATTGGAAACACAACTTACTGATGGATTCAGTCGAGGATTATGCCATGCAATGGGTTAAACGCGAGAAAGAAGACGTAGATACTTTTTCTGAATGGATTAAGGCTGTGAGGTCGTTGATACAAATCAGAATTAAGAAACTGAATTGGTCTATCAATACGCATGCTACATCAATCTTTAAAGACCCAAATGTTGCAAAACACTTGTCCTACCTCCATGGCAAATATGTTGTTGTCCTCGCAGATAAAGCCCTAACAGTGTCGTTTTGTGTGTACATCACATTAAATAAAGAAGACACATTATAAGAAATTATAGACTGAGCAGCATAAACACACAATATTAAGGATGACCTGTTCCTCAAGAGTAAGAAAATCGAGCATTATAATAATGCGAAATATACGATAAGGATTTGTTTTAATGAAGTAGACATATCAACATATTGTCTATCTTTAAAGACGCTAGTGTGTATGCTAAAACAACACTAATTTAACACTGGAACTGTAGTGTAGTTGTAGTAGTTCAAACAGATATACAAATCAGTCTAACCAAGACGCCAACAAAAGCGTTGTAGTAATCAATAGTAAATTTGACAAAGACGCAAAAGTGAAGACTGTAAGTAAATATAAAGATACACGACTTCGGCACCTAGAATCTAAAACTCAAGACTATCTTGTATTATTTATGAAGTAGACACTGAATATTTATTTCATAGATCTTAGTTCTTTCCGATGAACTCTTTGGGAAAAGGACGACACATTCTTAGCCAATAACCTGGCTTACTTTTTGTTAGAAACCGATTACATTTCACAACGGCTGAGTAGTAGCTGCAAGCTCTTGAATATCGTATGAGTTGAGAAATGTATACCCTATACGCGGATGCAGTTGGTATATTGCTGCTAAGAAGAAGAAAATTTACAATTTTATATTGAAATCGTCTCGCTTGTCAGAATTTCTGGTTCAGAGATGACCGCTGTTATAAAATTCGTTAAAAGCAGTATCAATGAAAGGATCTTACCTTGTAGAAAGAACCACATCAAACAAAGTTTATCCCATACCTAAAATGGAATGCATTGTAGTAAACAAATTTAATGGAAGCCAGAGTGTAAACATCAACAAAACGCTTAAGATTTACAAGGCTTCTTATAAAGTACAGCGGACGGATATTTCGTGTACTTAGGACTCATGTGTTGAGATCTCATAACAACTAGTTAAATGGCTTTTGTAGTCGGAGGGTAATCAAACTAAAATTGTAAGCATTGTGTGCTTTATCCAAAATGATTTAACATTTTATGAATAAAACATGCACACCGGCGTCTCTAAGTGAAAGCATTATTAAATTATTGTTTCAATTATCAAGCCCTGCTTTGTTCATGAATTAAATACATGAAGTCAGTGAAAGTAATTTTGTTCCAGAGATATAGAAAACACGCTAAAAATGTGTTGTCAAAAGTAAAACTGTTTGTTAAATAACAAAAATAATCTAAGAGTAGAAAAGAGTGAACATATGTTGTGTACAAGTTATCATTTTGTACACATTATAATTCTGATAGAATAATAAAAATTGACCCCAGTGACAATTCTGATAGTATAATAGAAATTGGCTCGAGTAACAGTCCGGATGACACTGACGTTGAAACACCAATCATACGTGCCAGGAAGCGTGCGCTGTCTGGCCAATTTCTATTATACTATCAGAATTGTCACTGAGGCCATTTTTATTATTCTACCAGAATTGTCACTGGAGCCGATTTCTATTGTATTATCAGAATTAACTGGCGTGTATGTATCAATTACATTTCCTGTTTCCATGTTGGTATTTTTGTATTTTGTGAATAAGGTTTATAGGTGGTCATTGAAAAAAATTCTATAGTGTATCAATGTCTTTTTATAACAAAATCCATACTATAAATTATAGTACAAGTTATACATGTTATAAGTGAATTTTAGTAAAATTGAGTGCTATGATATGAAAAAATATAGCTTAGATTTACATAGAACAGAATTTGTGCATTTTAAGGAATGTTAGCTGAAAGCGTCTTTTTTCGGGGCTATTAGTAATAAGAGCTAGAGATCTCGTATAAATTAAGACGGAGCGGATGTTTTCCATCAAAATTTTTGGTGTTTTTGATAGGTAAAACGCTGACCCACATCTTGTGTACAGTATAACGATATTAACGAATACAAAGACGTCATTAGTCTATCTTATAGTCTATCTTATAAATGAAATATTGAAGTGATTTCATTGACATACATATTTTCCCAGTACTGTCATTAACCAAATCAGCATTTATATCATTTATCGTTAACGCGTCAAAGAGGCATTGGGTTTTCGTGTACACACTTTGCTTAAAATATTGAACTATCCAAAGAATATTAAACTATACAAAAGTAAACTGTCTGATAGAGGTATATGTATTGCGTTATCATAAATTTTGAAATATTTGGAACATTCGAATAAAAGAAAACTACAAATAATTGAAGCTTACCATTCTGAATGCCTTTTTGTATACACTAGGTTATATTTCCTGTTTTTTATGTTAAAACAAGTCACAATCGTCTCATGTTTCCGTTATTTTATATTCAAATTCCAAAGTCTCGTCGTTCATTATAACAGAAGGAACAAAATATATATTCGACAAAAATAAACCACTACCATTCAGAATATGTAATTATATTTTACGCCGGGGACGGCAAAGCTTCTGTGACTTGATATACGACACTTGAAAGGTTGACACGGCAATATCGATTGCAAATGATATCTCTTTTGTTTTGAATCTGAAGTTCTGTTTTTACAAAGCAATATTTATTTAATGTTTTTTATGGGTTAAACGCTGCCAACATCATTTATTAGATGAAGCAACTGCTATAGAATTATTACAGACATAAGTATTATTTCATTCGCGGAAAATCAACACTATTTACGATGTTGATTCGCACATGATTATTTCTATTAACCGTGTTGCCTTTTAGTAACAAACAATTAAAACGAAACGACTCTTTAGTTACAAAGCAGTCTTATCAAGACACTTATTTAATCAAAGTTTAATTTTATGACGGTTAAACAATTTTAATTTCAGAATTGTGCTATATCAAGATAATGGTAACACTCGGAATATTGACTTCAAAATATTTTTCAATCAGTTAAGACCAGCTTATGATAATTAGAAACTGTGTTTTCAGTTGATATGTGGTGGCTTAGTAGTTTAGTTCAAACGGCACAATAATATTTCATACATATTAAACTTGTGCACCTGATGTTACAGGATTGGGTTGAATATTGTGTTTTCCATATCTTATATTCATATATACTTGCGTGTTCATTACAGACCAATTCTGCATTCAATTTAAATTTGTCTCTGCCAGCTGAATTTTGAAGCCTTGGCTTTTTTGTTTTAGTTAAGAGCTTTACCTTAGATGAATGTTACACTGTGTTTGGCATTATGCACAAATCTCTGACAATCCTTTAAGTGCTATCATATCGATCAGTTTTACTTTCGATTAACTAAGGTGTTACTTTATTTGTGAATCTGGAACTCATGATGACCCTAATTATTAGAGGGACAAACCAGGAATCATTTAATACATGCCACTACTATTTCAGTAAACACTTAGATCCTAATCAGATGACAGCAGGGTGATAAAGATTTCATAGTTTATCTAACAATGTATGTTATCGATTCGAAAACAGATTGTTCCAAACTTTAGTTAACTTTATTTGTCATGTCGTTTGTTAATCTTTTAATTTTATCATATCATTTCGTTTAGGAACACTTTTAAAAATAGTATGGTTATGAATAGTTACGTTAACACAATCGTCTCGCCTTTTGGTGGGCATGGTTAATCCTGTTTTTGTTATCACAAAAGTTTCGTTTATGTATTTTGTTTCAAACTTCTGTATAGCCTCTTGCCACTCTAAAAATAAATTGGTCTCTACCATTATAAATATAGGTTTACATAATTATATACTAATTTGCCTATAATTTTTGAAATGTTGATATTCATGTTTGGCCATAAAACACACAATATGATGCAATTAATTTGTAATCATGATTTTGGTTGATCAACATCGTATGTTAAGGGGGTATATTAAACGTGTTCCTATACTCTAGCTAAGAGGTGCCAAAATTTTGATTCTGGAATTAGTGGTATGTGATTTTTGCCCCGAAAACAAGTCGCGAATTTAATATCTGTTAGTTTTGAATTAGTATGGAGGTAACTGTATTGTATTTTAAACGAGGGCTCTCAAACATAATATTTTACTCGGAACTCGGAGTACAAAATTTGTGCTCCAAACAGTATTTTGATTGGTTCATTCCTGAGTCTGAATATGAGAGTCGTGCTCGAATTGTGTATGGCCTACGTAAAACATTTTCTCCAAACGTTCGTTTATACGTAGTCCGAACGCAACATAAAATACAGTTATTTTCAATTTAATGTTCAATGCCGTTTTATTTTATCAAAGATGATGTTGTTTAGTCCTAGTTGTTCCATATTTTCTATGTAATGCATTTTTTTTCTTTTTATCCTCTTGTTCAGTGTTCTTTAATAGCTGTTTTAAATATCAATATTGGCAAATACGTTAACAAATTATTGAGCCTTTTTAGGTAATCCTTGATTTTTTCTCAAAACTTTTGGTCAGGCTTTTAATCTATAATTTGCAATGCCCTCACCTTCTAACAATTGAATGCTTCTTTACTTAAAAAAAGACGTGCATGTATACTTGTTGTTGCCTATATATGTTTTAATATCTATGACGCATACCGTGGTTTAACTTTCAGTAAATTTCCACTTCATCTGAACTCTGGTTGATAGTTGTCTCAGTGACAATCATACCACATCTCCTTATTTTTTTTTATAGTTTTGTGTTGTGTATGCTATGAGTTGTAACTCTTCTTATTGATTTGATGTATTAAGTATAAATGTTCATTTTAAAATTTGATTTGATTGATAGAATTTCAATTTATGATGTTGCATGAGATATACAAAGGCTACCCAGGAAAAATGACAACTGTAAACAACAGAATATTATTAGAAATGCAATCTAATAATGGATATTAATTTGGCCGACATCAGTTTTAATTCAGATTTTTGTTATTGAATCAACCACAAACATTTTTTCAAATGTTAATTCACCTCAGTTACAATGACCTACTATTTATTCGTTATTGCGGACACAATTATATGTTAACTAAAATAAGAAAAATAAACATTTATATTGTAACTTTTCACACGGGAAATATAGAAAGGAAATGGACACTTTGTGTTGTGCAATTGTTTTCATTGTATTAGTACTACAATATAAACCTTTGCACTAGTTTCAATTATCATTGCTTATTATGTTAGACCCTGAATAGTATTTTATATAAAAAAAAAAAAAAAAAAAAAAAAATACATTTACAGCAAGTATGATGAATGTTGATAGAGTCGACGATGAACACTAAATGACATTTAAAAGTTTTACATGTCATAATGGAATGTATCATTAAAATAGCCAAGGCCTTATTTCGCATAAGGTGAACCATTGCCGTTGTAAATAGATAAATGTCTAGCAATAAGCAATACCAGCTGTTTTCACACCAACTATATAGTTATAATGTTTGTCAAGAAGTCAAGGTGGTCAAGCATAAATCGGAGGCAGATCTTTTCTTTTCTTGTAACAATATTATAATAAACTGCTTTGTTTGATATGTCACTCTAAATTTGAGTATTGGAAAATGAGTCATATTTTGTCATACCATTGAGTAAACGTTTATAACATCGTATGATATATCTTAATTGCATGCGACTGTCCTACACGTGAGAGGTTTAGCTAGCTATAAAACCAGATTAAATCCACCATTTTCTACATAAAAATGCCTGTACCAAGTCCGGAACATGATAGTTGTTTTGCATTCGTTTGATGTGTTCGAGCTTTCAATTTGCCATTTGTGAAGGGACTTTCCGTTTTAAATTTGTCTTGAAGTTCGGTATATTTGTTATGTTACGTTTTAATACCTTTATACCTGTTCATGATTTAAAATAAATTGTAAAGTTTGTTCAATGATGGTGTACTAGAATGAAAGGCGAGAAATTAGAACTGTTACAAGAGAAAAGTATGTCTGATACTGGAGGACATTTTGCTTTGCTTCAGGCCAAATATAAGAGTTGTAGAAAGGTAATTTTACTTTCGGAAAAGAGGAACTCCTATGTACTGAACATCATTTTCTCCCATTATGACGAGGAGCTGCTGCGACTTTGTACAATTCCCCTATCAACACAAGCGTCAATTTTAGAATCGAGGTTTACTGTTGATTGAAGATGTCCAGCTGACCATACTGTTACACATTAGTCAACTGTTTTGTTTTCTGAGACTAAATTAATCATTCGGTTATTGCTGCTGCAAAATTACACATCCGAACTTGATGTCTATCATCTGATGTAGATGGATATATATAATTACTACTAAAAAGCTTCAATTTCAGCAGATACAATGTCTAATGAATATTATGAGTATTTTTTTTAATTGCACACGTTGTCGTAATCTAATTCACAATGTGTTACGTGTACAAATATATTGTGAAAATCCAAATACTTGAGCACTTATTTGTCATATACTTGTTTTTCCGATTTATAATCGAATGTTATTAACATATCACCATGATCACGGTGTCAATGTTTTTGTCTTATATCATATGTTTATTTCTGGAATTATAAATTCTCATAAAACCTGTTTAACCACGCAGCATGTTAGCGCCTGTCCCAAGTCAGGAGCCTCTGGCCTTGTTAGTCTTGTATGTTTTTTTTCAATTTAGTTCATTTATATGTTTCGGAATTTAGTGTGTCGTCCATTTTCACTAAACTAGTACACATTTTTGTTTAGGGGCCAGCTGAAGCCCGCCTCCGGGTGCGGGATTTTCTCGCTGTGTTGAAGACCCATTGGTGGCCTTCGGCTGTTTTCTGCACTTTGGTCGGGTTGTTGTCTCTGACAAATTCCCATTAATCATTCTCAATTTTGTATTGTGAAAGTTGACAGGTAAACTAGCATCCTAAAATTAACACAAATAAATAAACTTACATTAAGTAAATAATTTTCTGATTTACATTTTCTGATTTTTTTTCTTGAATGTTCTCTTCTTTTCTGTATTATGTCACGAGTTTTGGAATAATTATGTTATGGTCCGTATACAGTGATTAGTATATTATTTCGATATGATTACAATTTGTGAAATTATTTTTATCTTTTGCGCCAGTTTTGTCAATCAATTGGATATGCTGCCACCATCAATATAATATAAGGTTTTAAAATGGCTGCAAAAAAAAAAAAGGCAGAACATTACTATCTGATGTTACTCAAGTACATGTCAAGTAGCTATAAACATCATCGTTTATGTAATCGTGTTTCTGTCATGTTTAAACCACGTGATGGGTTTCCTCACCTTAATCACACGACGTTGTTTAGTATCCACGACCTGTATCGTCTGCTAATTGTGTTAATTTATGGAACGATTTTGACATCAGTTTATGTAAACCCTGTTTACCGCGGCGTCCATAATTAAGCATCACACTTAAAATACTTAGTAATATATTGTGTCTGGTTTCTGCATTTCAAACACTCAACTTGATATATAGTTTTTTTTTTTTCTATATCGCCTTGCAGCATTTCTGTCTTTTAGACAATATAATCTCATTGCGTTTCAGAAGTTTATTTATACCTAACAATACATATGTGTATGCCACGAAAGCTCGATCTGTCAAGCTTTTGAATTATTTAATGAACAGTAGACCAACAAGATGCCTAGCAATTGTATTCCAAATCAGATAAGAGTGGACTCGGGATGTTGAGAAGACTTTTACGATCATTGAGTATTTTAACATCTTAATTTTCATTTTTGTTTGTTTTAACCATTCTAATATAACCATGTATATTTTTCCTAACTTATTTATTGTCAATGTCTATTTTATATATCAGTTAGAAATACTAATATATTTACTGTCATGATTTCCTTGATACATGGTTGCTCGTATTTTTAATCCCGTCATATTTACCCCAATGTGGCTCTGTCAAATAAAACGTATCACCAAATGTGTACTTATATGCGTAGCACGACAGGTGCGACAGGTTGAGTAGGATCTGCTAATCTTTCCTAACCACCTATAATACCCCGGCTGTAAGTAGGGCTCGTGTTGCCCAGTCTTATTTAAATTATAGTTTTATTACGTGTTTTGTCTTCTTCCTTTTTATATTTTCGAATTATGGCCATAGCGCTTGCAGTTGTACTGTTTCTTTGTTATTGTCCGCCTATATTGTGAGTAGTAGTCTAAATATTGCTAAAATTGCAAATTTCAACATTGTTATCCTGATTTTTCCGAGTGAATTCACAATAGAAAATATAGATACGGATAAAAGTAAAATGAAGAATAACAAACATAGGTCCTGGTTTCTTTTATGATTGTTTACAATCCCTGTTGACATTAAGGTAAAGCGATCCGTACTTCCCAGTGGTCACTATTCAGCACTCATGTGTTGACATTGCATATCAGTGATTCAGTCTTCATTAGAAAATTGTCTGTTTATACATTTTAAATTAATCGCAACAAAAGGGTTTTCTACACACAAATGACCTTAACCAGATTTAGGCAACTGTTTCGGATTTTCGGGATATCAATACTCAATTGCTTGTATTTGATTTAGCTATACACACTTTTCAATTGTTTATGTTTTAGCGCCAATAATCAGGTTTATGTTGTGTACACAAAATACATGTCTAGCGGAACAAATTATTTACCTTTTCATGCCTGGCGCTCGAATGAATTTTGTTCAGCAATATAAATGTTTTCTTTTCACTGAATGTCAAGAGATCCAACAGAATGCATTATAAACTTCGTTGAGACTTTCAGAAGTATGTCATTGCCATTAGAATTCAGTACATTTTAAATGAAAAAAGCTTTATTAAGGATTACATTTATATACGCAATTTCTTGTTTTTCGCCTCCATATTTTGTTTTCTCCAGATTCTAGATACTGACGTTGTTTATCATCTCAATTACGTGTTGTTATGATCTGGTCATTTTTTGAATTCTATTCTTTCTTTGTTGCTTATGTGTTTTGTCTATATGCCATTTTGTTTTTCTTTATTGACATATTTATTTGTTTTTATAGTGATTAAGATTATAACACAATGTTGACTGATGTACCCCTATTTTGGACATTTTACTTATTATTTCTGTTTGTTTTGTTCACACATTGTTGTCAATACAATGGAATTTTATGCGACTGTAATGAAAGTGAGAAGTTTAGCTAGCTATAAAACCAGGTTTAATCAAACATTTTTCTACATAAGGAAATGTCTGTACCAAGTCAGGAATATGACAGTTGTTTTCTATTCGTTTGATGTCTTTGACCTTTGATGTTGCCATTTGATAAAGGACTTTCCGATTTGAATATTCCTTGGAGTGCGATATTTTGTTATTATACTTTTCTGTAATCTTTAAGTTTTTAGTCAATTTTTCCCTATTCTTTATTTTATTTTTACCCATTGTCTAATCTATATATTTTAACAACACAATATTCTCTATTCTTCATATTTATTACCTATTTTTCTATTTTTAAATTCATCCACAGTCTCAGCCATTGTCGAGGTTATATGATATAACTTATTAAGAAACTAAGTTTCAAACTCCTTCGAGCAGAGTTGACCGTAGATGGATTTTGCTATTATTTGTAGGTCCCTTTGATAATATAGCTCATAACGTTTTTCGATTTGCTTATACATCTTGACTTTCCTATTATGTGTGTTTGATTTGCTCACACATTTTGGTCAATATAATAGAATTCTATGCGACTGTCATACAAGTGAGGGGTTTAGATAGCTATAAAATCAGGTTTAATCCACATTTTTACATTAGGAAATGCCTGTACCAAGTCAGAACTATGTTTGTTTTGTTCACACATTGTTGTCAATATAATGTAATTGTATACGACTTTTAATCAAGTGAGAGGTTTAGCTAACTATAAAACCAGGTTTAATCCACAATTTTCTAGATAAGGAAATGCCTGTACCAAGTCAGGTGTATGACAGTTGTTTTCCATGCGTTTGATGTGTTTGAACTTTTGATTTTGCCATTTTATAAAGGAATTTTCATTTTGAATTTCCATTTGAATTCAGTATTGTTGTTGTTACATATTTAGCTTTGTACATTGCTGATGGAGGAAAAGCTGAAAAAAGTGCAACAGACGTATACGCTATGTACAGTAATTTGTTTTAAAGTACTGGGAAGAAATGGTAGCTCGTGGACTATTAGTCATAGAGAGTATCATCAGCTTAGTAATCTGCACTTGTGTACTGACATGATTTATGACATACTTTCCTGACTATGTCCGTTTATAAATTGAGAAATTATTAGGAAACTAATGTTTTACTTCCGCAGAAAAGTTGACCTAAGATATACTTGTCTACTATTTGAGACACATTTTAGTTCTTCACGTGGAGGCTTTCAAATATTGTGGCTTTAGCTCTCCAGGTGAATTTAAATACTGAAAAGCTCGTCGACTTTTATTAGACATTGAGTTGGTCCTGAAACGGTATTGATTGAACGGAACTGATGTTTGTGTCATGCGAACATATAAGCGTAGTATCTTTATGATTGTTTTAAGTTGAATCTCTATAAGCAATATAAAAAGCTATAAAAAGAACTATACAGTTTTATATTTACATACAAGTTATCATATACAGTTTGATTCTGGTAAAATACACAACAATCATTAACAATTTTACTACTTATACACTAAACAATCATTGCAAAATATGAAAACAGACGCAAAGTGCATTCAAAATTTTATAAGAAAGTAGTTAGTCATTTACTAATTGCTCTCTTCTATATGTATATTTTTTTTCAACTGCCTGCAAGCTAAAATAAATTGATCGATCTAGTCTTGTTTGAACTTGTTGAACGTAACTTAGAACTAAAGATTGACGTAAACCGGTTCCTTTGTCGATCTTGTCTCAAGTCGTTGTTGTTCGTTCGTATTAGAGTCAGTAGATGAGATGCTGTTATGTCTGTCTTCAAGGATCCCAATGTACAGGTGACCATCTTGCAATTGGTAATTGTTTTCATATTCATTTCTTATATTGCCTACCATGATATTATTTGATGATCCACTATCAGAGTCATCACTAGTTTGACTCTTTTGTTCACTTGATGTTTCTGTACTTGCATTTACATAGGTTTGATTGCAATTTGCGATATTCTCCATTCTTGAAATAACAGTGGAAGTAATCTGCGATAAATCTGTATTGGAAAGTTCGTGTCATCCAGAGATATAGACATACTTTGCCCGTACACTTCTGTTATCTTACGTTGTTGCAACCCATCATCGAGAAAGTCCACATTCAATTCAGTTGTATTATCATTGATTGATTGCAGATTTGCATCAGTTGAGATACCAGCTGTATGCTGTTCTGTCGGGTTCTGGCCTACATTGTCGGTCGTGTCTGCCGAACGTAAGTTGGTGACAGTGCGGAACGAAACTGTGTCAATTTCATCGTATGTGTGATAAGTGAGGTCATCTTGCAGAGTATGATGTCTTTGATCCCGAGTCTTTATATGTTTTACACATAAGCAGACGTGAATTATAATCATATACACATAGAACGGAAGCTATGCTGCAAACTATCACGAAACATATTCTCTTACTTTTGCTGAAAGGAGATTTTCTGAAATACGTATATTCATAAAAATATATTGAAACATGTGAAATGAGCAATTTAGTTTATAAAGTCACCGAATAAAGCTTTCATATTTTGTTTAGTTTGGCCTGGTATCTTTCAGCAGACGTGGAAGTATGATTTTGTTTTCAATTTCTTACATGTCATCTTGCATGCCGTGTATCTTTTCGTGTCATTGATTAAAAAGTAATGTTATTGAAGAAAACCTTACAACATTAACAATAAGCGAACAAACACATGTTTGGTACCGAGAGCAACAAGCTACACACTTTCAAGTAAATACGTGTTAAATAGAGGTTCGATAGCCGTGTTCTCAATTAGGTAGACTCATCTGTACTTATTTTGTATTTGTCACAAGCTTATTGTTTAAAGTTAATATGATAATTAACATTTGAATCTTAATTTGTTAATATCTGGAATTCATCTGTTTAAGTAGCAAAAAAAAAAAAAAAAAATAACAACACTTGTTTTATTGATGTAGTTACTATATTTTGTGCAGGCATTACGCTTTGCGTTTTACGAAAGTTGTCGCCACAGCTGTAAGTTATTAGTATTAGTTCCACAAGTTGCATTGCTTAGATTGATTGTTTCAGACTTAAGCATAGGAACTCTTATTCGGCGAAAAGTTAGAATCAATAACGGAGTGAAAAGATGTCACTACGTAAAAGAATCTATATGAGTGGTTATCTGAGTTTCATATATTCCTGAGGTCATTCAAGGAGTGTTGGCAATCTTAAAACTCATCGTAATGAAAACAAGTTAGCTTACGAATTCTGTTTTCAGTATCGACAAAAATAATGCGAAAGACAATCTCAGAATTAAACAAAACGCTACAATACTTTGGGATAGTTTCCAATTGTAGGAGCCACAATCACATCCGCTTTTCTACGATTGCAGCATGACCGAATGCAACATTTCGCCGAATTTGCTTTTGCTATGAACAACATGCCACGTGTTAAGCAGTATCTGATTAAAATTCCGGGTCTGCTGAAATTATCATCAGTTTTATTTAAAGAGGTTTTAATGTAATATTATTGTCTTATTTTATATTTATACTTACCATTATCTTTAATTTCAAAATGATAATTGCTTTCACCCAAGATATTCTTTGCTGTAATCAGATAAGCTTGAAAATCAACTTCTTCTAATGCTTCAGTTTCAATCAAAATCTCATAACCTTGAATTCCTACGATGTTGTCAGTCTCCGTGTAATGCAATATAGATTTCGAATGTTGTATTTTTATTTTTTTATATTTATTTTGCTTTCGTCCTATTTTTCTATCAATATATTTTCAACATTAGGGTAGCTGTAAATCTGAAACGACAGGGTTATTGATTATCCTTCTTCTCCAGTTTTAACATTTCTGTTTTCTGGTGAAACCACTGGTGGACCTAAGAAAGACAATACTATTTTGAATCAGATGTGAAAAACAATTTACTTTGATTCATGTATGCTATTATAAAGGTAATATAGTATATACAGTATTATCAAATTTGAAATACACTATAACAAAACCCACCATAACACCGTTAGGAATGCTTCAATTTTCTGACATCAGTGGAAAAGTATTTATTAAGTAGTTACTAAAATCATTCTATATTACATAAGCGGTAACAGATAGCTCAATTCAGCATATAAATGTACTTAATGTTATTTACCTTTTGTATGTTTAGAATGTTCATGGGTTTATGGGCATGAATTAATATACCCCATTCTTTCAGTACAAGGTAATTCTTTCGTTCTATATTGCGGACGTATAACATATCACTACTCATAATGAGCGTTTAATATAATTGTGTTTTTAGTCTTGAAATACATTCTCAACTTTCAAGCACCGCCTGCATATTGAATATTTATCTTCAAGTTTATACGACAATACAGAGCTTGCGGAACCTAGTAGGATTTTCTTGAAAAGATTAGATAATACAGTATGTAAAGGAAGCTATCAAACCAAGGTTATATTTGGCAAAATTGAGTCATTCCTTCAAATGTTATACTGACGTATTTTCGAGTTGATTTGACGCTATTGAATGTCTGTGTCTCTGATGACCGTGGATATGTTCCAAAAGTCGTAACAATCCTGTCATTTTCCCACAATTGTGGCATCACCGAATGCGACTAGTCTCCAAATTTGTAATAAACATGATCAACATGACGGTGCCACAAGTGTAACAGGATATTCCTTATTATGTATAGTAAAACGATCAGAGATTTAAAAAAAAGAAGAAAGTAATATCAGAAAACTTGTTTAGCCCTTTATATTTGAAAATAAAAATAATGATATGTCTACCAAAAGATATTTCTTCAGGAAAATTTACAATTTTCTTCAATTAAGTCCTTATTCGTTTTTCATCCTTGATTTTGAAACTTCGCAGATTCTTTTAACTTTTGATTACGAGGATGTTGGAAAATCCATAGTTCATGTTGATGTATATATTTTTTGTATTCATTATAGAACATTCTTCCTGATGTTAATCGGGTGATTGGTCAATGTTTCAAACTTTACCTCCAAGGTGTACTAGTTAATAAAAAATGTAGCGATTTTCCAACTGGCTGTAAAGCCTTTGCCAAAGTAGGGCGTCCGATTCACTGTGCGGAATGTACAAGTACACAGTCACGTCCAGTCAGAATAGGGACATTAAATCCGATGCCTCGTGTTAAATAATGTTCCGCGCTCTATGAACGTTAAAACTCTTGAAACAACTCTTTGAGTGGTCCGTAGGTGGCGTGTTGCAAAGCAACATTTCTGTTGATAACCAATTTACTCTTATTTTCCAGTTGCAGTCCAAATATCCTCGACCTTTCTCCCAGTCAGCCGCCATTACAGAATCTACTTTTGCATTTATTGTTACTCCAATCTCGTCCTGAACACACATGCAACATTTGCCACTGGACTTTAAGCAACCAACAATCAATCAATCAATTCTAAAATTTGTTTCAGCTTAGGACAGACTTATCTGTATAAAAGAAGAATATAATATTCGATTGTTTCTGTGAACTCGAAAACTTACCTCAAGAATCGTATATTTGTAATGAGAATTACAACATGCGTATCGATTTAAACGGCGCTATATATTTTTTATTTAACCTTTGAAATATATTTCAATCTTAAATGTTAATTCGCTAGAAAACTGTAATTATTACATACAAGTAGTTATGATATTAATAAAATGACAGGAATAAAGGTAGCTGTTGGAAAGAAATCTTTAATGACAGAAAAAAACACAAAAAAAACACAACAAAAAACGCATAGAGGGTAATAAACTGCTTTAACATTAAGCAGAATTCTATAATATGTCAATCTACATATCGACCAGATTCTATACAATATATAATTCAAGCCAATAGTAACTATCAAAGACCAGCACTAAATCTAAAAACTTACAAAATACCTTCAATCACACCAAAAGACAGTAGTCTTCTAATTGTATCATGAATCCATCATAGGAATACAAAACAGGAAGGACCTACGAAACAGTTTTGATCCCAGGGTGATGTTTTGACAAACATTTGCACACAAGCTATATTTCACCTACTCCATTCTAATATGAAATAAAATATGATACTTTTAGAGCTAAATTGTGTTGAAATTGCATACTGTTTTCTCCAAATTTCGGTCTCTTGAAATTTTCTTTCTTTGGACAGACAAACCTTGCTTTTTATGTAAAAAAAACACAAGCAGATTTTGGTAGAACTGTTGGCATATTTGTTTACATAAATAGATTCTAAATTGGTGTAACAATTCACTGAAATAAATGATTTTATCAAACGTTCATGATTTGAGAAAAAGGGCATTTTAACTGTACAGTTATCTTTTTCGTCAATTGTTCATTCAAATTGGTACGTATACATAATTAATTCAAAATTTAAAATCAGTTGAAAATGCATTTTTTTTCAAATATGTCACAGTCTGACGTCGCAAAAATAATATCTCATGTTTAATACACAAATAATTCGATTTATTAGAAATTTCTTACATCACTGAAACAAACATTGCGCTGACAAAACACCAATGATTATCAAAACCAATCAGAAGTCATCTGAGTCTTCAGCTCTCCAATTTTGAATCAGTTTTGATTTTCAAATATTTTGGCATCGAGCATCACTTAAGAGATATTGATTGAAGTTATGTGTATCTAAAGCAGTAAAATTGGTACCTTCAATGTTATTAAGCACTTCACAATATTGTACGCTTGCAACAGAATGATAATGCCTTTCTTTATGATAATTAGTTGGGGATGCTGCCTTAAAGAGATAATCATTTCTTATATACACATATCTGTGTTAAATGGTTTCTTAAACATCTCATAATATGTATGAAATGATAGTATTACTAATTTATAAATGATAACACTAATCGGGATCATCCTGATTTATGTAAAGTGTACTGGATGACAAACCAATGAACCAACCACTGTACGAATAAATCAAACTTTCGTAACCTACCGGAATACTATATCATCATGCAATAGTGGGTAGTATACAGAAAAGACACTGACAGTATGTCCGTCTGTATATTAGTCATATCTTTATTTTCGTTACAAATTAAAGATTTGTTTTAAATGAATCATTCGGTATTTGGTCTTAAACTTTATAATTGTGATGATTTATACGCTTTAGATATCATTGAAGTTGAGTATAAGAAAATCATGTTAAACCTTAATGAAAATACAACCCAACAAAACACTATATTTACCGACAGCATCTGGTAAATATACGATATCACATTTCACTAAAATCCAAGCCTTGACCACACAAATATAAGTTAATAATGTACAATCTAAACTATTCTTATATTTTCAAGTTTTTCCCGAAAATATACTTGATCCGTATTGCATTGCTATCCATCACAATCACATAGACATTCATTATAATGATTAGATGTAAAGATCACAGAGATAGCTATTTTTTGTTCAATCTCCATATGTCATTCTCTGACCGATGAGCTGCATGATATTGACGTCATAAAAGTGTTATTGCCCTTTGTTAAGGCTAATTTTACAATTAACGGTTGATATTTGATTTTCTGTAACTATTGCTGAAATATCAACGTTCATTTTGCAATATAACGGTACACATGATGTATAAAGCTTAATCAATAAATGTCCAGGAGATATATGTATCTTATCTCTATGTATTTATATTACCTTCATATTTTATGTATATTGACCGACTCTGTAGAACCTTCCCATTAATACCTGGTATACCATTACTAACAACACACGTATATCTTCCATTATTCTGGTATGGAAAAGGGTTCATGTTGAGAATGAATGTTTCATTATTCAGATTCACTGAACGGAAAAGTTCCGAAGATATTGATAATTTATTTATGCGGTACGCACTATATATTTCTGGATTCCCATGGCCGTCACATTCCACTGTTTCATTCGTATAACGAACTGTAACTGCAGGGCATCTGTAACTATGATTCTAAACTTAAAGACAAATTAAACTAGTTGTCACTACTTTGTTTTATAAAAAAAGGCCAACGATGATGCAAGTTTCTTGTCCAAATTGTAAATCGTACTGTGTAAATAATCACTCAGATTCAAACAAACTTTCTAAAACTGACCATTGTCAAGATTTTTGATTTATTTGTGCTCCTTCCTTGCTGGCTTATTCCCTTATTCATACGAGGCTGACATCATACAGGAAATTCTTAGGAAGAAAGAAAATAAGTCAGCAGTATCCTGTAACTTAACTTTCGGCTAAATAGATGATGTTCTCTCACTAAATGATTCAAAATTTGGTGACCATGTTGAACGCCTCCTTATATGAAACATTTATCCTTCGTATCATTTCATACAATTAGCTTCAATACAACAGCCAATGCAGAATATTTCAGTGGTGTTAAAAAGGTTTGAGCAATACATGTTTCAAAACGTACGAAAATGCGAGATTTTTTTTTAATGACGTATATAAATCATTTTAATTATCTGTCGTTATTGTAGACTAGTTGGTTTTGTAAGGACTTCAGCAAACACGATTGCCTTGTCCTTTGCCTTATTGGTTGATCATGAAATGGGATCCGGATACATTTTATGTTTCTGAGATATGTCATCAATTATCATATCCACTGTAATTTCATATTGTTTTAAGTTCACTGAAACCGACTAGGTGGTTTCATTGTAGAGTTGCGCGTTCTGAGAGAGCGTTAACTTGATTTCCAGCAAATCAATGGTTTAATTGGAAATCCTTGAAGCAATATAATAATTAGTCATCAATTAAGATAACAATTAAATCGAGGTCAGATCGAAGACATATAAATGTGTCTGATTAGTGAAATAATTCATTCTGTAGACGTTGTTGGTAAATATAAATCATAATACATCCCTATCTCATTGATATGATTTCCTTTATATGATTGGGACTCTATAATCATACTAATAAGCTCTTCAGAAACATATTGTTATAAAAAGTCTACTCTTTTAACGATTCCAAGGTAAAACATATAATAATGAAACGTTCTTGAATACATTTTGAATAAATAACCAGAAATACTTTATGCTTCCAAACTGTACTCATAATTTCGAAAGCAAACTTATTTACCACTAAAATCTTACTAAATTTCGTTTTTCCAAGTACAAAAGATACATACTTACACATTATGATTAACTTAATTTCAATCATTATCGACGACTGTGTACTATCAACACATTTATATTTTGTCAGATGATCTGTTCGGTCTGGAATAAACGAATAACTCACAGATTGATTATTACCAATTGCTTTGATTGAACCATTTGATTCTAACTTTAAAGCAGAAATGTACTGTTCAGTGTCAGTTGAACAATTGATCTCCATTTCTGTACCTTCCTGTCCAACTAATGTATTTGAACCAGTTTGATTAATAAACCATAATTCTGAAATTAGAGAACTGTTTTTCAAATATCGTCGCTGTGCTTCTAAAATGTAGTAAATTACTAATGTTTAAACAACAAAAAATCTCCAAAACAGGCTTTGAAAATTTGGTTTGCTACCTAAATGTCGTATGTGAACTAGAATGTTTTTGTAAATGGCTATAAAACTTGGACTTTTCTTGATTACACAAGAACTATCCTTATGTTCTCAGAAATAACAAAACCAAAAGTATTTGCTTCCCAAAGCATTATACAACAATTATCAAGTTTACAAGCAACATATTGGAAGCAAACTTTACAAACAGTTGAGATTGGCAATTTTGTAACGTCTTATTTTAAATGTTTTGATTGATCTAAATGTATGATATTTTATATTATATCAAAGATGCAAAAGATGCCAAATAATGTCATTTTCCAATCGCCGATATTTAAAATCATGTAAGTACTTATAGTATGGTGTCCTCCTGAAACTGCACATTAATGTCAACGTTTCATTGTTTTGTGTTTTAGAAGTGTAGAACTTTTCAATTCTAAGAAAACACGTAATATGCACAGAAACAGTACAGATACCTTAAACAATTTAGGTTGTGAATAAAGGTAAGATACAAAACCACACAAGCTACAACAAAGTATACATAATAACCAAGACGTTAATTTTGCTTTAACGTAAACCTACAGGATTCAAATTGTCCTTCAACATACAATCGAAGGATACTGTCTTGAATCCACATTTGTAAAGGATAGTTTAGGTATCGCATTACCAATTCAAGATTGACATAGTCTCTACTATAACAGTTTAAGGTTGTATCTTCATTTATTCGATGATTGATTTACATTTCTTGTTCTGAGTAATGATACAACCTCAGTACTAGAACGTTCCATAGTCAGTTTGTCTTTTAAGATGTTCATTCTTAATGAGTTTTTTCAGAAGGATTTTTTTTGTCACTGACCTTACTACTCTCTATTTGTCAAAAGTGTATGTTTTGTCACTTTTGTATTTTCTTTATCGATTTGTCATAACAGTAACATGTAGTTTTGTGGCAATAAATATCTCACATATGTTGTTTGTTAGGTTTTACGTTGCAAATGTCATATGATACTATTGTATATAAAAGCTGTAATTATAGAAATTAGTCGAGTGACTGAAAACATTTACATTTAGAGTTAACGTAGGATTTTGAAAGTTTACTGTTTCATTAGTAATTAGTCTCTGGATCAGCTGAGAATGTTCTAACTTCGTTTGTTCTAAGTTGTTTGACAATTGTTATGTTGCTACTATATTTCAAGTCATCGCTTCAAAAGTTCTAGCATTGTCATCATGAACTCATTGATCCTTATGGAAGTGAGACCATATTCACAATGAACATAGATTTGTTCGCAGTGTCATAGTTTTCCACATTTGTCATACCTAGACTTGATATTATATGAGAAATTCCGCAGGTCATTTATTTCTCGGTCTTTGTACAAGGAATTTTGATAATCTGTTCATCGTTCTGATCATAGTTCCTTTTACCCCTGACTACGTTTAGCGAAGATTTGATAGTCTAAAATTAGTTTCTTAATTTCCTGCAACCAGTATACAGAATTGAACACTTTTTTCTCTTTTCTTTCTAAAATTTCCAAGGAGGAGCATGTCAAGAACCATAGCAAGGGTCCGACACATTTGTGAAAGTATTAATTTTAGATAAGATATTCTTCTTTTCTATCCAGTTGGATTATTGCCTTTTGAGACATTTCATTTTCATATTCTTTTGTATATTTTGAAGTAGATTTTATAAAAAGTGCCATATGCTAAATTTTTGCTCGTAAAATGAGGATTTCAGGAATGAAATTTAAGTGTCAGGAGAGGGTCAGAATGCAGGATTTCACACAATTTATCCCAAAATTTCTTCGCGACTCATTAGAATTCCTGCCGTACAAAAAAGAAATGTGAAAGCTAAGTTTTGCCAACATTCCTCAGTTTTTAATTTCTAAACGCTCAAAACTTGTATCGAAGTTATACATATCCCAAAAGAACAATCAAGTTTCTTTATTGAAGGTTAATCTTATTTGAAAAGTAATATTTTGTAATCAGAAGGTTAAGATTTGTTTGAAATTGCTCTATCATAAATTTTATTTCTTAGATTCTGTGGGTATAGTATTTTATTGTAAAATACACATGTGACGAAATTCTTTTTATTCAAACTCTCAATTTCTTTCAGAGACTTATTTTCTATTGTTCATCCTCTTTATCCAGACGTTTTGCCTTCGGATATTCCTATAGCTATGTGCACGTTCTTAAAAAATAACACCAATAAACAAAACCTAATGAACGTAGCGCGATATTTAAAAGTTAGTAAAACAGCTGATACTGTTTTTTTTAAAATTTGGATCGTAGTAATAAAATGAACACCAATTATCTCGTGAAAACACTTTTTGGCGAGTCGAAATTCCATCGTACTAGATATAGTATCTTATTTGCTTTGAATATAGTTCAAATCTATACTACTAAAGGAAGAGACCGATTTCATTGAGCCGCAACTCCTCTGAAACCATACAAAGTCGAAAATATTTGTGATATGACGTATAAATGTAGTGTTTTGTACTTCCTAAATTTGTCTTTGAAACATTTTTTTCCACAGAAAACGCCAATTTGTGAGAAAATATCCAAATTCGGAGACCGTTATCGATCCGTGTCTTATACGCTTTCGAGAATGCTCAGTCGAAGTACTGCCCGCGAAATCAATGTGAAAATAAGAAGTAAGGATAGAAAATAGGACAGTTAGGCCTATAAGGATCCTGTATTGTATTGTAAGTGCATCATTTTGCAAATTAAACGACATTCACCCTTTTCACCCAGGTACAGAACTGTCCAAAATGATTTTACGTAGCTCATACGGTTATTGAGTTAAAAGGGTAAAAACTACTGAAAATCACACTTTGCCACACTTTTCTTAGGGTATTTAATATCTTTATTTTCCAACCGAGATGAATTGGGTCTTTTGTATTATGTTCCTCATTTTCATCTCCTTAAAGAAATAAAATTAAGTGCATTCACCGTGTCCAAATCCTTACTGTGTCTATCTTATTACTGTGTCCCGACACTCTTTTAACACTTGCTCAATTGTACCGCGATTTCGCGGGCATCTTCTAGTAAATATAATTTGAAGGGTAATCAATTTCATTTACTGTGGCAAATATTACACTTATATCGGCAGTGCTAATGACGGAGTAGTTTTTAACTAAAGTTGATAGAGACATACAAAACGCTAGTGGTACTACATTATAGTAATGTTGATAATGGCAATATTCGTTGATGTCACAATATTGGAAAACGATAAGCTCAATTATTAACATGGTCATCTGTGATTTAGACAAATTGCGTAACAGTCAACAAAATCGATAATGGCGTTGATAACCTTCGAAATCATTGAGATAATCGTAAGTTCATGAGAATTTAACTGTTGCTCCAAAATAATTTATTTTCATACATGACTGATAGCATGGCTAAACATATCTAACAGTTTCCTGTTGTAATAAGGTAAATTTGTAAACAAAATTTGATTGATTTGAACTAATTTTATACATATTTGCTTTGCAATTTTAGCTTTCTTTATCCGTTTCGGAATGTAAAATTGTCATTCTAGGGCAACTCTTCTCACAATTGTCCATGTTAAACTCTTGTATAGCTTACTTTGTTGGTCGGTTTTACTTTTCTATTCATTCTCCATCTATACACGTTTTAAGATGGTAACGAAACTCTTGAAATTTTTGACAATGAAAACTAAGGGCAATAATTTAAAATGGTTAATCGATATCTGTATCTTTACAACTTCTGACATCTAGATTTGATTTGATTTGATTTTTTGTTTTAACGCCACTTTTAAGCACCGCTTTTGGGCTATTTCGTGGCGGTCAGTTTTATTGGTGGAAGAAGCCGGAGTGCCCGGAGAAACCACCGACCTTTGATAGGAAAACTGACAATCCTAGTCAATTAAGATTGAGTCGAGTGCACCTGCACGAGCGGGGTTCGAACTCACAACCTCAGTGTTGACTGGCTAGTGATTTTAGTAGTAATTACTTAGACCACTCGGCCACCGAGGCCCCTGACATCTAGACACACCTTTACAATTTTGAGGTAATGAAAGACGTTATCATTGAACATTTAACAACTGATTAATTTACTGAAAATACTCCAAAATATATTCATGATATTGGCAAAATCACTTTCTGTAATCCTCCATTAATAAAAACATGAATATAAACAAGAAGATGTGGTATGAGTGCAAATGAAACAACTCTCCATCCAAGTCATAATGTATAAAAGTTAACAATTAAAGGTCAAAGTACGGCCTTCAACACGGAGCCTTGGCAAACAGCGAACAGCAAACTATTAAGGCCCACAAAATAACTAGTGTAAAACAATTCAAACAGGAAAACCAACAGTCTAATCTATAAGAAAACGAGAAACGAGAAACACTTATGAACCACATCAACAAACGACAACCACTTAACAACAGGCTCCAAGTCTCAGATCCATATAACAGTATGGTTTTACCTTGGAATTAAACACGCGTTCTTTGGTCTTTGGAGTGATGTTTCCTGCTTTCCAAATTGATCCTATCCTATTAAATGCAGTTCTAGCTTTGCCAATTCTGATTTTACATCTTTGTCTGAGCAACCAAGATTGCCCACGAAGCTTTTCGTCTAATGCATTTTGAGTCGATTTAACTTAACTCTATTTAAAATTTTCCTGGCACTTATAATAGCATCATTCCTCTGTCTATAGTTGTCACAAATGCTTAAATTGCCCTTCTTTTGAAGCTTAACTATGTGTCCTTCTTTCTATTCCAGTAGGAACTCTTCTTCTTCCAAAATCTTTCCAAACAGTTCATATATCATTTGCGTTGATGTTTCAATGTCTGTTTTCAGTGCTTTTGGATGTATGTTGTCAGGACATGCAACTTTGTTGTTCTTCAGCATTCTGATGATTTTCTTGATTTCTCCTTATGATGGTCTATTAGAGCCAACTGCTAAAAGCTCTTCCACTGTTGGAATGAGAGCTTTGTTTACTGGAGAGTCTTGGTTTAGCACAATCTTGAAATGCTCAACCCATCGTTTCATTTGCTCTTCGTGTGTGTTAAGTATTTTTTTCTTTGCTTTTACTGGTCCTAATCCTTTCTGATATATCCCGGTTAGCAGTTTTATTTTGTCAAACAGAGCTTTGATGTTGTTTGCTCTGGTTGCTTCTTCTGCTTCTGCTGTTAGTTTGTCTACAAAGGCCCTCTTATCTTTCCTTGCACTTGATTTGCTGTTGTTCAGAATAGTTTTATATTTTTCCTTTCTTTGACTTTTACAAGTGTTTCTTGCAATATCCATTCCTAATGTTTCCCATATAATCCCTCCTCGATGTCGTCCTCTGCGCCTTTTGTAGGATCATAGAATTGGATTATGTTTAATGATATTCATTTATGTCTGATCTTGAATTTTGCCATGATGATTCTGGCACTTATTGGTTCCCATTCAATTAGTGGTTTCTGAGTTTCTTTTGATAGCACGATGGCAACTCCTTCAGAATGTTTGGCATTTTCTCCATGTGTCTAGAGTATATAATCACTTCTCCTGGTGATAGTTTTGATCGTCCTGCATCAGTCCATCTTGCTTGTACTATTCCTAATATACCAATTTTATATGTTCTCATTGTATTCGCGATTGTTTGCGCTTTTCCTGGAATATATATAGATTGCGCGTACCATGTTCCTATCTTTTTGCAGATTTACAGTTAAGAAGTCTCAGTTTGAAGCTTCCTCTCGGGTTAGGCCAACCAACATCATTCTCCTTCTATTTAAAGGTCTTCCTTCTCTTTCATCCAAGGTTTGTAAATTTTTGTTTGGTGTTTCTGTAGTCCGATATAACCTCTAAACGGGGATTAGCCTACTTAAAGGTTCCAGGTAGTTTTGTAAAGGCATCGGGAATGCAGCCTTTCTCATACGGGTCACTGGCAGATGTAGCACTGTTTGCCCTTCAATGCCCTTTGCCGTTGTACCTTGACAGCTTTCTTCCGCCGGGGCAGTGATCTCCTCACTATTTCTCCAGAAGCTGGAGTGGTTGTCTTGGAAGGACTAAAGGTACCACCAACCGGGATTTGAAATCAGAGTTTTTTTTTTTTTAGACAGGCCGCCTTCATAGGCTCACGAGACCCATCTTCTCTTCATCCTTGTAGTCTTACCTGAGGCCTCTCTGTGCCCAGTTTCCATCTATTATCACGGGCAGGTACTACATAGGACTTGATGTGGAGAGGCTATGTACTGGCAAAGAGAGACTGACTGACTCCTCTTCTTTTCACATTTCTGCTAGTCAGACACAAAACACAGCACACTAGACGCATTACGAAACATTTAACAGAAACGATAGTTGTATGCTTATACTTATATCTCCAGATGAAGGTAAATCAAGAGAAATGGCTTCGGACGCATGAAATTTATAACGTGTTGCTTTCATTTTTACAGCACTAAGTCGATAACACTACTGGAAGAATATCAGTCCCCGGGTATCACCAACTCAGTAGTCAGTACTTTAGTACTGACATGATTTATAAAAACCTTTCAAAATTGTCCGTTTATAGATTTTGAAATTATAAGAAACTAAGCTTTCAACTCCAACAGGCAAAGTTTATCTGAGATAATTTTTTGGGGATCTTTTGGTCATATAGTGCTTGAACTATTTCGGTTCTTATATATCCTTGGCTTTAAGATATTCGGTTTTGGGCGTTCCAGATGAAGGTAAATCAAAAAGGCGCTTCGGACGCATACAATTTATAACGTGGTTTTTCCTTTTTTACAGCACTGGGTTGATATATCTGCTTGTAGATTATCATTCCCAGAGGATATCACCAGTTCAGTTGCCAGTACTTCTTTACTGACATGATTCATAATAAACCTTTCTAAAATTGTCTAATAATAAAATTTGAAATCATAAGAAACTAAGGTTTCAACTCCTCGGGCAAGGTTGACCTTAGATGGACATGCTTATTTTATAGGATCGTTTTGGCAATATAGCTCTTTAACTGTTTCCGTTCTTATTCTTACATGGCTTTGAAATATTCGGTATATGAACCTTCCTGATGAAAGAAAATCCAGAAAAGTGCTTCGGACGCATACAATTTATAACGTGTTGTTTTCATTTTTATTTTGTTTAATTATATATAGATACTTTACTCTTTACATAAAATGGTAAAATGTATTACTTCATTCCTAAACATACTTATAAAATAGCATAACAGTTATCAAATTCCGAATTGTTCAATCTACATATATAGACATGCAGGTCAAGAAGATATAAACATGTATTTTTGCAGGCGGATTTAAAGGATATATAGTGCATTGGAAGAATGAAATGCATATCATGAGACTGGACAACATTTAAAGGTGCTTTCTTTTACCATTTTGTAAATTCCTATATATAAGAATAAGTAATATGCCGTACATGTAATTTTCATCCTGTTTTTCTTTCTTACCCTTGGCTATATAGATACTATTTCAATTTGAATGATCTGACAGTTGAATAGTCCCCGTATTTGTATATTATTGTATTGTTTTCCGAGGCACTTTTGAACCATTTTCATCATTTTGGATAGATTTGAGCCTTTCGACTGTTGTATTATGGGAAAATTCTAAACTGTCCCAGGAATAGATTTCCTAGCTGTTTATGGCAATCACTTTCGGAATGTTCTGTCCTTTGTGATTGATTTGTCAATTTTATTGTGTGTCCTTGTAGACGAAGCGCACTTCTGATGTACAAATTGTGACCAGGGTTTTTTTAGAGCTTGTAGTAATAAATTTTTCCAAACATATCATGACTATTCCAGTATTTTGAATAACATTAAGAAGTTGGCATTCATTATTAAACTCGACAAATACTGTAAGTTACAGGTACGTACACCAATATTCCTGTCAGATATATAGAACGAAATAAACTGATTTTGATACTTGCAAATAGTTTTCAATATAACGTACAAACAGTCTTGATTAAAGTCAGTTTGTGTTGCATTTTACAAGGTCAATCCAAAGTATTTTTGTAAAAGATCTCCGTTCAAGTTGGTGCAAGGGATCGTCTTAAACATGCAGTACGGTGATAGTTATCTCGCTCTGTGTTGAAGGCCTAATTGTTACTTTGAAATGGAGAACAGCGATAAAAGCGTTTTCCTTGCTTTTTGTGTGTTTCTTTTTGCTGTACATATACTAATTTTGTGTCATAGATGGATATCCCATACCCTTTGTTTTTACAATGTTGTAGTTATTGTTGATCAATGTTGTCGTCGTCGTTTATATTGTAAAATCCGACTTGAGTTATCAATTTACTAATTTACTATACCGTCATATAATTTCATTATGAAGTACAGATATGGCCAGTGTTGAAAGGTGCAGGCAAACGTGCTATTATAAAGATCAGCCTGTGATATCAGCCTAGTGATTTTTACAGATTGTTTCATATTTTGAAAATAACAAGGAGTTGTTCTGACTTCCGATATGTAGCAATTGTGTACTGATATTGCTGTCATTTGTACAGTTCATTCTGAATAACTAAATATACAGATACATGATTTTGACATATAATGTTCATTATGAAATACAAGTACAGCTAGTGTTTATTGATGCATTCTTGTAATACAAACCGTGTTCAGTATAAAAAGGAGAAGTGGTTAGATTGCTAATGAGACAAAAATACTAACAGAGTGCAACAAAGTGAATATGTATATATACATATATATATAACAAGTCTAAAAGGGTACAACATCACCAAAAATAATAATAAAATGAACAAATGTTAAATATTTCGGATAACAGATATCCTTCATCAGTATCATCACGATGTAAAATGAATCATATCAATCTAGTCTGATTATAAAACTATAACAATCTTGAAATTTATACAATAAAACATTCAAAACTGAACATCATAGAGACGCTTGTACAATTCTAAATTGTTTTAAACATGACGTAGGTTATGTAGCTATTTACAACAGAGACTGCAAAGATATGCTTCAAATAAAAATAGTAATGTGCGATATGAACTGTCACAACTCTAAAATTTCAAAGGTAACGACAGTTAAGATGTTACAACAACGATTGCGTGGAAATAAATTCCAATAAACAGCACTGACCGATCCAAGCTAGTATAATATTTCAAATTTGACGACGGTAGAGTAATTAAAACAGAGGCTGCTTATTTAAACATTCAAAATAGATAGCAGTTTGATAATGATTGAAACAATAATAATAGATTTTGACTAAGGTTAAATAATTGAACGTGACTGCGTACTTATACATCCCTCCCAAATGAATAGAACCCTGTAATTTAAACTGGTATAATTAAAAATTCCTTAAAACTGTAAGAGTCCAGTACGGAAGCCTGAGTTACTGGAAACAAGTGATAGTAGGAAAATGAGTGACTCATTCTATGTTTTTTCATTTATGCCCTCTGGGGAAACTGTCCTTAGCTTTCTTATCCAAAACCTTTCCCGAGCGAGTCTGTCGGCCCTTAACCAACCCTCGTTGTGGTCTATGATTGTGATGGTAAGGTTTTGAGATCAACTTAGGCGTGCCCAGGTGATCTCAAATGACGACTTACGGGAGGTCGGGCTTGCAGGCGTAGTCACTTCGATGGCCATTCATGCGTTTGTTGAATGGCTGTTCTGTCTTGCCAACGTACTGCATGCCACATCGACACAGAAGAAGGTATACTACATTCTGGGTTTTGCAAGTTACATTGCAAAATATAGTGTACACAGACCAAGTGGAGTGGCAAGTAAATGTTTGAGTATTCAGTATTTGGTGGCAAGTCAGACATCGTCTGTTACCACACGACTTGCACCATCCTGCAGTTGAACCGCTTTTATTAGAGGAGACGTCAGCTCGAAAATAAGTCTTTCAGACTTGCTGGTCTCCGAAAAGCTAAGACAGGAGGTTTGGGAAAGATCTTGGATAATTTTGGGTGCTTGGCAATAATTTGTCAATTTGCACGGATCAAACGTGAAAGATTAGTAAAGGCGGGATTGTATGTTAAAACAAACGGAACTATTTACGATTGCAAACTTATTTTCGATATTTGCAACTGTTTGCTGATATTCAGGTAGGATATTTGTTTTCATAAAATGTGTTTACTCTCTAAGGGGATATACAACATAATTTAGAATACTGTTTTTAACAAAACTTTTAAAGACAAGGCAACTTCAACACATATGCATAACGACTTATATCTCTATCTGATACATGTGATACTAGCATTTTAATGAGAAGTTCGTAATGAAATTTGTCTGGATGTGGAGGAAGCAATCGATGTGTTATTCGTTATTCGATTATAAGTAATAAACAAACCCTTTGTAGCCGATTCGATAGCCTACTTTTCCTAGTCAAAATCAATAAGCATATGAAAATTGCATAGGATCATAACATTGATACCAATATTTATAACTCAAAAGATTTGAATAAAATCCGTGAAAAATGTATATTCTCAAGAAATAATCGACGTTGTTATTGTCCCCAAATATAAGTCCGTTCAAACACAATGATTTTGTTTTATAGCTATCAATTCATTATTAAACTAGATGCTGAAAAGAGTTTGTGTCGACCTAGGTGCATGTCAGGAATGAATACTATCAAAACTTTTTCTATATTACAGAAATGGGTGACTTATAAGTACATTGTGACTTGTTGATCATTGTACTATTGAAAATGTCTACCTATTTCTGATAGTTTTAAGATATCAGGCAAACACGCATAACTCATCATTAATGGGCAATTACTTCAATAAGGAGTTGTCTCACTATTTAATCCATTAAAATTTTTGCAGATCTTGTCTTGCCACTTATTGTAATTATAATAATAAAATAAACGGTATTAATGTTACTGCATCATATGCGGATTTTGACAATACATGTCTTTTCAGTGATGTTCGAGGCCAAAATATTAAAAAAAAAAAAAAACCAACACTTATTCAAAATACCAAGAGCGTCATTGTGTTATAACAAAACGGACACACCATACATTTGTATAGCCAAAACCGGACAAGGAATTGAGCTTTGCTTAATGAAAATATATTCCGTAATTTGAAATAATTTTAAGCATTTGCAACAGCAAAAATACTCTATTACCACAATATTCATATTTTCATGTCAATTCCGGAGTACTGGCGTCTGAACTGATGACACTCTTGGGGACAAATAGCTTACTGGCAGATATATCATCCAAGTGGTTATAGGTGTAATACCACCATTGTTTTTCCCCTATTTGTCTTTGTTAAATTTGCACTTTTCAAAAATTGTGCAGAATTAATCTTTGTTTTAAATAAAGAAATACTTGGCATGAGTAAAGTTTTATCCTGTCCAATACTACAGACAAAATTTCATAACATTTCATTGCATACATGAATTAACCATTAATGGAAGTTAATTAATCAAATTTTCACCCATTTTTTCCTCTGTATAAGCTTTAGTAACCATGTAACCTCAAGTGTCCAAAATATTCTATAGAAACAACAAATAAAAAAAAGAGTGGTGCTTTGAAAACCTGAGATATATGTTTATAATTCAGAAATTTTTATTGCAATGAACTGTAGAATTAATTTTCTGTCAGATTTAAGGAATATTTTTCTACCCTTTTTCGTATGCAACTGGATGTGACGTACTATGATTTGGTGGTAGAACACCTTGTAATAACGTTGAGGGTATCAATATTACTACACCAGATTCACATTTTGACAGTTAATGTCTCTTCAGTGAGGCTAAATGCCAAAATATTTGAACACAAAAGACTTATAACAAAATGAGGAAATTATAAACAAATAAAAACAAACATTATAGCAAAACAGTCCATCTATCTTTTATAGTTTTTATTATATAAGACAAAAACGCTTTAAATTTGTAACGTCATTAATGTCAGAATTTTAAAAGGAATGGTTTGCTATTAAAAGCTCTATGTATTATACCTTTCGAGACAATTGGCAAACATGAAAACTTATATAAATAGTCAATTATGAGTTTGAATATCTCTTTCGAGACGTTCTTTGACATACCCTGGTTGATCAACTTTCTACGCAGACACTAATGACGTTTTACAAAGTCTGCGTAGCAGCCGCAAGCTCTTGAGTACCGAATAAGTGAGGAAATATATATCCCATATACAGGTGAAGTTGGTATATTGCTACTAAGGTGGGGAAATTAATAATTTCAAAATTAGAATTGTCTCGTTTGTCATCGATAGTGTCATTCATTTTCTGTGCGTTGAGATTAATTTAGAAACTAGTGATTTTTTTCACACGAAACACTTAACAGATATAAGCTGAATAACTGTGATTTTTTTTCAAAAGTCCTAATTTTGAATTATCTATTCAAATACAACTTTTCTATCCTCCTCCTTACCTGTTTGACTTTTAATTTATTGTACATGTATGAAATGTTTATCACTGAAGATTATCAAGGCCATTTTAACATTCTCATTACTCTGTAAGTACGATAAACATACTTGTTTTTCAAGTTTCATTGCAGAAATATGAAGATGATTGTTGCACACCCAGTAATGTCCTAAATTGCGTGCTGTAACATTCATAATCTGGATTTGTATCGCCCATGGATGTAATATTAATTGCTAGTGTTGTCTTTGGAGTTTTTGTCATGTGAGTACTTAAACGTGTAATTAGCGCGTCGTAATTCCAGCATCAACGTTGACCCCTTAGTGGTGTAAACTGTCATGTCTATATATATGGCGTGACCTGTAAAATCGAAAAAAATGCAATTTTCGGTTACAGTTTTGTGTGTCTATACAAACTCAGCATATATCAACCATTCCGATCCTACAATATGTAGAAGAATTTATTTATACATGAGACATTTTCATATTTGAAATAATCTTCAGAGTACAAGCATACGATTTCAGTGCTGGGCAGCATGTTTCTACTTCTACCAGATAAAACAAATCATAAAAGTAAGTTTGACTTATAAGGATAAGCTTTTGTCAATATCATTAACATGGTCCTTGTACAAGTAACGAAAGCAGACATAGTTTCTCTAACGTCTAAAATGAAAGGCATTGCATGTATTTAATAACGAAACAGAATGCCAGAGAGAAGAGTAGAATAAAATCATCAGAAATGCCAGGTTTCTCACTTAGCAAGTTCGAGGCATATTTGGTGTACAAAAGACTTATCAGTGGCGTTAAAATAAGGTAAAAATCAGTTTTCGAGGTAGAAGAGAATTAAAACGAAAATGTGTCGAATCTAGATTAACAATATATGTCTTGTGGTTGAAAATCCTTAGTGATGACATTGATTTTTACATTTTATAAACAGTGCATTCACCTGGACCTCTAAGTAAATATTGTTATTGAATTATCGTTTCAATTATCAAACAAAGTAATGCCTTGTTCATGGAAAGAAGATATAACAATGCAAATCATGGTTTATTGGAAGACAACACTACCTAAAACATTATGCATAGTGAATTTATTTTTGTTAACGTTATTTCATTTTATATCTACGAGCTGAAACATGTTGGCTATAAAGATATTGATGCAAAGTGCATGTTTATTAGTCAGATCCAGTATATGCCTACCCTTCCGAAACCTGTTTACACTCCTGTGTGGAGTTTGTGGAGTTTGTATTGATCAGTTTTATTTTATTTTTCTATTATTTATAGACTGTGGTTTGTCAATTTTCATATTTAATTGTGTCATGATATTGCTGGCTTCTCTTCTAGTTTGATTCTCCTATTGATATCTTCTGCACTTATTTGTTTTACTTTTACTGAGGAATCACGGCTACAATGTACTACAACATTTTGACTGTCAATACCCAAAGGTGACTTTTTTAAACTGTTTATTTAACAAAGTGAAAGAAATTTGATCTGAAACCAACATTACAACTGGTTGCATTGGACAGTTTGTGTTAAGAGATGGACATTTGTTATCTTTTTGGACCATTAGTTAATCTCTACAAATATGTCTGTGTCCTGTTGTCCTTGTGTTTTCTACAGTCGGCTACACACCAAGCATTACATATAGATAGGTGGGGAAAAGTTAACGCGGCGTTTACTCGCGTTCATTTCATGTAAACATCGCGTTAACTCTGCATTAACTCCAAAAGTTAAGTAGACATAAAACATAAAAGCAGATCCGCATCTCTTTTATTAAAAACATAAACAAAATCTGCATGTATATAATTTCCCATAAACGTGCCAACATGTTGCTAGGTTTTACAGTGCATAATATGAACATAATATATCAACATTAGTTACTTAATTTTAGTCCAGACAACTGTCCAAAAGGTATGTGTAATCAGGTAGCAGTCTTGAGAAAATGTATGCAAAATGTAAGAATGATAAGATCAAACGAAAGAATATCAAGCTTACCATTCTGAATAGCTATTTGGCGTTATATTGATAATATATATTTCCGTGTTGTTCATTCTGCCAACATTATAGGTCACATTCGTTTTATGTTTCCTTTATTTTGTATTCGGATTTATATGTGAAACGGTTCCTTATATTACATAAAACACAAATATGTATTCGAAAAAAAAAAAAAAAAAAAAAAAAAAACAGAACAACTTCAATTTGCAATAATGTTATTCATTTTAGCAAAGAAAAGCTATTATGAGTAGATACAATGTCAGTTTTGAAAAGCGTTGATAGAAAAGATAGGATTTTGCTTTAAAATTCCTACATTGTATCTTAAATGACAATTTTATTCGACCAAACTTGCCAAATATAAACTGACAATATAAATATAATCTACCATCTAATTCCACTCGTTCTGTTGGTGGATAACGCTCGATTTTGTCAGTTTTTATTGACTATACCAATTTTGAATTTACCTTAGTGTTCGATATTTTTGTTATATTTGTTATTGTTTTTATTCTAATGAATGACACTCGTTATAGTATAAAACTATACGCTAGTACCGTAAATATGATGATTTCTCCTATACTAACGAGAAATGTGAGAAATTATACTTACATCTCTTTTTTTTGTCGTATCGGACTAGTTTTGAGCAGTCTCATTATTTGCAAAACTTCCATTTAAATGGTATGATAAATTTAAGGGTATAATCATGATAATGGTAAACAAAGATGTTTTATATCTACTGAATTTTATGAAGTGTAATTGTTCACTCTTGGAGAATTTCAAATATGGAGTCACCATGGTACACTGTCGTTACATAATTAAATCGTAGTGTTAATGGCCTTAAAGTTAGTTTTAGATACTATAATTAGTTAATGTTTTTGCCATTACGTGAAATAGATACAAATGATATTCATGGTTTATTATAACACGCTGTCGGCTTAAAAGAATTTAATCACAGTAAACGTATTTGTTTTTCATTTCATTTCTCTGATCTGTAAAGGTGTACATATAAAGCAGTTGATCCCAGTTGTAAGTAATATTGATGTCTGGTTATTCATCTTTCTTGAAAGCCTAATTAATTTGACAAAACTAAAAGAACTTTAACTGAAACATTACATTACAAATTGTTCATTCAGGGTGAATTGAACTCAGAACTAGATTTTTACCCAATTACCAGGATTTAACCGGACACATCTTTAATCTAGGTTTTATTCGGTTTCAATACATCATTTTTTTTCAAGTAAGTGATAGTACTTGAACACCGACTTTCAATAAAATTGAGAATGGAAATGGGAATGTGTCAAAAGACAACAACCCGACTAGATGTTAATAAAGGACTAGATGACTAGGTGTTAATAAACAGAATATTAATGTTTCATAGTTCAATGTTTACATCAGTGAGTACTACGGATGATTTCAGACTATTCTAATGCTTTATAACACCATTGTAATGGAAGTTATTTGTTTGTATGCGTACCTTTTTCAACTGAACATTGTTACCTTTTCTGAAAGTCAAAATATATTGATGATTAAAATAAAACATTACAAATGCAAAATTGTTTTTGTATTGTATTTACAACACATACAACTCGACCGTTCATGGGTTTCTACAATGTCAGATGGCCTCTAAGTAATGACAGATGCATCTACAATTGGCATGTTCACTAATCTAGTTTTTCTAAATATAAAGTAAACCAGTCAAAGTTTTCAAATGGTATTTATATTCCTGGTTTTAACAGCATGAAATAAAAAAAATATTAGTTCGTCGATGTACACGAGAAAAACCTCTATATTATTAAAACAAAACTAGTATTAGGAGCATTGTTGTTTTAATATTGACAAATGACCGAACATTTTCAGCAATGAGCAAAATATCAACACATAAGAAACCATTACTGTTCCAAAGATCATACAGCACTTGCAACCTTAGGCGTTACTATTTCAACGATCAATCAGTGGTCATCGATAAGTCACTGATCAGTCAAGTTCGCGTCAAACTCATGTCATCAATCCGACAGACTTATAGTATAAATCTTAGACTGATCGGACTGATCGGACTGATCGGAGGATTGACCTTTCTGACGGATTGAACTCTACTACGTCACATGTTGAACTCATACTAATTACAGAATTTTAGTTATGTTTCATTTAATTAAAATGGCGCCACGGATAAAATACGAATCGTTCAAGATCTCGACATTTTATTATTAATCATTCAGCAAATTTAAGAAATAAATTGTAAAATTGTGCATTTGTTAAACGAGGAGAGAAATATGCAAACGAAACTAACTTTGAATATTATGAAAAATTGTTATTGTCGTATGTATTAAATGTTTGTTTTCCAAAACGATGAGTGATTAAACGGTGTATATCGCGATAGTTAAATAAATTTGCAAAAATGCTCTGAAAAATGAAATAAATGATCATTTCTTGCAAATTTCAGTGAATTTTTTCAATAAAATAAAGAAATGTGCAAGTTGGACACTCTTAAACAATGCAGACAAAATATATAGTATATTTTCATTAATTTTCATCTTATTTTTAAGGAACAACCCAAAATAATTATATTCGATAATGGTTTTGTTTGATTAAATTGTAATGAAAGAAAAAATGCACTGAGTCTGTTATTCAAAACAAAAAATGTTTAAATAGATTAATCCCTATATTATTTTAATTTTATAAAAGTGACTTATCCATTGCTACCAACAGTGCATTATTTTCGATAGAAAAAGAAATATTGGTATTTTTAAACAATGAAACCATTGCAATAAAGAAGTAATTCATATCTTATAAAAAATACTGGACTAAAGGAATTTATAATGACTGGTTGCAAATGACGTTGCATTATTTCTGATATAAAAGAAAAAATATTTGCATTTTCAATCTTAGCGAACAAACTGTTAGTATCTTTTCCTTGAAATTCAGCATAATTTATGAAAACACCAAATCCTGATGTACAAAAAGTACGAAAATCAAATGGCGGTTCATAATTTCTATTAAAAGTTTAAATATTTTCCCCTTATTCTATTAAAATTTTGCAAAAAAAAAAAAAAAAAAAAAACTTATCTTGAGGCCTTTAAAATAACTAATTACAAATAACATTGCATTATTTTTGTTAAAAGAAGAAATATTGGTAAAAACAATGCGATCAACATATAGTAGCTTTTCTCTGATAATCATTTAATTTTATGAAAAACAACCCATCCTGATTTATAAAAGTTCTAAATTCAAATGGCGGTTCATGATTTTCATTAAAATAAAGAAATGGTTGAATTCGTATTCAACGCAAACAAAAGATTAAGAATTTTCATCTTTATTTTCTTCATATTTTATTAAAAATAACTTAGCCTGAAGCATTTGAAATAATTGAGTGCATTAACCTAACCTTTAAACAGACTTATCCAGAAAGGATATAGTTACGATCCTGTTGTCAGGTCATTAAAGATGGCATATTTGGTATTAATATTCATTCATTCATAGGGTCTTTGCAACGGAAATAAACACATTTATTCTAAAACCAGTTGTTGGCATGATTTTGGCTATGTTCTTCTCATATACTTTGTGATTGTATGATACTAAACCCTAACGGGATTGTGCTTGATTTTCATATGATGAAGACATAATCTTTCAATGAGTTTAATTTAGGTCTGGAGCTTGCATGTCAGTAACTGCTAGTAGTCCTTTGTTAATTTATGTAGATTGTCATTTTGCTTAGTGTTTTGTTACCTATTGTGACATCGGACTCTGACTTCTTTTAAACTGATTTTACTGTGCATATTGCTGTGTGTTTGTTTATTGTACATTGGCTAGAGGTATAGGAGGAGGGTTGAGATCTCACAAAACATGTTTAGCCCTGCTGCATTTTTGCGTCCGTCCCAAGTCAGGAGCCTCTGGCCTTTATTTGTCTTGTATGTTTTTTTTTTTTATTTTAGTTCATTTATATATTTTGGAGTTTAATGTGACGTGTATTTTCACTGAACTAGTACACATTTTTGTGTAGGGCCAACTGAAGCCATCCTCCAGGTGCAGGATTTGCTTGCTGTTTTGAAGACCCCATGGTGGCTTCACACTGTTTTCTGCTTTTGTTGTCTGTTTGGTCTTGTTGTCTCTTTGGTCGGGTTGGTCGGGTTGTTGTCTCTTTGGTCGGGTTGTTGTCTCTTTGACCATTCCCATTTCCATTCTCAATTTTATTATCCTTATATTATCCACATCTTACACAAAATTACTTATCTAAAGGCATTCATAATGACAGATTGCAAATTACATTGCATTATTTCTGATAAAAAGAAGAAATATTTTAATATTAAGTAATGCGAACAATATTTTAGTATCTTTTCCTGAAATTCGGCATATTTTATGAAAAACAAACAATCCTGATGTACAAACAGAATTACATTCCAATGGTGCTTTATGTTTCTCATTAAGATAAAAAATAATTGCACTCTTAATTAACACAAACAAAGCTTTAAGTATCTTTACTGTTATATTATTTTCGTGTTCATCATCTAATGACATTAAAGTGCATGAATGCTAAATAGGGTACTTATTGGAAATGATAACATTTCATTTTTTTTTTTGATGATACAGAAATATTTTGAGCATGACATTATGTAATGTATTTACAGAAAAATAAAAGAACCAATAATGAAAAATACAGATAACTCGTGAACAGTAATTAACATATTTTTATATGATATTGCGATTAATTTTATAACCAATTAACGAGTAAAGATGTCTTTGTAAAGGTCCGCGTTTATTGCATGTAAGTACTGTGGAGTTCGTTTTACATTTTACAATTTTAATTATATACGTATCCGTCCGATCCGTTTATATAATTAATTAACTGATCGATCTCTGACCGTTATCACGGTAACTCTTATATAGCTTATTTGAATTATTTGACAGATTCTATGGGTCATCGATCACTGATTATCCATATCATTCACTGATCAGGCAAGTTCCCGTCAAACAGTAACGCCTAAGGGTGCAAGTACTGTAGCAATGTCAAATGTTATCGCGTGAAATTAATATATATTTTTAATTTACCGTAGACAAATATACGCCATAACAGGAAATCCTTTAAATCGTGTACTTTAAGTGCATTGTACGTATCATGTAACCCTTTAAAAAAATGTGAATGTATGGCTAGTGTTGATGACTTTGATGTGAGCAATTTAGTGTATGAAGACACCGGGCCCCAATCACACAAACACATCCCAATATCTCGTTAGGAACAATTTAAGATAATTAGTATAAATCATAAACAGCTGTGTTTGCAGGAATTAGATGATCACAAAATGCAATACCTTGATAGATATCTTTTGAAAGAATAAAGGGAAACACGAGCCGCTTTTAGCATGAATACAAATAGTATAAATGTATTATTGACTCTAACGAGTTAAAATCAAATTACATTTACTTCTAGTTTTATAAGGAGTCATATTGAAATGCAGTTTTAATGCAATTTTCAATATGGCTATGTACAATGACGTGTTATTGGACCGTTTCATGTTTAGCGAAAATAATTATAGCTCAGAGAGAAATAAAAAAAACGTAGTACTATATTCATTTACAATATTTCCGCTCATTATTATTACGACTTTTTAAAACATGTATAGACACGTGCCTCGTTGACATATTTCGCTAATTTCCTATATGCCATTGTTTTAGAGGAAATATACCACGGAAATAGACTTAATGGCATCAATTTGTTCTAAATTAATTTGTCATTTTATCCAATTTTGCTGAACCAAATTTATTTTTTGGGCATAGTTATTGATACTTATGTTGGTCTTTATCTCGATTGTGTGATTTTGACTGAGTGTGGATTATCATTACTAAAACCTTTACTTAGTTCCGTCATAGATACAACAATTTGGGGTAGAATTTATTACATTCCTAATTATAAGGTCATGCTGTTTACTAGTCAACCAATTTTGACTGAAACGATGAGTTTGATCTTAGCAATACATATGCAAGTTCATGTTTCTTTCTATGTAATAATATACATGTTAATAACAATAATGGAGATCTGGCAAATATTGCTAAAGGAGCAAAGGACACATATGTACCATACGGCCTTCAGCAATGATGAATAAATCCTGACTACCTATGATAACTCTCTCAGTTGTTGCAATGGTTCTTTAACGTGCAGATATATTGACATTCTCTCAACACAAGGCCTTGGATTCAGTGTTTCCCAATATGACAATACGTGACTGTGAAAATTAAATAGTTTGCACACCAAATTAGAGGGTCCATGTTTCCAAGAATTGTACTTCCGTCAGAAGATCAAAGTGACCATTTCACTATACCATAGTCCCTTTTCCATATGAAAGTCTGTGACATTAGTTTCACGTTTCCTCAGATTATAGCATCTTTTAAATACAATAATGCATTGTATAAACTGAAACTGATCAACATGTATCAATTACAAATGCCAGACAAAGACGTTAAAATCATGGGTTATTTCTTTTAGCGTTTTATTCAAACAAGCAAATATGACATTAACTTTGTCAGTGTTCTTGTTGGTTTTGACAATTGATTGTTAGTGCGCAAGGTATATGAAAATTACGATCTGTCATTGTCAGCATAGAGATACAGGCAAAGGTCAATTTCTATTCTTAAAACTATACCTCTATCATGGCAATTGGATTTGACGAGACTAACAATAGTTTAGAATACACAATATAGTGTAGACGTTCCCTCTTGTTCTGTTACAGTTAAATTTTAATAAGATCACGTATCGTGTATGTAGTCCTGCAGATCCGTGAAAACTTGTGGGTTTGATGATAAAAGCACCAAATTTGGCATGGTAGTAGTTCTTGGAGTTGCAAACAATATAAGTTATGGAACTACCTTGAAATTTCAATATGGCGGCTTTTTTCAAGATGGCCGCCATAAAATATCAAAATCAATATAAATCATCTTCATAAGGTCAAAATCAATGCCAAATTTTGCATGATAGTAGTGCGGGGTATTTTGCTAAATATAAGCTATGAACTAAGCTTGAAATTTCAATACGGCGGCTTTTTCCAAGATGGCCGTCTCAAAATATAAAATCAACAAATATCACTTACATATATACAAGTTCAAATTTGGAATGTTAGACGTGCTGGATGCTTCGAACAATAGTACCTATGGACCCCAGTTGAAATTGGGGCTTTTTCCAAGATGACAACCATAAGATATCAAAATCAACAAATATCCATTATATATGGTTGCAAAGTGTTTTGTTTTGACGTACCTTCAGTAGAACCAAGTGACTTTATTGCCACATTTTTATACAAAGCCAAACATCAACAGATTTGTGAAGAAAGTATAGCAAATCGTAACTACGGTATCATTCTTGCAGAAATGTAGTCTACAACGAGGGATCACGTATGGATACTGGCGTTATTCTAATATTTAAGCTATTTTAACTAGAATGAAAACAGTTTCCTTTATGATCAGGTGGAACAGGACATAGTAATGAACAGTAATCTGAGGCTTGCCATGCAAGGCAGTTGCTTACTTCTTCTGTTCAATGGTTATATTGGTGTTGCAATTAAACAGGCAACCGCAACAATCTGCTCGTACGACAACGATACGTGAACAAGCTGCACATAAAAGTAGTTCACAAAGACAAGATGTAGGCAAAACTCTTGTCCACAGTAATCAAAAACATAAGTTGATTATCGTTTGGGCAGATATTCAGATGCAGTCGTATTATTCCATTGAGGCAAATACGACGCTATCCATTTTGATGTTAATTCTGTTTTATTCTTCTTGAATACTTTATTCACTGCAGCTAAAACCATCTATACATGTATAATATGGCCTGTCTATTAGGTGGTGGGACCAGTAAAGGAGGTACTAAATGACATGATGTACAGTTAACATTGATCTTTTATGTATGATCCAATTATCCATTTATCTACAGTACAAGAAGATTCCATCTATGAAACATTTAGTATGGAATATGTGGATCTTTCCGCGAATCCTAGTGCTTTTACAACAGCAGCCGTGGACAATATTGACAACAGGAGTTCAACTACGGCTATAGAATTGTCACATATTTTCCAATATAGTACAAGCCAGCACAACTGTTCGTTTTATTGCTATAATTTAGTAACTAATAATATTAGTATAGAATAAGATATATCCTAGCACTAGACAAGTATTACCATGAGTTTCATACTAACATCTATTTATAACCGTATTATGGACATGCACCCTGACAACCAGAAATATGTATATGCCAACCTAGTATAATTAGTCAATAGTGCAACCCTATCATTACATAGTATACACAAATTAACAAAATGATAACACAGATGACTTAAAGGAGATGATAATGAAAACTTTAAGTATCTGGACATTCGACGCATTTAGAGCCAAGACAAATGGTCATCCGCCTTTGTATATCAGTCCATATTGAACAATGTTTCAGGAAGAGATCAATTCGACATTCCATGAATACAATTCAGCAATGTGTTAATTGTTTTCCTATACATGTATCAATTATCACCTGTGATCAATCGGATTTCTTTTTGTCTGTTGCCAAATCGGAACAGTGAAACTGGGCAAACATATTTTAGCACAACAAAGAGTAGTTTTGCTTTAGGTATTCATATAGGAATGGCATCGTTGAGAACCTTATAGTGATTGGTTAGAAAATAGTAATTGAACAAGTGTTCAATCAAGGAAACATAGTACTTCATGAACAGCAGATTCGTTTTAGAGGCTCTCATGCATCATGAACATGACATTTCCATGAGGTTACAGTAGGTGTACTTCTCATTCTTATACAAAGATACTAACATAATTTTTACTGAGGAACGAGACCCTGGTGAGAACTATGTAACATTCAAAGAATGGAGTAATGAGGGGAAATTGAGTCCACTTAACCACAACTGGTCTGTAACATTAAAGATTGAACTGAACATTTTGATGTGAGATCATTAAGAGAATGTTCATTCTGGGTGATTATACTGCTTATTCAGTTGTTGTTTGCATTTTTCCATCCTAATTATGGCTCCTAGTACCCGTGTGCGATATTATGCGATTAAACTATACAGTTCAAGTGTTGCAAACGTAATTTGAAAATGGTAAATGTAGATCAAACCATGAGTAGAATTGCACACTTGTAAAAGGAAAAAGGTTGGGCAATCGGATTGACCGTTAATATGGCACAAATACAGCACATAAATATGGTGGGCTATAGTAATTAATGAGTTTCAATTAAGCATAAGCATATGAAAGCTTTAGGTTGGGGAATGTTTGAATGCGGATGGCATTAACCATACTGGACATTTGTCACAAAGGTATCAGCATTTTGGAATGAGCTAATAAAATGTGGTTGAAAGATATTAAAACAGTAGATAAAATGCGAGGACAATGATGTTTTGCACAGTGCTGTTTAACATGTGGTGAGGAGTTGTGCAAAGACTACATGGGCTGTACATGATGACACTTAGGAACTTAAAAACAATAGAAAACAAAACCAGACAATAGCATGGATAAGAAAACGTAAAGACTAACACTAGTCAAGACATCTCTTCACTAAAATCTAATAACACCAACTCCTCATAAAACAGGGAATATCTAAGGTGCTCAAGAAGGAAAGCTGCCTATGTGCTATTGTTTAGATAGCTTGATGACTTATATCCAGCATCACCAAATTTAAAACATGTTGGTATATGTTAAGTATCTAAATATGACCAAATATGAAAGTTTGAAATGAAATAAGGCTTTCCATGCCTGTACGACGGATAAACACGACTTTCATTGGTTGATAACACAGACATTGAAAATAAAGAACAAATAACACAAAATTGATAGTACATATGTATAAACAACACACTTCCTTTCTCATCAAAACAAGGGGTCAAACGTGGTGTTCCATAAGGATGTGTATTTACTTGCCAACTATTAGCACGAGTGGTGCTACTACTAATTGCAAGTAGAAATCGGTGATGAGTCGTATTTATTGATCATCTTTATCTACAGGCGAGGACAAAGAAAGGATTATGGCAAGGAGAAGTGGAACATATAAATTATCATTGTGATTCAGATGGTACTCATTTAAAAAATTCTAAAGGCGTCTTAAAAACATTCGAATGTTTCTACTTATGAGATCTTTGATTAAATTGTTTTGCAAGCAGTATCGATGTATCATCGAAACACTATCCCTAGAATATCGTATGAACTGCAAAGTGCAATTCGATGAAAGAAATGTTAAGTTCATTTTCACTTTTGACGGCCATTTTAACTTTTCCACCATTTCAAAAAAGTTTTAAAGTCCAATATACCATCATGACATACTAGAAACGTAAGTTTACATTTAATATGTTTTAAAGGATTTGATTTGAATATAATTTGCTTTAATTTATACATGATGGTGATATTTTGACTGATTGGCAGCTATCTTGAAAATTGCCGCCATATTGGATTTTCCAGAGTGGGACCATAGCTTAAATTGACTACCAGATATAGATCTACTATCGTGGAAAGTTTCATGCTTTTATCATCAAACCCACAATTTTACTTAAATTATGTACGAATCGGCTGGACTAATGTCAATGACTGTAACTTTACAGTTTCATTACAGTTTCTACCAGCTTGATCCTACTAAAATAACACTGATCAAACAACTCAATACAAATTTTAACCTGAGAAGGATGTAAGATGTTTGATGTAAATGTGTAAGAAACTTAATAATTCATATTAAGACAACAAAGCTAGCTGTTTTTTTAAATTTCAAATAAGAACAAATTCAATGTAAAGCGTTAATTTAAGGAAAATCGGAAGCAGAAATTGTTCAATATGAACTGGAACACGATAAAACTTGGTGATATATATACTATATATACATAAAGTACACGAATTAATGTAAATATCTCTTTGTAATAGATAATCGATAATTACTAGTATCGTCTGTTTAGCAAAAGTAGAATTGTTAAAATGATTTGATAACATATCAAAGTGTAATTTAAGTATTGTTAACAAGACTGATATATGAATAAGGAAATTTTATAATCCACACCCTCTCGCTTTATCCGGAGTTTTTAGAATGTATGTAAAATTTAATTTGGGGTTTACCTTTAGCTTTATGTGAAATGGTTTAAGAAGATGTACATATCAATGTGTATGTTTTCCTTTTGTGTTGTCTATCATGCTTCGATTTCTGAATTTTGCCCACCCCTTTCCCTTTTTTTTATTTAGTCATTTAGTCTTAACAGTATTTATCGAAACCCACAATGAAATACAGAAGTACTGTTGCAATCCTGATTTGCATTGTTTTAATTTCCATTTTGAGGAAGATTTCCTTAAAACAAAATTTTCAAATATATTTATCAGTCCAAGATTAACAAAACAAAACGACATCATGATGGCAGCATGATCTAGATTATGCTAGTGACAAAAATAAAGTAACGTCCTTCTATGTTAATATATGTATAAAATGGAAGAAAATAGAAACAAATTATATTCTCACAAGTGTTACATCTAACAGATGCATGTAATAAATCGTAAAAATAAGTAATGTAATTATCAAATATAATGATTGATTCCATTTGGCATAGATTTTGAAACACATAAGATACGATTATACAGTTCCTAAACATGCATTAATCGAAACTAAGCTAACGGTTATGTCTACCATCATTGTCCTTGGTCACATGTAGCACCTTTATTGTTAAATCGGTTAGAGTTGAAGACGTTTTAATTTAATTACATTTTTCTTAAATCGAATAAAATACATTTTGACCTGGCTTTGACAACAGAACAATATTGAAGGCGTCATATGGGTCAGTATATTTTGACCTTTATGACCAAAAAAACCGGACAATTTCTTTTGATGAAAATTACATGTTAGATTTGTGTATGCTGTTTCCGGTATCTGCACAGATGTTTGAATTTTGCAATCGTTTAACTAGCTTGATACATATAACCTAAAGCATTAGTTAGGTTTTTAAAACATGGTCAGATCTTGGCTTTGTCATTATGACAGTTATATATTAGTATAAGTGTGGTGTCAGTTTGGCTTTGTGGGATGTAGGTATTCGCAGTGTTTGTCTGACTGACAAGATATACACACCAATCCTTACTTAACGCTTTGTTTCCTAAAAACAATAAAATACTCTATCTTATAGGCCCGTTCACCTATGAAGCATATTGCAAGGCCAATTTCGGATTCCTATTCCACATAGTATATTGCAGTCAATGGTTCTTCGGCAGAGTAGAAAAAGATAGTAAAATCTGCACCCACATTTTCACGTTTTCGCATGATTCTTGTTTTTGTTTTTGCTATTCTTCATCGTAGGTTATACGTTTTGAAATGTTAGTTGCTAAGTTATTTCAGGTATCGGAGTTAAAAACACTCCAAAATGGAAATGTATTACCATATGTAAGTAAACATTCAGTTGGTAACACCTTTTCAGACACTTTTGTATAACGTCATTCTTTCTTTCTTTATCATATATAAGTGTTAAGTAATAGTATTATTATTTTTCAAAAGTTGTAGTGAAACATCCTCTTAGAATTGTATTCAATGAATAGCATTAACCACTTGTCGCTTACTCTCTAGCTTTTTCGAAGTTCAGGAAAAATCCCTACTTTTGCTTTGTTCCTTAAGCTTTGCACTGCTGGAATATGTTTATCATCTCCGTCGGTCTGTCTGAAGTAAAGTGAGGTTGATCATTTGTTGGAGTTGTGTGCCAATAACACCTTTTGAACGCAACTACTTTGAGACCGTTTTTCTGACATCGAGCATTCTTAATAAAATTGTTTGCCATATATGTAGACTATCTTACCACAATGACAAATTGTGACGCACAATATACATTTCGATACGTCGTATCAATCTTGTTTATCTGATGAGAAGGAGAAATTATTCTTCTGTCAGTCTCCTATATAACAATGCAGCGGAAAGCCAATGTATTGGAACTTGCAGTTTTATACTAAATGATAAACACACTCTAGTAGGTAAATTTCAGTTCATAAATCATATGTTAAGATACAAACTAGGGATGAACCATCCTTGAAATGTTGCTACATAGAAATGGAAAGTTCACAATTTGGAATATGTTTTCATTTATTTTGTAGTAAAGTTTTGTTCTCAATCGACCATCAAAGTTAATTTGTATACGTTAATTAAGATATGAGGCAAACTAAACGGTCGTATCCTTTATTTCAAGTTCAATTGCATAAATACGTTCAAAACATGAGTAAAAGCATTGAGAAGAACACGAGAAAAATATAACACATTTAAAAAGTGTTGATTCTATCAAAAATAACAATTAATTATATCTAGATAACAATTTGTTTATGAATTTGTTGGAATCTCTATCATTTCTACTTTATATCCACTAACTGATGAGACCAATGGTTATACTATTAATAAATGTACTCTACCTGGATTTGTAGGATCTCTTGTGTCTAAACTTCTAAAGAAGTACATCTATTTGCTCATTCGTATGTAATAACGTTTTAATTATGAAAACCCTGATGATGTAACATATTTTTAACTTTGTATTTTAACACATTTTTGTTTTTATTTTCATTTTCTACTGATCTAACTATAACCCTTATATCTCCTTTAAATTTATTTTTGCCTCAGAGGCACGTCGTTAACTTTCAATTCCCTTGAATGTTTCCTAAACCATATTCGCTTTACATTATCGTGTAAATGTAAAAATAAAACCAATATAGGTACAACAACATAAACATATAATGTATAAATGGCAATAACAGTATTAAATCAAAAGTTATGTCCTTAAATGTCCTTTAATGATAAAGAATATCAAGGTATAACTTGAGAGGTCCCGTGGAATTGGAAATTCGCATTAACTATTGCCGGGATAACGTGATTTAATTAGAAATTCAATTAGTCTTATATCTATTCTGATTAAAGCGCCCTTTATACAGAGCGTTTTATTTTTGGTGTACTGAATCAAAACTCTGGTTTATTTGCTTGGCTTTCTACCTTTAAATCTCGATAAGTAAAACTAATAATACTAAACAAATCAAAATGCAAATTAAAAACCTCTTAGCAGTTGCACTCAGATATATTAAACAACAGTTTAAAGATTCAAAGTAAAACAACACTAAATCATTCCGTTTCACGTGATGTTCGCAGTAATTTAAAACAATTACAAAGTATTTTAATTCTGATAAAGAGATCATATCGTCGTCATCATGCATTAGGAAACAACGAAATCTGCTTTGACAAGTATAAAGTACAATTTGATATTTCAGTTGAGTAAGCAAGCCTTAATTTTTGAATAATTTGAATTTTAATACTCAATTCGTAGGCTTCCAAAGGTTTGATATACCAGATAATAGAAAAAAATGTTTGATTTCTATTAAAACAATTGTTGAATCAAAGCCAAAATTTTCATTCAGACAATAAACAATTGTTCAAACACAATGACACAATCACAATTGTACAAACACAATGACCAATTCACAATTGTTACAATGACCTAATATTCTATCTTTATTGCGGATATAATTGTATTTAAAAAAAAAAAAAAAAAAATCGATTGTAAACTTCCTCTATTAGAGAGTTTGGGAAAAATACATAAAGGAAACGGAAACTATGGTATTAAATTTTAAATATCATTTCATTAGATCAAAACAAAAATTAAATGAATGATATAAAATATATGGTAATGATTGTTTTCTGTGTCTTAAAAAAAAAAAAAAGTAAAGCGATAGTTGATCTATTTTACGTGAGAGTCCACTAACAATATTGTGTGCTGTTATACAATAGCCAGTTATAAAGAACTTTTAATTTTTACTAATTTTCAATTTCATTTTCCCCATACATAGCATATTGTGTTTCAGATATATAATCATGTGTCAATCAAACAAAACATCTGACAAATAAAAGAGAAATATATTCACAAAGATAATTGATATTTACAGTTTTAATCAAATGATTAATATGGAACTATTTTATGAAAATGACTTATTTTCAAATAGAAAATACAAACAGAAATATAATATAAACATGGTTAAAGTGTTCTTATCATTACTAAAACAATTCTTTTAATTGTAACAGTTTTTTGTCTAATTTACCGTTGAGCTGTAATATGTAAATGTTACAAAACATACAATGAGGTATCGCACAGCGAGATATGTGAGTACGAGAATTTTGAGTACCCTTAGTTTATAGAAAAATCAACATGTTATTTTTCAACTTTTGTAGTAAGCATTATTTCAATTGTAGTCTTTTCTTGTATACTAATGCGTTTTGTCTTCAATATTTCGTGTTGATTGTTGGTCATACGTAGTTTAAGACTGTTTAAGGAAAAATCAGAGATGATTTTTAAAACCATCAACCGTAAACAGAAAGACAATACTAAAATCAAAAGAAATTACAGGTAGTTCGGGTAAAATTAATTTACCAACTATTTAATTTAAAGACTTATTTCAATTTGATGCAATTACCTGAATAAATATTTTCACCAACTTACTAAAAAGTATTGTTTCATTGTTTAATGAAACATGTATTCTGACATACTAGATAAAACTTTTATCATTACCATACTCATATTAAGACGAATGTCGATCCAATTGCGTGTATATATGTTTGTGTTGGAAAATGTTATCAAAGTGCCATTGTATCCCTTGAAATTATTGGCTGAATAACCAATCTAGTAAAAGATATCCGGTGATTAATTGTTACCAACACTCTTCCCACTTCCCAAGTGCAAATACAATATAATTGGTCGTTGCATATATATTGTAGAATGTGGATGTTTGTTCATTATTACAGTGGATATAACTTCCTTTTACTTTTGTATGTGTATAGTATGCATTGCTAAACTAAAACTGATTGATTGGAAGGATTAAAAAGGTTAACTCACAAATGCAAAAAAAAAAAAAAAAAAAAAAAAGCAACATAAAATAATTCACATTCAATAATCAAAGAAAAAAGTTTTATACGAGTTTAACCAGGTCTAACGCACCTTTTTCTCTTGAGAAAATGCATATACCAAGTCAGGAATATGACAGTTGTTTTCCACTCATTCCGTTCGTTGATAACGTTTGATTTTGTCAGTGCTTATGAAAATTCCCTTTTTAATGTACCTTGGTGTTCAGTATTTATGTTTATGTGTTGGAAAAAATATGTTGTATTTATTATAATCAATGGCAAATGTTTTATGCAGACAATATACACGTTATCAAACGCAATGGATAATTTATCGTAGTTACAATGACCTACTATTGAATCGTTATTGCTGACATACTTGCATTTTAAACAAAAGCAAAACAGTAAAATATACATTGCAAACTTCATCTATTAAAAGTGTAGGAGAAGTATACTAAGGAATCGGAAAATATGATATCCGATATTTAGTATCATTTAATTATAACAATGTAAATCTTTGAACTGATTGAAAATATATTTTAATCATTATTTTCTATCTTTCAAACATATAAGAAAAGTAATAGTTATTTAAACGCAAAATCATTTAAAAGTTTTCTGATTGTTTGTTTGTTTTTTTTCTTACAGTTCTAAGACTTCTTGCACATTTAATTTGCCACTGTACGTTTAAAAGCCTTCCATGATAACTTTTTCCTCTACATTCATTTTTCGATGATTAAATAATTACAAAATCTGTTATAAAGTTTTTCTGAGACATGTGCATCCTTCTCTTCAATTAGATTTTTTTCTATTTTTACACATTTATTTTCGGAGTAAAACATAAATTTCTCAGGCGTCTAGGGCATATGCCTTTTCTTTTTAGTGTTTAAATTTTAATTTCTTAAACACAATGTCTTCTAATTTCTACTCATTTTATTTAGTTAATGTGTTCTTGCTCCTATTCATACACATACGCGTATTGTCCAAAACTAATATCGTCCGTACCATAACTAAGATTCCATGATTCAGTGTACATACCATATACAACACTATTGAATACTTTATGGAGGAAAATAGAAAAAAATGTTTACTGTATTTTATCATTTTATTTGCCATTTGTCAAATACCAGACGATGTAGGTCCACAGATAAACACCAATTTAGAACTAAGATATTATTTTTTTTATCGATGTTTCGATCCCCATATTGACAATTTTACATTTTATAACATTAATTTTACCAAATGAATCAACGTTTTACTGCAGGACAGTTTTCAGTTTTTGCTGGACATTTTGTAACTTTAACAAGTATTTTCTTTTCAGTATTCCACACAATTTACCTAACAGGTTTATGACTGAAAGATTTAATCAGTCAGAAGACAAAAGCTGTTAACATGGTTATGTTAAAATTAGAACAGAACTACTTTATGTTGCCTAACTCAATATCGTTGGTAAATAATAAAAATATATCACTGGTTCAAAGTAAAGGAAAATATTGAACTATACAATATGAGCGATCCTAGCATTTACTTACAGTAAAGTATTAATCATTATGACTGTTTGCATATATATTTATATGTTTGACAATTTGCAAACTTAATTTTGTATTCGCGTTCAAGTCCCATGTCAATAAAAGTTATAATTGAAGATTGATGTATTCTGCTTTCTCTGTCAAACCCATTTCATTTTTTTGCTCTACGCCAAACAATTTAGTAGATGAGGTTCTACAGTGGCTTTCTCTTGTGATGGCAATATACTGATGACTCTCCGGGCGTTCCTCCGATACAATTTGGTACGGATTTTCATATCCATCTCCAGCACTGCCCACCATAACATTATTTGATATATCACTATCCGAGTCATTGCTTGGTTGAATTTTTGATCACTTGATACTCGTTTGTAGATATTTGCCTTACTCTGATTAGTTTGTAAGACATTGTCTGCACTTTGTTTTGTAGTAGAATCAATTTCTGATGCACAAATATTAGAACCGTTTGTGTCATTCGAAGAGATCGAAATTCGTTGCCCATCCATTTCTCTCATTTCACGTTGCTGTAACTCATTATCAAAAAGTTTGTATTCAAATCGGATCTATGGTCATGGGTTGATTGTAGATTCTCGTCATTTGAGAAAGCAGATGGACATGGCCTTGTCAAACCATGGCCTTGTCATTGGTGTGTGATGAACGTACGATCCTGACAGATTGATAGGAAATTGACCCTATTTCATCATATGGATGATAATTGTGATCCGCCACATGATGATCTCTTGGATCTCGTGAATTTTGTTTAACACAGAAATAGCCGTGAACAATGATCGTATAAATCAAAATAACCGCACCTACGATGCAAATTATGAGCAGATGCAACCTATTTCCTTTGCTCATCAAACTATTATCTGAAACATTTAAATTTTCTAAAACTAGTATAGTTTAAATATTAAGTTTTATCATACAAGATGCGTAGAAACAAATCAAATAAACAGCTTTAGCTGTTCAATAAAATTGTGTTTTTTGTTTGTTTATTATAAATTATAAAGTCTGCAGTACTTTTGTGATTGTGAGTTTTCGATTAATGGGAGTTTTACTTAACATGACTTCCATGTAACCTATTGTAATAATGTGTCTGTAATTATTTTAATAATGATACATTTAAAGACAAAGAACGCCGCATACCCTGTAGTATCCATGGACGCAGAACCATGTATCAGAGGCGTTAATCGTCAATTATTCACAGTTTTAAAAGATTGATTTTGTCAAACAAATTGACAATGGCATTGCAAAAGTGGAATGCATAAACATTATGTTCATATAAATTCATATTGACGAAACGACAACCAGGTATAAACAAACCATGGCATATGAAATCAAATATTGAGCTTCAAGCAACTCCTCTTAAAACGTTGGCTATGTATTCTTAATTTTAGTTCGTTTTGCACAGTGTACCATAACAAGTCGTAATTAGCATAAACATTGGACGTCATATGTAATATAGTAGATTGTGATCATATAAATTTGGGTATTAGTGATAAATCTTCAAAATGCAAGCAATCAGATTGCCTTTATCAAATTTGTCTTTTGAGAAATACACAAATAGTAATATTGCAGATCCTTAACTGTGCAGTTCTTATTCACCTTTTTTTAATTTCAAAATGATAATCACTTGCACCTAGACGATTCTTTATTGTTATACAATAGGCATGAAAATCATCTATGACTAGTTCCCCGCTTTCAATCAGTATGTCATAACCTTGAATTCCTTTTTGTTATCAAATTCTGTGTATAGGAATGTAGATTTCAAAACGTTGTATATTTTTATTTTTCTTTTACTATGCCTCTTTCCTAATTTTTCCAGAAATATTTCTTCGACATCTGGGTAGCTGTAGACAAGAAATGATAGTGTAATTGATTGTCCGACTTTTCCAATCTTCACAGGTCTGTTTTCCTTTGCAAAAACGGGTGAACCTTTAAAGAATATATATGTATGTGTGAATTATATTTGTTTGTACTTTTTTGATTTAAGTTGGTTTGTTATTAGAAGCAATGTTAACTTATGTATTATTCAATATAATGGTTAGAATGATGAGCAATTGCAAAATGCTTGCTTGGTATATTTTGTTTAGAAGAAGAAAAAAAAAACAAAGATTGAAATGTTTGGTTGATGTTTCCTTGTTCAATGTAATACTAGTTTGCTAAATAAGTAGGATAAATACTTCACCGATTTTAAATCTGATTCAAAAATCGGATTCAGTAAGAACCTCCTGCTGTGCATGCATTCCTCGTCATTCGAATCTACAGTCAGTCAATAATGCACAATAAGGAATAGGACACTCGTTTATTTTTAATCCGTTCACTATTCTGGAATCTGGTGTTTTATCATAATCTTAATTTTCTGTTCGAAACTAAGGTTCAAACTACCTAAGGCAAAAATGTCCTCCGTGGATTTAACTTTTATTAATGGCTTCCTTTTGTCAAATATCTTTTCCTTGCATCGGTTTTATATATCATTGGCTTTCAAAGTTTTGTCTTAAAGTATTTCTGATGAACGTTTATGTAGAAAACCTAATGCATACAATTTGACTGAAGAGTTATTTTCATTTTCTTATATCACAATAATATGTGTGTTCAGAGACATGTGTATCCTATCAGTTAGCAAAGTCGTGATAATGACCGTAAAACTTACGAAGCGTCATTTCCACCTGTTGCCAGAGCAGTTTGGTGTTGGGAGTACATCTTTATTATGCAGTTCGTATAGTGTTTAAGTCCACGACCATAACGTATTAATCATGATATGTAAACGCGTTATGTTGGGGATTGGATATGTAACTGCTAGGAAATTGACGTTCATGACGTTCGTCTCGTTGATACTAGTTTGAAGTCGTCCATATGTGCTAATTTGAAGTAAAAATCTGAATAGGAAGTTGATTTTTTATTTTTGGTTTAACCCTAGATTAAATGTTCACTGGGATTCATCGTATAAAGGGTAATTTTTCGCGTTGCGGGTTTATTTTGGCTTATTGTAATGAATAAATGAAAATTGCGCAAATAATGAATACATACGTTTGGTACTTACTATTAGCAAATGCGTTTTGTGAACGATCGGCAGGTAAATAACGGTATATTTTAGTTTAAATAAAATAAATCAAAAGAGCACTGTACATACATGTATGTTATGAAATAACCTATTTACAGTAGGTATATTGTCCGGCGGAGTGAATCGGTTCATGTTTTCGAGTAAAGACCAGGTTTTGCGAGTGAATTTACATGCAATCAGATCGATTTACTGTAGTTTAGCGAAGGACAATATTATATATTCTTAATAAGTCACAAAGACAGACTACTTGAACTGTGAGACAAAGGATAGCATACGCTTGATCAGACTCCTCTTCACAGTAGTAGCAATTGAACATTGTTCTTGATTATCATTTTAGAACGATAAAACATTATTTCTTATGACGAAAGAATCTTGCAATCTTATTGGTTAATTACCTGGGTGTAAATGACACACCACTTTATTTCACCAGAGGAAAAAAATATATCATCATTTTGGAAAACAAACAATGAAAAAAAAAAATTAAAAAATAACTTTTGTGCAGAAAACAATCCAAGTAAAGAAAAACAATACTTTCAGTATTTCACAGTTCATAAAATTTCAAATTTTCCACACCAAAAAAAAAAAAAAAAAATAATAGATAATATTTGACAGTGTACAGCAACGACGGTGTTTACAAAAGTTTATCGGAAGTTCGTCATACGATATTGCTTTCAATTTTATTCCTGGGAATAAAAAATAAACGAACGCTAAATAAGAAATGAATTCGTTATCTTGGTGCAATCAGGGATGTACGGTATTTTAAACCGGTGCTGAAAATGATTTTGACCTTCGGCTGCTCCTCAGTGTGTATAGATTTTCAAACGACGGTGTAAAATTCTGTACACTCCTGATTACACCAGGAAAGCTAATATCACAATCAAGACAAATAGTTAATGAAACATTAAGGATAGAGTTTCTGTGTGTACGTACTATTTACTTATTTACTGTAAGAAATTCATATCATTACACTAACATGAAGATTTCTAAACGCAAATGGATAAAGACTTTTTATGAAATGTACGTGTTAAAACAGCATTATCAAACTGGCTTAATGCATTGTTTCGTGCCTTGAAAAAATCTTTATTTAAACCTTTTCATTGTTTTTTAAACGTGAATGCACTAACAAATTACATTTAAAGCTAAAGAATTTTTTTCACTCGACAAACAAGAACACACTGGAAAAAACACGGACATTTACATAGGAATTTACTCCAAAATGTCCTTTCCAATGCAAAAACAAGATTATTTGTGAAGTGGCTGCATATCTAAGTATATGTAAGTTCCATATGTATATTTCCGTTGACATTTGCAGTGGTATGTGTAAAAATAGCTTTAATCAATATTTTGGAATTTAGCATTATAAGACTCAATTAAACGTTAAAAAAGAAAAAAAAGGTTCATAACATCTTTTTTATCAAAACTACTCATTGATCTTCTTTGATCTTTTATTTAATGTTCTAGCATCTTTTAACATTGTACCAGAAAGGACGGTTGTTTGTTTACATTTTGATCATAATCACTCGAAAAAGTGGTCACACTCGAAAAACCCGATCAAATCACTCGAAAACCACGATCTCAGCCAGACACTATACCTGCCGTGTTATCAATTAGTGTCATATACTATAAGAGTATTAGTACTTTTTAAAGTATTTAAACCTTATCAACTAATGTCAAGTTATATAAGAGTAACTGGTGTTGATTTTAGATGAATTTGGCTATTTGTTTTAGGTATTTTTGTCATATAGCTCTTCAACTGTTTCGGTACTTATACATCCTCGGATTTCAAATGTTTGGCATTGAGCGTTCCTGATGAAGGTAAATCCAGAAAAGCGCTTCGGACGCATGCCATTATTAAACGTGTTGTTTTCAATTTTGTAAGTTACTCTTTACAATTTTATAATAATTACATCAAAAGTCCAGTCAATTCCGAAACGAATCAACCGTTACCATTCCAAGATGTGTGTACACCTGTGACAAATATCTCAGTTACTGGTATTCTATTGATTAACTGTATTGGATTATAATCAATAAATAACACTATTTAACTATAACAGTAAATACCTGTCTGATTAAATGACAATACAGATACTCTATCGTAATTTGATTATATCTTTTCATGTCTAATATTTATACAAAATTACAGCAACGATATGTTTCACTGTTTCCTTCTTTTCATTTCTACAAATTTGTACTTAAGTTATACGCCAAGATGTTTAATTGGGAATTAAGAATCCGCCAAAATTAAAATCGCCAACATTTTTGTTCTCCTGAATTCGCAAATTTTATACCCGAGAAAAAAAAAAAAAAAAAACTCTTTACGGTATAAACACTGGAATGTTAATGACAACGATTGTATTTCATAATACATAAGACTATTTACTACCAATGTACCAATCAAAACCTATAATTTCAGAAAGTAGAGAAATAATTACACCAAAACAAAAACAATCGTTAACCAAACTTTACAAAGAACAAACACACGTTTAACACACAAGTATAACCAACACGTAGACCAATTTTGAACTAAAACTGTCATCTTGAGCTAAATGACTCTGCAATAGATCAATAATATATTATTAAATCATGATCAGTCCTTCGGTTTATATTCCGATTTATCCCCTGTGGTAATTTTGATACTATTCACACACTTTGCTTTCAGTCGGTTAGAATATGTTCATTATACGCTCAGACTTTCAGTTATTGTTATGTAACTGTTCAAAACAACAACATTCAGTATTGTCCGAACAGTTTATGAACAGCTTATAAACAGTATTGGATTAACTGCTGGCCACGGTTTTGATTTTCCAACAATAACCTTTTGTGATCTATTACTTAGATGTATAGAATAAGGAGAGAAAATCTTAAAAGTCGAGAAAATCTACCAAAAAATCTTTCTTTACTTACTCTGCAAAGATAAGCTATATTGAATCCGTTTTGTCTAGTCTAAAATAGCACATTGGTATGCTAAACGAAAAAAAATGTTGGTTTCAAAGAGAAGGTCTCTTTTAATAGATTGTGCGTTTGAATCACTTTTGTGTTATTTTTGTATACGTATTCTGGCGCATGTAATGAACACGTATTTATCATCCGAAACACAGTTAAAGTCAACAATATTCATGTTGTCATTTGATATTGCCTACACACATATTTTTTTGCCTTCAGCTTTAGATAGGTGGAAATGTATGCAATATTAACATGGCAAGGAGATGTAACAAAACATAGCCCAAATGTTTTGTCCTACAGTCAATCAACTGGTTTTCAAATTATCGTATTTATACATTGCCACATTGCCACAGGGTCCATTTTTATGATGGCGATAATCATTTTGTTTGAATTCTGTTTGATCTAATATAACACTGAAGCTGTCTTCAATGAGCGTAATCCTGATTTAAAACAAACATTTATTTTACTGGGTTACACATACTACATGCGTTTGAATTTATTTTCTTTTTATCAGCAATCTATCTTGAATGATAAAATTAAAATATCGTTCAATATTATGGCCTACAAGTGTGGTTTATAGTTAGTCAATGAAAATGGTAACAACGTTATTCTTCTTAACAGTCGGACAATTTCAAATACTCATTGATCCCTCACAAATACGTCAATTAAATTATAGAATAAGAAACAAAACATGTTGAGACCGTTATTTCAACTTTTTTAATTTACAGTAAGCGCTGTAGTGTGCATAGTTTGATCCTACTTTAAAAATGAAAAGTCGTCTGTTTTTTTTTTTTTTTTTTTTTTCAAATTTGTATTCAAGCTGTTAGAAAATGAACACAACACATTATATAAATTTCATGCGTACGACGCGCTTTTGTAGATTTACCGTTATCAGTAACGCTCAAGGCCAAATATTTGAAAGCCAAGGATTTATAAGAACCGAAACAATTGAAGAGCTATAAGACCAAAAAAAAACCTGATCAAAATAGCCAAATCGATTTAAGGCCAACTTTGCCTGAGGGAGTTGAAACCTTAGTTTCTTTATAATTTCAAAATTTATAGACAGACAATTTTAGAAAGGATTGTTATAAATCATGTCAGTACCGAAGTACTGACTACTGAGCTGATGATACCCTTGCGGACTAATAGTCCACCAGCAGAGGTATCGACTCAGCGATCTAAAATATGAAAACAACACTTTATATGAATTTCATGCGTCCGAAGCGCTTTTCTAGATGATCCTTCATCAGGAACGAATAGAAATGCACCGGTAGAATGAATACATATGGTTTGCTAATGTATATTTGAAAAAAGGACATTTGTATACGGTAACCGCAAGTTTGATGCCGCAAGATTAAGAATAATTGAAGCGTTAATCGTTTGCATTTAATTATCATGCTAATGTTCTTTAAACTTTAAGTTCGATTCCTTGTTATATTTGATATGTTTGCTAAAAGATTAGATGATATTTTTTCTATTCAATTCCGTGTTGGATAATTCCATAAACTTTAAATTTGAGTTTACTAGAATATAAAATTTCATGCGATACCTGAATATTTTTTAATATTATTTTTATGTTTCAATAAAACAGAAGAGTGAAGAGTGACCATCGACATTCAAAACGGCATGTCTTCAAATAGAGTTTTGTTATATATCAAATATGTAATGTTCGTAATATATCTAACGAAACGAATTTGAAAAATACCAAATACGTCAAATGTTTTGTAGTTAGTGTGTTTATCGAAAGATTGTAGCATACGCATTATGTCGGTTAAGCAAACATTATATCTAGATAAAAAAAAAATAAAATGTATTTTAAAAAGTATTACAGCCGATGGTCTGTAATACATCTGTATCTGGTAATTGAAACCACATATATCTACCATTTCTCTGAGAAATAGACATTATCTGTCATTGTTGCATTCGCCATCCAGTTTTTAGCAGAGCTTTTTCGAACTATTGGTTTATCATGTAATTGTATGACGATACATTTTATTCTGCTAATGCATGGGTATCTTAGATGGAAAATTAGCATATTCACCGTAATTACACACTATATGTACATCTTCACTGAAATTTACTTTGTTGTCTGGTGGAAGCTTGTTTCGAATTCGAATGGCGTCATCCCGATTTATTTCAAAGTCAAATCGAATGCAAATTTAAAAAAAAAAAAAAAAAAAAATGCTAATTTTTGTCCGGTATGCAAGAGATTTATTTAAAGATTAGAAATAGTCGGCTCCATAAAATGTGTCAAAGTAGGAACATAAGTCTTTTGCCGACTTTGATCTCATGTCCTAGACCATTTCCGAGCATGTAGGTCTTATGTATATCATGATACATTCCTTTCTTGTAGCCTTTTTTCTTGAATATACTTGCATAATTTCCCATTTGTCGTCAATTATTCACATTGGTCGTCAATTATAGAATAAATAAGTTTCATAGTCGTACTGATGATCTCTTAAAAGATATATATAGATAAAATAAGCAGCTCTTCCATACGTTTTCAAGTTCTTAAACAAAATTACACAGAAGTACAAAGAAAAATATTACCGCATCATCTACTTTAGCTATGTTCTTAAATTACTAAAGATACATACTTACATCTTATAGTTAACTTAACTTCAATCCTTATCGACGAGTGTGTACTGTCCACACATTTATATGCTGTCAGATGATCTGTTCTGTCTGGTATAAACAAATAACTCACAGATCGATTATCACCAACGGCTTTGATTGAACCGTTTGATTCTAGCTTTAAAGCAGAAATGTACTGTTCAGTGTCAGATAAACAACTGATCTCCATTATTTTACCCTCCTGTCCAACTATTGTATTTGTATCTGTTTGGTTAATAAACCATAGTTCTGAAATGAGGGATCAATTAACATTTAGATATATCTAACAAGTTGAGTTCTAGGAGAGAGACGAAAGATACCAAAGGGATATTCAAACACGTAAGTCACAAAACTCACTCACTATGCCATGGCAAAATAAAGGAAAGAGAAACAAAACCACACAAAACACAACATATTAAATTAGAGACTGAGCACCTTACCAAAAGACCGAGATTGATATCAGCTGCACCGGAAGGGTAAGCAGATCCTGCTCCACATGTAGCACCCTTGCTGTTGCACATGCAATTACAAAACGTTGATGAGTTATATTTGATATCACGATCATGGAAAAGACGAGGGATTGTGGTAACATCCATTTGAACATATCCTTTATCATCGGTGAAACATATATTCAATAACGATCAACCAACTCGTGATAGCGTTCGTAAAATGTTCGAATTGCTGATTTCAATTTTATTATTTGAATTCTTGGCTCAACGCCTCCTTGTAAGCAATAACCTTCTAACAAGGGAGTCGTAATAGGAAATGATTGTTCTGCAATATCGTATCAATTGGTAGATAAATACTCCATATGCCCGCGTTGCTCGAATGTTGCTTCATCAAAAGGAAAGTTAAGAATTTGGTGGCTGAACCCATCGCTTTAGTCGTTAAGTTTTGTTCTAAACCGGTCATTGTTCATGTATAGATGTATATAAATGTAAATCAAAATCAGATTTAACAATATCTATTATATCTTTCATTTCAAGTTAGATGGGAAAGATGCATTCAACATAGTCACCAAACTTTAAATAATTTAGTGAGAGGACATCACCTAAATATCGGAACGTGAAAACAAAGGATAATGCTAGATTCTTTTATTCTTTCTTAGAAATTTTTATATAAAGTAAGCCTCATTTGATTAAGGAACAAGTCGGCAAGTAAAAAGAACAGCTGGTTCTTAATGTGATGTGAATGCCGATTGCTTGTTGAAAACCACGTCGTACAAACGTAACAAGAAAGTTAGTTTCAGAGAATTGTTTTGTTTGAATCGCAGTTTTTTTTTTTTTTTACTACGCAGGATGTATCCCGTCCTACGACAAGATACCTGCAGTTATGTTGAACATTTTTATGAAAGGAAACAGAACCAATTCTTTCAATTTGTATTTTGATAGGAATGTGGAATACTTGTTTAAAGTGTAGAAAAGTCGAACATCTTAAAACTATTGCAAGAGAGAATGAACTAAGATATTTACTTTAAATCTTTCGAAGTTTCAATTATGCTCATCGCATTTGTCTGCCCAATAAGCATGTAGATATGTAGGTTGTTTCACAATGGCTTTGAAGCCCGACTTTGACCACTGTGTTACACCGGGTTCGTATTTAGACTTGTTCTTGTCCGGAAAATGCATGCAATATCAGTCATAGCATTATTCAACTACTTGCTTTTATTGATGAGTCCATACAGTTTTAAACAAAGAGGTAAACATTGATACTTTGTAATGATATTTTAAAATTGATAAATATTTTTCAACAAAATAATTCACAACACACTAATCAATATCAAAACAAATTGGAATATGTTGTGTCGCCTGGTGTCTTTCGTCAGTCAGTGTCAAAATAATTTGAAACTGTCCACTTTCGTTAACCTTTACAGACAAGAAGACAGGTTTCACGGTTGCCAGTTAAAATAAATTTGCACTCAGTGTAACCCCGTTTGGCTTCTTTTGTTCAGAGCGTAATGAGAACGCGATTGGTGTGAATGGGGCATCAAATAAGTAAAAACTATTTATCTTATTCAAATGCAATAATCCTTTAAATATTTGTGTTGAAAACATAACGCTGTATTTTTCTTCTTATTATCTGTTATTAGGTTGCACATTTGGTGAATATATCGAGGGAAAATTATCTCAGTGGTATGTTTTAAATAGAAGCAGAATGAAAAAAAATATGTGCTTACACAATAAACGTTCATAACTAGAATGCATAACACCTGATTTACAAACGGACTAATAATTTTTAAAGATGCTGAAGTAATATTAGCGATAGCCTCAAAGATATCTGACAAAAAAAAAAATTCTGAAAGGGTGACACGGACAAACATTTCTGTTAATTATATATATTTATCAACGCTACAAAATTAAAAAGACCTTCGGGAAAAGTGGACTTTGGACGGATTGGGCTTTTATTCATAGATCATTGTAGGTCATATAGCTCTTCAACTGTTTTGTTCTTAAACATCCTTGACTTTCAAATATTCCACTTTGAGCGTTATATTAAACGATTGTTCGGTATTTATATGTCCCGCCGTTGTGTTATTGTACTATGATCAAATTTTTTGGTATTCTATATTTGTCTATAGAAAATCTAAATAGAAATAACAACTTATTAATAAAACAGAAGGAAATTAGTTGATAATATCAGTTTACCTGATTAATACAATTGCCTCTTTAAAAAATCTGTTTTTCCATGTTCACGAAGATATATATAAGACGTTTCACATGTTTTAACAGTTGTCTCATGTAATCTTAAATCGCACACAAAGTTTATATCAGTCTGATTCATTTCATTTCATCTTCAAAAAATAACAGTATACATTGACTTTTCGGTTCTGAAAATATATATAACCCTTTCAATATGCTATCGTTTATTTAATCAATTGATCAATTATTTGTCTGTTTATATGTGCCGCTAACTTATATCAGACGAATGGATATGTTATATTTGTAATGGAACATTAGGAAGATACAAACATTAAACATATTTACATTTTCAAATACTTAAAGTATTATGGCATTATTGGTTGTTATCTAATAAAGGTAAAGAAGAAAATAGGATCTACAATGAACTATTGAAATGGTGGAAAGAAAACGCGTGAACCTCTTATTTTCTTTATGTTCCCGACAATGATCAATTTGATTTGTTAGCGAAGAAATGTTAACGTATGTTTCGTTTTTGTTATAGAAAGTCAAATAACTGTCCATTCCTGGGAAATAATGGAACGGAGGCCCGTAGGCCGACGCCCATTATTTCCCAGGAATGGACAGTTATTTGACTTTCGCTAACTTAAAATACACCTTAAATATTAAAAACGAATCTTCAGATTATAACATTTTAAAGAATTTTATATAATTTTGTAATGGTTTTCTTTTCATTTTCCCCGTGTTGTACCCAAGAATCCGCAGGCAAAATTTAAGATCAAGCTGACCATCTACTCACTTAACGAAGTATTTATGAACAGTAGAATAATTACTACAAAAGATCTTGAATAAAGTTCATTCAGATTTATGTTTAAAGTCATTGGATACGCACGTCTTTCTTGTAGTGGGATTGAAAGGATATTTATTCGTGTCTTTAAGTAGTATTTCGGGAGAGTAAAAACTAGTATTTATGCATATATGTTAATGGATTATGTGTGTTTTGGTTTGATAAATATTGGTGTAGAATCGTATATGAAAAGTGTAATGGTACAACTAGAATGAATTTCCAGGTATGTAACACTCTAGTATATGTTATTTAACTAATAACGGTGTGCTCGATTTTAAGTCATATCGAAAACAAAATGTGTATTTCATGCACAACCCAACATTTGGTCTTTCTTTCCCTTTGCTAATTACAACAAACAAAACGTTTATGCATGTTTTTAAATAGCAATACAAGCAAACTGAAAGTATTTTTCATTCTTCCTTATTATCAGAAAGGAAGCAAAAGTTTTAGAAACAAAATCCGCATGATTAAAAGCATTTCTGGATTCCGTTTTGTATGTATTTAATTTATGTGGGCAACTACCATTTAATTTCATTTAAACATTTATTTCAAGATTAACGACGTTTATTTGCACTGCCGATATAACTGTTATATTTGCCACTGGACATATAACAACAGTGAATGAATTCGATTATGTTACGCGTTTCTGTTGAAAATTGAACAAAACCCCGACCAATATTTAACACAAGCCTTATTCAAATGTTATACATACCCCTCAAATTGTATTCATTAGTACTATATTTAAATTATAACAACGAACAATCAAATAAAATACCGAATACGCCATTTTGACCATTTCAGTTTCTTGGACTATTTATTCTATTAAACCACAATGTTGTTGTGTTCAATATTACAATAGAATTCACTGACTCACATTTGATATTTTGTAGATGCACAGAAGAGGAATGGGACTCAATGGAAAATATTCGTTTTACCCACTTGGATACTATCCGTGACAAAACTTCAGCCAAGATTTGCATCGAAAAACAAATTGTGGATTATATTGTTGAATTTTAGTGAATGCGATACTATATTTTACACGATGGAATTACGACTCGCAAATAAAAGCTGTTTGTTAATAATGAAATATATTGTTCATTGTATTACTACGATCCCAATTTAAAAAATCCAGTATCAGTCGTTTTAGTAAGATTTCATCTTCATTCAAAATCGCGTTACGTCCTTTAGAATCATTCCCGTGGGTGAACACTTTTAAGAAAGTGCCCAAGGAAATATACTTAGGGCAAAACGTCCGGATGAATGAAGATGAACAATAGAAAATAACTCTCCATTCCTGAAAAATAATTGAGAGTTTGAACAAAAGATTTACGTCACAGGTGTATTTTAATGATTTCTCACAATGGCGTTGTGCATCCCTTTACCTGGAACTATTAAAGGTCTCACGTGTGGTCATGGGTGACACAAATTTAACATAACAAGCATTCACATAATGATGGCGTCCGTAAAGATTATTTTAGCAGCTCCCTTTAAAACAGAAACTCTATATCAAGAAAATTAAAATAAAAGAAGCAAGCTATTGAGATATCATAACAATTGGAAGATATATTGTACATTGTTTCGTGAAAGTGGAAAGTTCACAATTAAAATCATCTCTTTTGTGAAATTAAATATATCAGAGGTATTCATTATATAAATTAGATGGAATAGATGTTACACCTGGTGTTATTTATGAATAAGAAACACATATTAACTTAACTGAAATATATGTTATGTATAAGTCTTTTATTAAGTTTTGTTTATCATGTTGATATAAAACAAAAGCAAGACTGACAAACATTCAAATATGCATGATTTGTTGAAACCTAGAGAGAAATTTACTTACTCGCTACTTTAACCACCATACTAGGAAGAACAAATTGCATATCACATCGGTAGTCTCCTTGTCTTCCACAGTAACATTGTAGATCTGAACGTCTAGGCTAAAGTTGTTGTTTGTCCTAATGTTCTCCTCCTTTAAGATTTCACCATTTTCTGGGTGAAGGTATAAATTCTGATTGATTATGAAATTGAGAATAGCTGATGATCCTTCAGTGGCACAGACTTGTCTACTTTCACAAGATGGGTAGGTTATGTCTATAATAGTCATTTTGATAAAATACAATGGAAGTATAAAGTCATGATTACAAGGAAAGCAACAATTCATTAGTTAGGACGTTGACGAAAACAAACATAGGCCTAACAATAAGTGAATACAATACCGTATAGTTAGCTCATTTATAAATGGCCGCCATCAACAAAAATATGACACTATTGAATACAAAATACATACTTCCTAATTTACGATTAAATGATATCACGAAAAGCTTACGAAACACTATGTAATTGCTTGAAATTTACAACATACTTGAAAGGAAAACAGTTTCCGTTACAGTCTTGTTCATTGGTGAAAATATGTTGAAAACATTTACATATAAAAATAAGTGGATGTAGAATGATTGCCAATGAGACAACTATCCACCAAACATAAAATGAAGTGAATGTAAGCAATTAAAGGCAATCGTACGGCCTTCTACTATTGGAAAAGAAACATACCGTATCGTCGGCTATAAAAGCCTCGACATAAAAAATATGAAACGATGAAAGTAATATTTGTCAATAATAGTTATTAATCGACACCCATTAGTATACATAAAACATTTTTCAGTCCAAATATAATAATTAATTGGTTACTTACTAGATATTTTAAATTCCAATGTATACGTATGGATAAAGTGCATGGACCATAGAGATCCACGCAGCGCACTGTACGTTCCTGAATCGTTTTTGTAACATTAATGATCTGAAATTCTATGAATGGGTTTAATGCGATGTGATATTTTTCGTTTCATTCCTGTCTATTGTATTGAATCTGTGTCCTTCACTTGCAAAATGGCATTTGGTCCTTTCGTTTTTATCGGATATGTCAGATCTATCGTTGACTCTTCCATAGTGTACAGTGTGTTAATATGGGAATCTGCGAGTTTAAATTTGCCTAAAAAATTAAGTAAATGATTAAAATTTATATGAAGTGGAATTTGCTTTATTAGGTCTTTCCACTTTTCGGTGAAAAGACCTTTTGATTTTGTTCTGATTTTATTTTTGTTTTCTTCTGTTACTTGACATATCGAAAGGATGTTTGGCCCATGATATTGAAAAGTGATTAAGAGTTCGCCATTCACCCTGTGTGACCGAACAGTTTATCTAATAGGAGTTATCAACCCGTGACCCCTTTTTCTTGTTATCTTTATTTCTCTGTAACCGTACATGATATCGACAAAAATAATTTTCTAAATTGTTCATTTACTCTTTAGGTTGTTTAGGTTCAGTTCAACCGAAGTGATACAATAACATCTTGTATGAGTTATTTCCTTTACAAATTTTTAGAAATGTGATATATAGAATAAACTCGTACACCATAAGTCATAGAGACCTGAAGTCTTATGATATGAAGTCCTTTCCTCATTTTGAGAAAATTAAGGTCAAGGTCATAGGTCAAGTTCCTAATTTTAACTTTCCTTGTTATCTTTATTCCTAAGAAATCGTAACAGTTAATGATGAAATGTGTTTACCAAAATGGTTCACGACAAGGCGCAACTTCAACCCGTTTAAGACAAAGTGTTTCGGTCACGCTGTATAGGAGTTTTCTCCTTATGTATTTGAAATCTGTACAACTCCTCAACCATACAAGTGAATCACCTGGGATCTTTCGATCTGAGTTTACTGACCTATAACCTTGAAATTGAGGTCAAGGTCACAGGTCAATTTGACGTTCTAGATTTTGACCTTTGCTAAAAATTTATACTGGTTCATTACAAAACATTAGGTCTTTTGTATTTTGTAGTTAGACATATGACCTTTTGAAAGGTCAACCAGAAATGACAATATTTTTACTTGAAGTAGCTTATTTTACCAAATAAATGAAAAGTACCAAGAAATCTTATATTTTGGAATCAGTTTGAGTAACAAATGATATGGAACCAAAAGTGACATCTTCAAACACCTTTTTTTTTAAAAATTTATTCTTTATTATCGAAGTTGAGGTGGAAAGACCTTCAATTATTCTCTGAACAATTGGTTTTAATTATTTTTATTTTGTTATAATATTATATTAATAATCATATATGTATAAATTCATTCACCGCTTGTATTATATTATGGTTCTTGGGTGGTCTCGGAAAAGATAAACCTGGTATGGTCAACCGATTCATAAATTATGAGTCAATTTGAAATAAGATAAATCAAAACTGACTCGAACTCCGATTTTTTTAAAATGGAAGGATCAATTTATTCACACTGTAGAATACAAGACTGTGACAATAAAAAGAAACAGCATAATAATATTTGATGGAAAAGTGGGAAATTACTGCTGTAGTCGGCTATACATTCAATTTTCCACCCCAGAATTGAATGACCATAGCTGTATTTGGCAACACCTTTTGGAATTGTTCTGTCTTAAATGCTCGTTATCTTCCTTGTTCATTTGGCCCTTAAAACCTTATTTATTCGAGCGTCACTGAAAAATCTTTTGTATACGGAACGCGTGTCTGGCGTACTAAAACTTTAATCCTAGTATGTATGATGAGTATATAAATGGTTGTACATTGTTCCGTTTAGACGTATTATCGTTCAGGTAATCTTTGGGGGTTGATTGGCTTTACTCCACAGTCTGTTATATTTAGTTTTCCTGGAGGACAGATTAGCCGTGATCCTTGCGATGTTACCCTTATTGTGAGACTTAAAACATAAAAATACATGTGAAAAAAAGAAAACAAAAAACAAAAACAAAAAACAAAAACAAAAACAAAAAAAAAAAAAAAACATGGAGATTGAAACGAATTAGTCATATAAAATTGTATCGCTATAGTCAGAACATTAAACGAAAAATGTACAGGTACAAATTAAATGCTATAGCTAAGATTAGGTACTTTTAATTGAAAGTAAAGAGTGATAAAGATCATTCTCTTATAGGTATGGCCTGTTTTCTATTTCCTGCATGAATATATATTTCTCGTAGCACACTGCACGGAGTGTGATACCAAAATCTGCGTTAATTTGATTGGCTCACCCAGCACAATAAGACGATAGTACGGCATTTCCATTGGCTATTCGTCAGTTCATTGATGACTTTCAAAGATTAAAGCGATGTACATGTTGTCCATGGTAACGGACTATCTGATTTCTTTAAAAATACACATAGCACCCAAACTTTTGACCTGACAATCTTCTTTTGTAAAATTTTATGACATTCTGAAGCGTACAAAAGTGTTAAAATGTCTGATGTTAAAGTTTGACACCAGAAAAGGACATATTACGTCATACTGGAATGTGCAAAAGACTACATGTAGATCAACGATTCGAGGAATTTGTAATTTACAAAGAAAGTGTTGACGCTAAGAGTAATAGGTTTAACATTTTTTAGAACTGAATATCGCATGATACCAACTCTCGTTATTTAATTTAAAGTAATAATCAACTCGCGAGTTGATATCAAGCGATATACCATTCTCACTCGTTATGAAACCTATAAATGCATTATTAACGAACGAGCAAGCTGCCGGAGTTATGCTTCCCAGAACTTGTTACTTATCTCGGAAAAGACCTGGAACATTTAATTGTTAATGGCAGAAATTTGTTCCTGGATAAAGTAAAGCATTCACAAATAATAAATAACTATTGACTCATGTCTTGAATATCATGGATAATGGGTGATAAGGATGTTAGTGTGATATCTGGACACTGCCCTAATATGCCACAAATTGGAGAGGTTTGCACACATATTTGTGTCCTCTTTGTGCAGTTGAGGCTACTGTAAATATAATGAAAGCTTTTATACGAGATAAATCAATCCAGGATCTACCATTCTCAATCTAAGGTTTTGTATCATAACTTATATGTGATTCCATTTCAAAATTGTGACATGCATAAAACAGCATCCTCACATAATTTTATAGAAATTGGCATGGGAGGAAACACTGTCGTAGTCGCCTTCACATCCGGCTGATCTCTTACCGAAGAAAGCAGTGTATACAAATAAAATGGGAAAAAATCTATATTTTATTGTTTTAACTATCCTTTTTATTTATTTATCCATGTTTGTCTGAAACACATCTTCCCAATCATTTTGATAAATAGTCTCAAGTCGATCGATAATTGATTTATGCACCAGGTGTCAGGCGATCTCTGTATACAAATGTTAAAGTAGTGTATAATGATAAACACCTTTACACAAAAGTGCTTTTCAAACATGTGCACCTTTGAAAATTGACATTTTGCAAGTTGTTGTGCTATTTGATACTTAATTAATGTAATGGAAGTATACTAAGTACAACTTGTCAACATATTAAACTCAGGTTCTGCATACTAAAATTAAGGCGTAATTTAATGAGTAATATGATCAGCTTTTCAAACTTTATAAATGCCGTTTTGTACAGATGACTGAATATTGCAATTAAAGTCGATTAAGACAAAGCTCGTGTAGTGCTTTAATCAATCTTAATAATGTTGGTGTGAATTTCGATTGTGCATGCTTTTCCGTTATATTGCAATATTCTCGGATGTGAGAGGTCGCATCATGCTCATTAACTGAAACGAATCGTCTCTCATTTGTCTAGCAGATTTAGCAGAGTAAACATAACCTCACCATATTTCTGATCACATGTAATTGATTTTCCTGGACAATTTTGGTGAAGTCAACTGTAGATCAAGTAGGACAGTTTTGATATTTGATTTTTTAGTTGATTGCAACTTACATGTATAACATCGTGAATGATTGCCGGTGTATTAATCTCGTAAATCCGTTTTAATATAAAAACCATATGATAATTGAGGACATCGAATGAACTCCAAAATGAATGAGACCCACCGAATGCGTCGATAGGGTAATCATCTGAACTGTAAATCCAGACTCAGTTCAAATGGAATGATTTGTAATACTGTGGTTTGATTATTATCGTGGTATATGAATGTATATTTCTTCCTATGTACAGGGAACCTCAAATTTCAATATTCAACGAAGAACACATTCCTTTAGGCTTTGCTTCAGTTAACGAAAATTGGTAGTCACAAAAATAAAATAATCGAAAAAAAAAAAAAAAAAAAAAAAAAAAAAAAAAAAAAAAACAATCGAAAATTAACATTTCAGACGACTTTTCTGGCACATTATTATAAAACTCAAAACATAACGCTCGTTAGTTGCGACACAGACACATTAATAAACCAACGTGTGATGGGGACTATAAAACTGATAAACTTTAATTTTTGGTAAAATTTGCCATTACAACTAATTTTTAGGGTAAAAGAATAAATTGTTAGAACAAACGGCAATACAAACTAGAACAATTTGTAATATAAGCCTATTGAATATCATTAAATTCAAAAGTCTTCAAACATGAACTGAAATCAGTTCCGTTTTTGTTTGTTCTTTAAAATGTATCTAAAATATAACGTGTTATGTTGAGTCTGCGCAGGTAAAGCTTTCGAACATCATAAAACTTACCTATCAAAAATAGTAGAAGGAGGCACATTTTGTATAGCACCTAAAACGAAATGTATTGTTATAATTAGACAGAAAGTTGTGTGTTCATGCAAATAATTGTATTGTTAACTTATAATATAGATCATATCGGTGTAAACTACTAGTATCAAACCAATATCTATAATACTAAAATAATGAGGTCCAATTTGTCAGCCATCATGACGTAAAAACGATGAATCAAAGAATTCAACTTCATATATAACTAATATAGTACAATGGTGTTGATTAAAATTACACCACTCCAGGCCCCTTTGTTTTCCACGTAATTAATATTGCCAATAATTAAGAAGTTCCGGTCGAGTCCGACACCGATACCAATAGTATATGTAACATATAGCTTCCGGTCGCATCACAAAATAACATGTAAGTTGAACGTTCTGGAAAAACTTTTTAAGTCGAACTCAGTTGAACTGAAAAATAAAGCGTAAATACTTTAATTCAGTCACGGACCCGCGATGTCACGGGTGTGTTCTAGTGTTTTGAAGAATCGCTTACTGAATAGAAACACTATTAGAGAGAAGCGATAGAAACAAAAGGAAATCCAAACTTATAAGTTGAAAACAAACGAAAATGACAAATAACAGTGCATAAAACACAATATAGAAAAAAAAAAAAAAAAATGAGTAACACGAACCCCACCAAAACCTGGTTTGATTTCAGGTGCACCGAAAGGGTAAGCAGATCCTGATTAACACTTGACACCCGTCGTGTTGCTCATGAAAGTACATCAAAGAAGACCATAATTGGAACATATCCGTCATTATCTATTAAACAGCTATTCGTTAACAGTCAACCAACTCGTGATGCTGTCCGCATTATTTAAAAGCGATCACTTCAACTTCACCACTTTGAGTTCTTGGTGTAATTGTTTCCTTGTAATCAGCAACTCTCTACCAACAGACTTTTCATAAAATGTTTAGAACAAAATAACCGATTTCATGACTTTGTTTAAATTATGTCTCAAGCCGATTCAGGAATTAATTGTAATAAAATAGGATAAGCCAGATTCCCCTGTTTTGGTATACCACAAAACCATAAATCTGATAAAAGTTATAGTTGCTTCTCTTTAGTAATCGTTTTCGTTATTATTCTATTATAATGAGTTACGATGATAAATGAACACAACAGTATATAAAGCTTCCAATATTCTTTAAATCATATCAGTAAGCAGTGTTTCCCTGGGTCAATTTTCTTTTCGCCACCTCTTTCGCCAAAACAATATATTTTCGCCACTTTCAATTTTTTTCGCCAACAAACAAAACATATTTTCGTTTAAAATTTCCTTCTCTAACAAAAAATTAGTTTGCCACATTGCTACTAGTATACGAAAATAAAAATGTTGTATGATTGCCAATGGGACAACTCTTCACAAGAGACCAAATGACATGGAAGTTACCAAACTATAGGTCTCCGTACAGCCTTCAACAATGACCAAACCCCATACCACACAGTCAACTATAAAAGGCCCTGAAATGACAATTGTGAAACAATTCAAACCAGAAAACTAACTATGTCTTTTATAATTCTAAATATATATTTTTAATCTCATTGTCATAAATAAACACTCAATAATAACAAACATTTGGTTTTTAAAAGATACTGTAAAATTGCAATATAGAATAAGATCATGAAATCATCATGTTGACTTCTGCAAGGGAGCATGGGATTCATCTATAATAGTTTATTAGATAGTTCCCGCCTAGTTGAAGGGTAAAATCAGAGATTTTTCTTACTTTTGAATATTTTTCTTAACAATGGATTTCTTTTCCGGACCATCATTAAAAAGTTTGGACGTAAAATTATGCCTCAAACACGTGCGTTGCCAAAACGATTGTAAATTACAAATTTCAAAAGAATAATTACTCTCAAAGTTATAAGATAAAATTTAAATTCAGAGATTTTTCTTACTTTTGAACATTTTGTCATAACAACAGATTTTTTCCAGATCATCATTAAAAGAAAAGAGGAGACGTAAAATGTGCGTCGCTAAAAGGATTGTAAAGTACCCACTTCAAAACAATTATTCCAATCAACGTTGTAAAATATCCTTTAAGTGACATGTGAAGCCATTTAACCACACCATTTCACGAAACAATACAATCAACACATTTATTAATTATAATCCTTTGTTGCCGATGGCTATAAAATGCAATCCGATGATTATTGTCGTTTCGAGTTCAAGGTGAATTCCAGTATTGTCTGATCAGGGAAAAGTCCGAGAAACACGAAAAAAGTAAACAAGATGGACGCAGTCAAACAGTTATATTTCTTTCGACAAATTCTTTTGCCAATAACGAATTTTAATCGCCACAATTTTTATTTTTTCGCAAAATGCGAAAATGGCGACCGCCAGCGGAAACCCTGAGTAAGGAACAACGATTTGAATTTAAGATCTAACTAGTCAGTAATTGTAGATCAAAATGTCAAATGAGAGCCCGATTGTTCTTCTGAATAAATAGCATTCTTCATTTTGGACTGAATTTGTGTATAAACTCCATGTTGGGAAGATAATTATGTATGTAAAGGTATAACAACGCAAACAGCGAAAGCACGACAACCCCTTAGTCATACTTGAAAATTTACTGATATCAAGGATTTAATGCATTTTTATCAATATTGATGGTTTCATCGACCTATATTTCAACCATATTTAAATCTCGTTAAAACACTGGAATAAAACTTTTAAAGCATAATCAGTATGTTTTATTTCTATAACGGCAATAACATGCCGTTTTTTTCTTCTTTGCACTTTATCAGCATATTATAAAGACAAGTTTAGTTAAATGTTTGAATAACATGAATGTAAAAAAATCTTCGAACTGTAACTATTATACAGCTAAACTATTTGTTAGCAGGTAGCAATTGTTTTGAGGTCTTTAAAATATTTAAAATCATAAATATATATTAAATAAAATGTTCAGGCTTACTATTCTTAATGACTGATTGGTATTTGCTTGACCGTATCAGCGCGTTCTGACTTTCAGCACCACTTAGTTAAAACCACTTCATTCTTCCGTCATTTTGAGGTCAAAATAAAAGGAAATAATAAATACAATATATCCTCTAATGTAATTGAACCTCGTTGTCACTTTTAAGTACTAAATACAATCAAAAGTACAAACCAGATTTAGGGAAGAAATGAAGTGTTCATGTAAAATTTTAGACACTACCATACAATTGTTTATTTTCATCTTCCATGCATATGTTCCTTTGTTGTTTACCGAAGCTGAAATTTCGCAAATCAGTTGAGAATATACAAAATGAAGTAAACACAAACAAAACCTGAGTAAATTACTGGATCCTAACAAGGAGCCAGAACAGGTGCATCAGCAGGATAACAGATAGCTGCTCTGTATGCATATTTGTTATGCAAATCGACACTTCATTGCAATATCACAATTGGATATATCAATCCATTTTCACATTGGACGACTTTTCTAGTAACTAAAGATCTTAACAAAATTTTATAATTTTGACATATCTGCTTGAAAACATTTTCGATTTCTTGTTTTCAAGCGTCTAGTGTCTTCCATTATATCTGATAACGGCTTTAAAAAATCTCGAATTAGTACCATTCGTCATTGTACTGAGAAATCAATGTTGCAATCTAATTCCTAGCTAATAAACAGATGATTTTGGTCTACTGTTATCATGAAAAAAAAAGATAATTGTATGTTTTAATCTGTAAAGACTTATTATAATATCAATGATTCTAATATGACGTCCTTATTTTGCTTTGTTAACAAAGCCGTGTTCTAATAAGCACAAAATATATTTGACACATGCACACAAACTTACTGTTTACAATCTTGTTATTTTCACTTGTATCCCAATAAAATATATATATTTTAGTTGCTTACATAAAATTTCTTATATATTGTTATTGATACCAAAAATATTTACCCTGCAATTAGTTTTTAAACTTGTTAAATGTAAAAATGTAATGTACATATTTCATGTGGAGGACACGGGAACAACCAAACATTTGTAAGGTATTTTGTGCGCTTCGACGTATAAACTTATCGCTTTTGTCCTATTAGAATCGAACGAATTCCTTCATGTCATGTTCTATGCTCATTTTAACATGGGTTGGCATTATACTTGTGGATATTTTTCACTGAGCTTTAAATATTATGAGAAAGATATTTCAATTTCAATCGCATAACTTCATTTCACCAAACGAATTAAAAAGTCTCGAATATCACATCAGTTACTTCTTAAACACTCTCAAACAAAGGCGTAATATACTAAAGGGATGTTCAAACTGGTAAGTTGAAAACAAACTGACAATGCCATGGCAATAAATAATATGATGAAAAGACAAACACTTATAAAACACAACATAGAAACGAAAGACTGAGCAACACGATCCCCCTAAAAACCAGGTGCACCAGAATGGTTCGAGCCTTCTGCTCTTGGTGTAATAGCTGCCTTGTTTATAGTCACCCTCTATCAAGAAGTTCTTCATAGGAAATGCAAGCTATTAAATATCATATCAACTCGGAGATATATACTCCATTTGCAGGTGCTGATGGAATGTTGATACATATATATGGAATGTTCACGTTTATAAGCTAAAACATTTATTTTGTCTTCCCTCACTGTTGTTTCTATGTAAAAATTAAGATATACGGCAGACTTGATTGTTGTATCCTGTATTTCAAGTTCGATGGGATAGATGCGTTCAACTTGCACCAAACTTTGATTGTTTTAGTGAGAGGACATCATCAATATAGCGGAACATGAAGTGAAAGGATATTGCTAGCTTCTATTCATCCAACCTTAGAAGCTCCTGTATGAAGTCAGATACGTAGACATAAAGGAAGAAGTCGGTTTCCTATTGAAAACAAGTGGGAAGATACAGAACACACAAAGATAAACAATAAAAGAGGAACGAGAGCAACCACAAACATATGTCATCAACATACTAAGCAGTGGTTTTGTTATTTTACTTTAATGAAAGAAAGTTGCAATCATGTATTTTAATAGGCAAAAATGTGTAAATATATACAAACGCACTTGACATTAGAAATTTCACCAGAAACGACTCTCCACAGTTCTCTGTATATAGCAGACACACATCCGTATTAAGCGAGAAAATATTTGTTTTGTTTATGTACATTTATAAATCATTTATTTTTTCATCTCTCATAAACTATTCTTAGATTTAAAGCAGAGCAAACTATTTCAATACTATATACTTTAGATTTTAAAAAGTCTATCTGAAAATACAATTCAGCCATAGTAACTCCATGACAAACGCAAACATACATACATGTTTATACATATCAAACCTATCGAGTAAGAACACGAGAAAAATATAACATAAAAAGTGTTGATTCAATCTCAAATAACAATTATTTATATCTAGATCACAATGTAATTATGTTGTTGTTAGAATCTCTCTCATTTCTTCTTTATATCCACTAACTGATGATATAATGATTATACTATTAATGAGGGGATGGACAGGGGGCGGGAACCCGGGAGTAAGGGTGGGCGGGAACCGGGTGTAAGGGGGACGGGAACCGGGAGTGAGCGGGACGGGAACATGAAGAATTCGAGGAAACAGGGAAACCGATTCAGTGCTGTTATTAAACAAAAATCTTACACAATGAGAGGTGTTGTTATTCATTTTATGATCATCTTATTGCGTTTTGAGATTATTTGCAGAAGATTGCATGCGAAAAAGATCGTTTTCAGACTTTCCGTATGTCCGTTTCGTATTGTATCTGTATCCAACGGGAAGGTCTATTTTCGATACGTTTTATCTCTAACTTTCATTTTACTCAACATATTGTTAAAATTTAAAATGCCTAGAAAAGTTTACTTACAATTGAAATAATTTCTCCAAAACAACTGTTTGGCATACAATTTTTGTACTATTATAAAGTTTAGGGAATAATCATTTCAAAAATGTATATTTTAATATTTTTTTCGTCTTTTAAAGGTAAAAAAATCTGCCAGTACAGTAGCCTATTACATTAGAAATTTTGTTGAAATTCGCTCAAAATCAAAATATAAAGTTGAATATCTTCTTCAAAATGAAAGTCTGGTAAGCAAATGTTAGTTCAATGGAAAGTTTAACATATAAGCAAACACAAAAAAAATCTGTTAGGACAGTAGTCAATTACAATAAATTTCTGTATAAATACGGAAATAAACAACGCAATTTTTTTTAACTATTAATGAAATAGTTTCTTTAATACGATTGTCTGGTATATACTATTTTGATATTTTTTTTAAATTACAGACACAACCATAAAAAAAAATCAAGAAATTGAATGCTTTTCACTTTTTAAGTAAAAACAAATCTGCCAGGACAGTAGCTTATTATGTCTTAACTTGTGAATAAATTTGTTTCAAATCGAAATACAAAGTTCAATATCTTATTTAGAATAATTTTTTGGAATGAAATTGTTATTTCTTTTTTAAATGTTCAGTTCTACATTCGGAAATATGAAAATCAATCTATGAATCTGTCAGTACAGTACATTATTACGTTTAGATTTTAAAAGATCTTTATTTTTTTATTGGTGTTAATTGTAAAGTTTGAACAATAAATTATAAGAAAATATAAAAATGTTCATTTGATAATAAGTTGATACCTCAAAAAATCTGCCCGAACAGTCAGCCTATATCTAAATATTTGGTTGGCACGTTCCAAACTTTACAACAAGTCTTTTCATCTGTGTGTTTGCGTATTCTGCTATGTCATCCGTAAACCGAGCGTTTAGAAAATTTTATGCTCTGAATTAAATCGCTAATATCTCGAAAACATAAAGAAATAATCAAAATAAAATATTCTAAACTCTATCAACAAATTATCAGATTTTTAAGTTTTTAAAACCAGAAAGTTGTGCTCACAGAAATAAAAAGGAGTTTCAAAAGCAAACAAGTTCGTAGTTTTACACTTCCAATATTTTCATGTCAAGTCTCCACTTTTCCCCTAATATCTTTTTGGTTTTTCAATTTTTGTTTTCAAATTTTTTAAACTATATCAGGAAGTAGTTAAGAAAAATAATTCACTTATTGGTTAAGAAATATGTTTAATTTATATAAATAAGTTTCAAAGGTAAGGAGGGATCGTACATTGTTTATTGTGAAAAAAACAAGCCGTATAGTGGACTTTTCGATACCTTGCATTAGTTTTCCCATAGTTACGAACATTTGAACTTAGAAAGTTTGACGATATCAAGTATGCACCTTGTGATCGCAACTCCTCTGACATGGCTTTCTGGATACACATAAAATCCAGTAGTTTGTTAGAACTTCGTGATGTGCCTGGAGGTAGAATATTCTGGTCCATTGAGTTTTCTTGAGTTATACCCATTTGGACAAAATTTTTGAGCTTATCCAGTATGCACCTAGATCTATCTTGACATCGCAATTCCATTGACAGTGTATTTTGGATACACATGAAAATTAGTAGATGTTTTCGATAGAATGACCCGGTCCATCGAGTTTTCCCAAAGTTATAACGCTTAAACTTAGATTTTTTTATATCCCTGTGCATTCTGCCATTGTCATTCCTCCGGTATGGTATGCTAGATACTCGTGTACATGTGACGATGTTCATGGTCTTTAAGGATCTTTGAGATCAACCCCTTCACCAGCAAGGACTGGTTGGAGAAACGGAGGTATGTTCACAGTTCTAGATTTTCTTGTGTGAAGGGGGAAAAGACGCATATCTGAACGAAATGATAAGTTGAAGGAGGGAAGCTGGTGTCAAGGGGAGGGAAGCGGGAGTCGAGGGGGAGGGAAGCGGGAGTCAAGAGGGAGGGAAGCGGGAATTGAATACCCCATGTCCACCCACTCATTAATACTCTACCTGTGCTTGCAAGATCTCTTGTGTCAATACTTCTAAAGAAGTATTTTCCCATTGGTATAAAACCCTTATGACTTAAACCTTTTATTTTTCATCATTGTATTTTAGTATATTTTTTATTTTCTACTTTTCCTCTGACCAAAGTATGAACCTACTGTCTACTTCAAATTAATTTTGTCACCGAGGCACATTCATAAGTTTCAATTCCTCTAATTATTTTCTAAAAAACTCCTTTAACATAATGATGTGCGTGTAAATTTAAATTCAAATAATGTAGGTACAATACAAACAATGAATATGTAAATACAAATTGATTTTCAAAAGCTGTATGACATGGTAATTTTTGTTTACACAAACATATAATATGTAAATGACAATAACGGTAACAAGACAACATGTATGTCCTTAAATGTCTTTGAATAATAATAAAAAAAAAATCAAGGTATAACTGGGGACGTCCCCTGCAATTGGACATTCACATGACCTAATGCCGGGATAATGTGATTGTTTTCGACTTCAATTAGTCTTATAATTATTCTGATTGAATCAACCCTTATGCGGGGCGTTTTTAATGTTCTAAACCAAAACCCTAGCATATTTGCTTGACCTCTACCTTGAATCTAGATAAGTAAAACTGAAAGTGCTATATTTAACAATTGTATTCCGGTATAATAAACAACAGTTGTAAAGAATCAAATTAAACGATACAGAATTATACCGTTTCACGTCATGCTCGCAGTCATTTAAAACAATTGCAAAGTATTTCAATTCCGATAAAGAAATTATGACGTCGGACATTTAATTATCAGTAGGTTTATTTTAAGGTAGATTCCAAGCAGCCTTTGAATAAACAGTGATGGACGACACGATCATTGACGAGAATAAACTAATTAAGCATTATAAAAAAGTTATCTCAAAGTTTCGACACAGTCACATAGATCGAACATTCGCGTTCTCATCTGTTTTGAGGTATAAATTAGAATTGAAGATTGAAGGTCTCTGCTTTTTTTTCTTCAATTTTTTGCTCTCTGCTTTTATCTGATCCAGTAGATGAGATGCTACTATTGTCTTTCTCTGATGATCTGGGTGTATGGGTGACTTTCGGATGATCTTGTAATACCGTTTGATAAGGGTTTTTATATCTATCTCCAACATAGCCTACCATAAAATTACTTGATGATCCACTGTCAGAATCATCACTGTTTTGACTCTTTTCATCACTTGATGTTTTTTATTTGTACTCTCAATAGTATGATTGCTATTTACGTGATTTTGCATACTGGGAATGACAGTTGACGGTGTCAATGTCAAGTCTGTACTAGATAAATTCCTAGCATCCAAGGACACACGCTGCAATTGTACCTCTGTTTTATCACGTTATTGTAAACCATCTTCGGAAAGTTTGCATTCAACTCAGTTGTATTGAAATCGGTTAATTGCAGATTGGCACTAAATGATATGTTGGTGCTCCTTTCTATTGTGATATGAGTGTACTGGTGACTCTCTGGATGATCTTGTAATACAGTCTGATAAGGGTTTTCATATCCATCACCAGTGTTGCCTACCATAACATTCTGTGATGATTCACTATCAGAGCCATTACTTGTCTGACTCTGTTGATCACTTTGTGGTTCTGTATGTGCATTTCCATTTGTTTGATCGCAATTTAGTATATTTTCAAAGCTTGGTATATCAGTGGACTGTATATGCGATAAATCTGTACTAGATAAGTTCCTATCATCCGTGGAAATAGGCATACGTCGTACTTGGCCATCTGATGTATCACGTTGTTGTAAACCATTGTCGGGAACGTCTGTATTCAATTCAGTTGTATCGTCATCGGTTGATTGCAGATTGGCACCAGTTGAGATATCAACTTCATGCTGCTCTGTCCGGTATTGGCCTTGATTGTCGTTGGTGTCTGACGAACGCATGGTTCTGACAGCGTGGTACGAAATTGTCCCAATTTCATCATATGTATGATAATTGTGGTCTTCATGCACATTATGATGACTTTGATCCCGAGTCTTTACACATTTCACACATAACCAGACGTGAATGATTACCATATAAACAAATAGAACCGCAGCTATTATGCAAAGTATTACGAAATACCTCCTGTTACTTTTGCTCAACGGAAGATTCTCTGAAATAGTGTTAAAATTATCTATTCAATTTATCAAGTCGAAAAATAAAGATGTCAGATACTGCGTCGTCTACCTTTGATTTCGTAAGAATTGTTTGCATGTTAGCAACAGAAAAGAAGTATCATAACAGAGATGATATCATTTACGGAAACATTACTAGCGATTATATTCAGCGTTGAGAAACTCCATTCAGTATTGAAAATATGTAAAAAAAAACTTGTTTGGTACCAATGGCCACAAGCAACAAATGTTGAAGAAAATAAGTGTTATGTAGAGGTTTATAGTATTATATGATATATCTTAGGGATTATCATATTACGTATGGATCATGCTAGCAAACGTAAAACTCAATGTGATGACAAGTAGTTATTCTGGTCGGCAATTATTTTGTGTTGAGAATCATAATCTGAAACTCAATCTGAGTATCACAAGCGCTGGTATACTCTCTGATATTTTCAAGTTGTTAGAGCCATAACTACTGTCTATTTTCATCGATTGTGCTACACCAAATGCAACTTTTTATCAAACTGCATTTGTCTTGATCAATCTGACAGGTGCTTAAAGAATCTGCGTACACTTCCGGAGTACTTGATTGTTTTCATGCTTTGGCAGTCTTATTATTGCTCAGTCATTTGTTTTAATGTAGTGTTTTGTGAACTATTGTTTGTTCTTTCGTTGTGTTTTTTTTTTTTTTTTTTTAAGCAATGGTATCAATGTTAAAGGTTGTCCGTTTTTTTGCATTTTGTACCTTATCAGTAGTGTACTTACCATTTTCTATAATTGCAAAATGATAACTGCTTTCACCTAGGCGATTCTTTGCTGTAATGCGATAGACCTCAAAATCAAATATGTTCAATTCTTCACTTTCAATCAAAATCTCATAACCTTCAATTCCTACGATGTTGTTAAACTGTGAGTAAAGCAATGTAGAATTCAATATGTTGTAAAGTTTTAATTTCTTACGTTTGCTGGGCTCCTGTCCTATGTTTTCGATAATTACTTCTATAACACCAGGGCAACTGTAGATATGAAACGACAGTCTTATTGGCAATCCGACTGTTCCAGTTTTTAGATATCTGTTTTCTGATGCAAATACAGGTGAACCTACGACAGACAATATTAATCTTATTCAGTTGGAGAAAAACAGCTTTCAATCAAAATGCATCACGATGTATTTCAATCATTCAAACCACTAAAGCAATCATTATTATTATAAAAAATTGAAAACAACACGTTTAATAATTTCATGCGTCCGATGCGCTTTTCTGGATTTACCTTCATCAGGAACGCTCAATGTCAAACATAAAATACGCATCTGGTGCAGAAAACAATTGTACAGTTATTGTTATTATTCCCACTGGGTCGATACCTCTGATAGTGGACTATAAGTTCCCGATTATATAATCAGCCCAGTAGCCATTACTACTGTACTGACATGAACATCCGGACATTGTTTTGTTAAAATGTTGGCAATTGTTTTAAATTCAGGAATATATAAAACTAATGCAAAGTTCTGATTCATCTCCCGGCTTTGGCTATACCGTTTAGACCTTTTTGGTTGCTAAACAGTATTTCTTATTTAGTTTTGGATTTTTAAATATTTTGGCCTCGTGTATCACTTAAGAGAACTGAATACCAATGTCCAAAATAAATAATAAACAAATAAATAACACCGTACTTAACAATGTGTCAGTTATTGAAAAGATTTTGTAAGAAATTAATTTCATATGGGAATAAAACAAGTAGGTGTGCACAAAAAGCAGCCTTTGTAATAGCGATTGTTTGTTAATATATCAATTAATTAAACTAATAAAAAATAGTTTTGATCAAAAGGTCATTTTTATGATATTATCTTCGGTAAACTTGTTGTGGTGATTCAGTACGGTCCTTCACAAAGTAAAATATTTGATGAGCTAAACCAATAATTTGTACTTTAGAGTATCATTATTGTAGACAAAGATCTTTGTTTAATGCGATGATATATTTGATTTTTCAATTGAGCATGCTTGATAGCAGTGTTAAGCGTAGAAAAATCAAGCGTTTTTAGTAAAAAATCAAACTGGTAATGAAATAATTTCCAGAACTGTAGATCATTTGAATTTTTAGAATGCACCATAAATTCACATAGTAGGTTGAATATACCTCAGTTCAATAAGTTGAAGGCCATATTGTACTGTTGGACGAATGGCAGTTAGAACTCGATGTAAACATGGTTAAGTCGAAAACCTTGACTACCCGGCTCTATAATTACTTTTTCTTGATTATTATTATATTTAAACAAAAGGTTCACAGTGAATTATTTTAATACATCAGAATATATCAAAACAAGTTAAACAAACATACCGAACTCCGACGAAAACTCAAAAAGGGGAAATCATAAAAACTGACAACATCTAACGTTATCAACCAACGGAACGGAAAACAACTGTCATATTCCTGACTTGTTACAGACATTTTCCGAGGCAAACTGTGGATTAAATGGGTTTAATAGCTATCTAAACCTCCGACCTGTATGACAGTTGTTTATAGTTCTGTTATATTGATAAAAAATGTGAGTGAGAACACAAAACTTACAAAATAGGTTAATGTTAATATATATATATAATGTTAATGTTAATAGTTGTCTCATTGGCACTCACACCACATCTTCCTATATCTAATGTGTTTTCGACTAATGCAATTGTAGATTTGATGTTTACTTATATTTAAAAAGAACGTGTGTATTAATCAGCTATAAATGTTCAGAGGGACATCAATCAGCATGTCATGAGTAATTGTTTAACCGATTAAAATTGAATTTTGAAAATGCCAACAAAAAAGTTCATACTACTGGTACAGAAAAACTGGAACCGTTAATGTTATTGTGTGAATATAAAAAAAAAAAAAAAAAATATACAAGACAAGTATCTCGTTAATTAAGTAAAACTATATATTTAGCTAATACACTCACCACAACTCGGACTAATACATCCCGGGTTGTATGAAAAGCTATTTCAAATAGTCTCGACCAGTTAGAAAAGGAGGTTAAATTAACTTAATCGTTTCATTTTAAACAACTGAATCATTCGTTTTATTCTATTTTCACATTTAAATTTAAGTTAATTACCCGAAATAATGAAGTTATGTCTGAAGTAAAGAGGGGCGATGGCTATGGCAAAACATTAGTTTGCAACTCAAACTTTGAAATTTAATGATTTGACATGTAAATCAGCAACACGATTATTCTTCACTTAGATTTTACATAATGGACACTCATTTTCACAACCACATGAATTGGAAAACCTATACAATTCTCACCATTTCATCGTACTGTTGCACATCAAATGTGTACAACACAGTTCATAAAAAAAAAAATTCAAATTTAATAGAAATTCCTGAAACCACTCGGTCTAACATTGCTTTGACAATGACACAAATTCTTGATTTAAACCAACCAAGTGCTCATTCGAGAATTACCACTTACAAATATTCTTAGTTTTTAAGATAACGATGATGCATTTATTCGTGGTAATTATCCCTTGAAGCTGACTTACAGAGGTAACAACTCTTTTACATGTATATACTGTTTTAGTTTTTGTATTGCTCTGTCATTATTTTTGTGAAATGATTACATTGGTTATTAATAAATGTCAAATCAAAGCTAGATTACCCTGAGTTGTGGCAGGGTCACTGGTTGACTATCGCCTAAATCCACGATTGCACGAGGTGAAACAAATTTCGATGACAGTATACCCGCACTCAAGAGGAGATGGCTAACTGAGATAACATTGACACTCTGTTTGTCTGTATTTTCGTCCATGTGTATGTTCGTTACATATTACTTCATCCTTTAAAAAAATATTTCATATTTGCTCTGAAACGTTATAATGGTTATTTTAACCATGTAAGCAATTATTATGTCTGCCAGGCAGCCACTTCCTGTTTAATGATGCTTTAAATTTGATTTATACCCTCCGAACATAGAACTTTCCTCCAATGCACACTAAATGGGCATGCAACTTATCCCTATTGAACTGTTGAGTTACACGTAACACGCCAGCACGTGCAACTCCTTTGTGTCCACGATTGGGCTAAAATTTTACACCATTCAAGCTATTTCACACTTTGGATACAATTGAATTTTAATACTTGTTTAAATATATCTCGAGTAAACTTCTATGAAAGACCAAAAATCATGACAATTTTGTCTACCAACAGTATCTCGTGGTAAATATGCGGTATTATAGTTCATTGAAATCCAGGTCAAGCCTTTTAAAGATATAGGGTAATAAAGTATAATCTAAACTAGTGTTAAGTTTTGAAGCTGTACGTGGAAATTTACCTGATTCTTGTTATTATTTAGCCATTCCATAACATTTATGATGATGCTTACTTGAAAGACCTCGAACCACGGACATATATAAATTACTGTTAAGTTAATTTACTTTACCTTCATATTTAACATGTGTTGACCAAGTCTGTAATACCTTTCCATTAATATCTGGTATCCCATTACTAACAATACATTCATATCTACCATTTGTCTGGTATGGAAAAAGGTCCGTGTTGAAAGTGAATGTTTCAGTATTCAAATTTACAGAACGGACAAGTTCCCCATACGTTGATATTTGATCTAACCGGTACACACTGTACGTTGCTGGAACTCCATCGCCCTCACATGTAACTGTTGTATTCGTATAATGACTTTTAATTGCAGGGGCATCTGGATTTCAATGTTAGAACTTTAAATAAGATGTGGCCTTTCTAATTCTTACATGATAGAAAAACTTTAACAAAAGATTAATTACAGAATATATCAATGGCTTTAGAAAATAAGTACGAGTAATAAAAGATTCCAAATATACCAAAATGCAAGATATCTGGCTTCAAAACATACCTGTTTCGTCCTTCTATTGTCATTTTTGTGTTTATGAGTGTCTAAAGAGATATATGTATATACAATGTAAGTACTTAATGCGATTAAGTCTTCGTTAAATTGTACTGAAACCGTTTCGGTGGTCTTATGGAAGTGTGCATCGAACACCAAGAAAGAGCATTTAATGTTTGGCCGCCTTAAAAAGTGTTGTAATTTCTAGTTCTGTAATAGAAAAAAGACGTGCATGGTGTGTGCCAATTACGCGGCTTTTAAATGCAATAGAAACGTTTTGTCTGCTCAAAGCCATGAAAGGGTGTGTGAGTTATGTAATGTCATTTCCTACAGACAGTTATCTTATAAGCTTGCCCGTTAACATATGACTAACATGGCTCAGTATAATACAAACCATAACACATTCTTATCTCATTTGCCAGGTTATCGAACACAATAGTCTTGTACTATTTGCCGTTCGAAGTTATGATACAATCATTTAAGCTATAAAACACTTGGTACAGTGGAAAGTTTATTAGATATGAATACATTTCGAAATCGCTTTTTGCGTTTAATCAGATTGTCAATAACAATTATGTGCTCAAATTGCCAAGCTTACAAAAAAATAATTTTAACATTTTACATGCTTTTAAATATTCTGTACACATACACAGGCATAATCATGTCCTTACAATGATACTTCCATTTCTATTGAAAAGAAAATATTGACGTATTTCATAATGGTCACATTAGCTGCGAAACCGTAGCTCTTAGGTCATTATGTTATTTTTTGACAATTTGTGGAAATGGGAAAATCCGTTGCTCTATGGTCCGCAAATTGTCACAAAATATCATAAGGACATAAGAGCTACGGTTCCGCAACTATGGTCATATATACTTACACCTTATAACTAATTTAACTTCAATCTTTATCGACGAGAATGTACTGTCCAGACATTTATAGATTGTCATATGATCTGTTCGAGTTGGTAAAAATGAAAAGGTCACAGTTTGATTATTACCAATGGCTTTGATTGTTCCATTAGATTCTAGCTTTAAAGCAGTAATGTACTGTACTGTGTCAGAGGAACACCTGATGTCCAGTTCTACCCCTTCTTGTCCTATTATTGTCTTAAGATTTGTTTGGTTTATAAACCATAAGTCTGTAATTAGACAACTGTTTTGTGAAAAACTAAAATTTAATAAAAACAATCGAATAACGTACTATATTTATGTTTTCCACAACTCTGTCGATGCTTCATGCTTATGCATTTTGCAAGTACAATGAAGTACTTGTTTCAGGTATTTTCACATTTTTACAAAGATAGCATTTAATTTAGGCCTATTTATTCAGACACCTAATTGATTGTGAGGTAAAATATTCAGTTTGTTGAACTTCAGTAATTTATAATATGTACAAGAGATCATGCATGTCCTCAGCCAGGATTTCTAATGTTTTTTTATGCCATGAAGCTATAATGAGGGGTTTTACAGACATAAAGGAACTTGCAAATAAGGGAAAAGAAACGTGAATCATGGCGTAGGAATAAGGTGTCAGGGGTATGTACTAGAGAAAAGGGGGATTGAAAAAAGGGAAAGTAGATTTTTAAGAGAAAACAAAATATTCTGGAAAGGTCTCAGGGCGTAAAAGGGGAAAGGAAGTTGCTGCATAGGGAAGTGGGGCATATTGATGTAATGTACATTCGTTGTTATTCGACAATGTCAAAACAAACAGTGACTTGCACGATTTCCTAAAATCACCTGGTCATATGTAAAGTTTTATATTGCCTTGGATATCAAAAAAAGGCACCAATTACTCATTTATTAAAAAGAAACCATAGATTATTCAAGGCCACGTGATTGTAAATGATCCGTAAAGAGGCGAAAAATACCAAAGGGGCTTCAAATCCATAAGTAGAAAGAAACTGACAACGCCATAACAAAAAAAGCTCAACACAAAAACAGTACACAAAACACAACATTCTGTAGAAAACTAAATAGCGAGCAACACGAACTCCACTAAAAATTGGGTGTGATATCGAGTGTTTCGGAAGGATAACCAGCTCCTGCTCCACATATGGCATGCGTCGTATTGCTCATGTAAATACAAACCAGGTAATAAGTCTATTTTTGTAGGTCACATTCGGTTAAAGAGCACGGATTATAGTTACGACAATTGGAACATATCCATCGTCATCTGTGAATCAGACATTCCATACCGATAAACCAACTCATTTCGGCTTCCGTAAAAATTAAAGAAGGCGTGATTCAACTTCACCACTTGGAACACTTAGTTTAATAGCTTCCTTGTTAGCAGCAACCTTCTATCAAGGAAATGATGATAGGAACTACAAGACTTGAATAACGTATCAACTGGGAGATATATACTCTATGTACAGCCGCCGCTGGAAAGTTACTACATAGATATGTAAAGTTCACAATGGGGAGGCTGAAATTATCTCTTTAGTCGTGAAATTTTGTGTTCAACCGACCCTCATTGCTAATTTCTAAATGTTACTCAACATATGTGGCAGACTTAGCTGTATATGATGTATCCTATATCTCAAGTTTTATGGGACAGATGTACTCAACAAAGTCACCAAGCTTTGAATTATTTAGTGAGAGAACATCATCAGTCTTGCGGAAAATGAATTTAAAGGATATTGTTAACTTCTTTTAGTTCTTCCTAAGAAGCTCTTGTATGAAGTTGGCTTTCTATCATTATAGAAACAAGTCGACAAGAAAAGGGTCACAGTTGGTTTCCATGGGAATGCAAATTGTTTGTTAAAAATGTCCTCCAAACGTAACAAATATGTTGTCAATCTGGAAATCAAGCATCTTGATAATGTTGGACAGAGATTTTTTTTTTGTTTGAACCAGATTGATTTTTTACACAGAACGATTTATCCCTCTTTTTGACAAGACACTTGTATTTACATTTACCTTTTTTTTATGAAACAAAACGGGACCAACTCTTTCAATTTGTCTTTTACTTTGAAATTAGGTAATTTGGTATATACCGTTAAGTTACAAAATAAACAAACGCATAGTTTGATGTACTGATTTTAAACAATCTAAATACAATTTAATTAAATTACAAATGACGTGATAAACTATATTTTATAGGTTATTGGCAGATTACTTATAGGAAAATTTGGTAAAGGTTAGAAAATAACAGTCGGTTTTTCTTTGGAAAAAGGGTGTATATTTGGCTAAAATCATTGGTAGAAAATAGATTTGTTTAATAAATCACAAAAACTGTACTGCATCATTCGAGGAATGTTCAATCGAATTAAATTTTTTCTCGATGTGAAATCAAGCAAACACACATTATTACTCGGTCTTAAAACGACTAAACAATGACAAATTGTGCACTATATTTCCAGTCGTCAACCAAAAAGCCTGTACACAATACCAATGAAAGCAATGCCTTTTTCCGCTTGAATACAATCTATGACAGAAATTCATCGGAAAATGCATTGAAAAATAAAGTGTTGATTATCGAAGTGTTTCAATTCTATTTCAAAAAGAATCTTATGTGTATTGTGCTGTGCATCTTCGACTGCGGATATTGTTATTGAATTTTAGTACTAAATTGTAAACGATAATATAACGAAACGATCGCAAAATAAAAGTATTTGTTAAAAATAAGACACGCCGGTGTGCATATATCAGTCGATGACGTAAACGCTTCGATCCGGAAAGATACTATTCTGTGCTATGAAGGCACATTATTTCTTCAATTTTTCAAATATAATCTGGCCGTATAAGACTAAATAATTTTATAGAAACCTTGTACATATATCTTGAAATAAGTTTTAACTGAACATTCCTTTTCTTATCCCGAGTTTAAATTATTTCACAAGTTATATATTAGTATTGATGCACACATAAGTGATCAATTTATTACCTATAAACATACAAATGGGAGGTTAACCTAGCTATGAAACCATTTTATCATTAATGTTTTACAAATTTACAGCCACGTCCGGGCAGAATGGGGACGTTAAATCCGATGCCTCGTGTAAAGCGAGTGCAACAACTCACAATTTTTTTCAGAAAATGCCTGTTCAAAGTCAGACTATTTTTTTCCAATCGGTCCGTTGGTTGATACAGTCGAGCGTTTAATTTTGTCAAGTTTCATGGACGTTTCAATTTAACTTGGAACTCGGTATTGGTGTTAATATTCTTTTCATTAATGCCTGTTTGCATACGTGCCATGTTATCTTCCCTCGATTGATATCTGTCCTATATTCCACTGGCAGATAGCAAGATCTCAGGATAGTGACAAGGCATATATATATAAAATAAAACTGTGTAGAATCTATGAATGTCTAATGTCATGGATGTTTAGACATGGAACTGGTGTCATACTGTCAAAGACAGAAAAGCCACATAGGTATTCTCATCTTCCATTGTATCAGGTTAAACACAGAATTGAAAATACGGCTTCTCCTTGACGAATCCAAAATTTGTCTATATTATTGTTTGTTCTTTCTGGGAAAGGGTCGGTTATTCAAAAATTGTTGAATGATTATTCCTTTATTGTCCCATAAGTTTCTTGTCGCCTTGTTCTTAATTCCTACCTTTTTCGACACTTTATAAGTTTTGCTGTCCCGACCAAGAATCGGTTAACCGATACGCTATGTCCGAGTCCCAACTCGCATTAGCATCATTATTTTGCGCTCATATATCGTTAAATACCGGCTGTGTTGTGTGATCTGTAATCTTTAACGTATGTGGTCTATTCTTAATTGTGACATGAGTGTGGATTTACGCGTTGAGTGATGTAAGCCCAATACAATAATCGCTTCCTCGGTCGACACACCCGAATGAAGAATAATCTGTTGACCTAATTTGAAGTCTAAACTTTCAATTGCATGAATTAATCTTTTTACTTCCAAATATCTTGTGTTACAGGTAAAACAATTACCAAAAAGAGTAAAATGTATAACCTAGGGAATCTTTTTTTAAATATCACACTTAATCAGACATAATTGAAATCAAAACAAAGTCTGCATATCGCTGATTAAAAGTCTTTGATCATCTAATAAGTAAAGAAAAACTACAGTATTTAATCTTCTTTTTCTTTTATAAATGACATATCTTTTAGATTAAAATGGGATACATGTATATATTACTGATTAAAATTGTCAATGCATTGGTTCATAGGCAGAAGGGTTATGTATCCTTTCTTAAACACTATACAAGGACGTCAGCTACTGCTAAGGGAAAGCAGGAGATAATAAACTTATTCTAAAGGTTACCTATTCAACACTGTAATTTAATCTTTGAATATTGTTTTTATTGGTGTAAATATTGATGTTGTTATCAGTAAATTAAAATCATACTAAATATTACACATATGTACTTTTCACGGTACCACAATCTGTCGATACATGTACTTATAGTTTGGCATTGCAAAAGGTCATGTTTTTCTCTAACTGGTAATGAGGTCTTTACACTAAATCCATTGGATGTTGGATGTGTACTGATTTATATTTAAGTCTTAGATACATTATTTCTTTCATTAGTTGTTATTGGCTTTGAACTAGCTGTCAGTAACTGCGAGTACTTTCAGATCTGTACTTAGTGTCTTTTTTGTTTTTGGGATGTACAAGTACCCGTTCACGTCCACTTTGTGTTTTGTAAGATGTATTTCTATTTGTATCCATCTGATGAGTTAAGCCATTTTCAACTTATTTGTATAGTTTGTTTTTATGTTGTACTGTTACACCATTGTCCCAGGTTAGGGGAGGGTTGAGCGCTCACAAACATGTTTAACCCCGCCACATTCTTAATGTGCCTGTCCCAAGTCAGGAGCCTGTAGTTCAGTAGTTTTCGTTGGTTCATGTCTGTCATATTTGTTTTTCGTAAACTGTTTTGTTGTAAATTATGCCTTCATTTGAACTATGGTGGATATTCAGACGACAACAGATCTGAACGAGTCATTTGCTGGAACTCTCAAGTTATATGTATACATTCTATTCTATCTGTACCATTAAATGAAGAATACATTAATTTATCTATTCTAAATTAACAAGTTTCTTTTTCCGCGAACTAGTATACTAAAGTGATCGAATTTAATCCATAAGTACTTGATTGTTACATCATATTTTGTGTTGTAATCGATTAATACGACTATATATAATTATTCTTCGTTGTTGACAAATAGAGATTACATTCGATAACTTGACAAATGTAATCGCTTACGATTGTTTACGATTCCATAATACGATTACCCATATGCATTCAATCATGTATATCAATATGTAGTTAAATAAATCATAACTGCAGTTATAATTAACATCTGTAGTTTATCACAAAAGTATATTTCAAATGACAAAAGAGGAAGCGGAACTGGGGTGATTACATAATAGTTTTATTATTTTGATTTAAATTTGACTAATATATAGTAATAGCTATTACTAGTATGTATTTTGAAAACCCCTTTCGACAGACAACTACTTACTGATTACTTGCAGCTCTATCTGATCGAAATCATACATAAAACATCTATAAGACCCTTCGTCTCTAGGGGTAACGTTGTTTATTTGAAAGTCTACATGTATTGTAAAATTTCTGAATCTTCGAGACATGATTCCAAAGTAGAGTCCTTCTTCAATCGTGCTATAATAAACAGGTCCTTCGAATATAAATGTAAGTATTTGTGATGATCCCTCAATGGCACATACATGTCCAATTCCACTAGGAGGACAAGACATATCTACAATTATGAATAGGAATATACAAGTGTATGTACAGTTTATAATTGAGTGCTGCACACATAATATACACAGCTTTTTATCTTCATTATCATTACCTTTGTCACATGCTTAATTGTTTATGTAGCACGTCATATTATCATGTGATCTTCCATATATATGATACATCGAACATTGTTGAATATGACATATTATGAGTTCGCATTGCAGTAGTGAGATGTTTGTGTATTTACTCGATTTCATCATGTTAACGCTGGACGCTGTCTATACAGTAAACCATGTATAATACTAATTTACTGCAAAATACTGATTCATCACAATCTATGTAAACATGATAATTATGAACCAATAAAAAGTGAACAATACGAACAACGTAATTTTTCATGTTTCAATACTATACCTGAACATGTCTTCGAAAATATTAGCAAGTCATTAAATTAAAATAATTCGTTGATTTCCGTTATAATTGTTGCCTTATACTTAGTTTGTAGTTAATAAATCCTTGTTTTCTGCTGTGCACAATGCCTTTACAAAAAGGTTGTCTCACAATAAATAACTAAATAAAAATTTTAAAATGGTTGTTATATTGATCAGAAAGCAATACAATAATTACTGGCACACATACAGATGTTAAACGGCTTATTGTATATGTGTTAGTACGTGGAAAATATATCTCTGTTGATTAGTTCGAAGTTTATCTCTACCGTTAGAAATCCCATTTTTACATGCACATCACACACTAATCGACGCTTGTGAAATGGGTCGCCTACATTTTATGTCTATCATCTATGTTACTGTAAACAAATTTAGGATACTTTAAGCTTTGGAATGTAAGCATGTATTCATCAGCCAGCCATGACTATGATTTAACCATAATAAACAGGTAAATAGCAGTAAATGAAGAAATTAATAAAAAGTGAAAAAACAAAAAGATGTTTTTCGAATGCCAAAAGTTGACGAAATTTCGTAATGCAAAATATTTAGTATTCTAATTTGATTTTGCATTTACTTGTCAACTGCCACCTTTTTTATCCATCAGATAACACGTATGCACGTAAGATAAACTTACTAGTTATTTTTAGCTCTAATGAAGATACTAGACTCCAATCGTCTATCCAGTAAATTCCTGTGTCATTTGCTGTTACATTTAATTTCTGAAATTCTAAAGTATTCTTAGGTAATATAATGCCGTATTTTTGTGTGTTAACCTGCTTATGGTCTATGTTATGATATATATATCTTTCATTGAAATAGAAATCTATCTCTGAGTTAATGATTTTAAATGAAAAATTCGTCGTTGATCCTTCTGTAGTGTAAACTCTATTGGTTGACGACTCGGTATTTATGGATTGATCTGAAATAATAAAAGAAAACAAAGGAACATATTTTATGCTAGCCGATATGTAAATTGGAACCAGTTTTGTTTTTTTTTTTCGAAAATTTCGATACTACCCATCGTGTTCTTTTGAGATGACGGGGAATTTCACGTTTTTTTTTATGTGCATATTTGTCGACATAATCATAACTTTTGCTCAATTGCAGGGTAAGTCCAGGAAAATATTATTTAGCAGGCGATAGGCTACTCTAAAGCTCGGGAAACAAAATCACATCAATGACATGAATATTACCAGAGAATAACGAATGATATATAAATACAGGATTTCATAGAAACCAAGATGGTTGAATTACAATTGAAAAAAATTCAGGATAATGTAAAGGTCAGGATTATACCTTGCAATCACAAAAACGTAGATCCGTCGTGTTTTTTTTTTTTTTTTTTTTGGGGAGGGGTTTGAGTTCCGCTAATTGAAAAACGTCATCTCGAATAATGGTTAAACAACTGTAAGTTTAGATCAAAGACCGTCGTCGTAAAGATGAATCAGTATCTTGAACTGACAGAATTTTATCCATGACAACATGTATAATGTAAGCTGCAACAGGGTCATAGTTAAGGAATAAAAAAGAACATCGCTGAGTTAATATTTAATTTCCTTGTAGAGATGATATGTTGCAACTTTACTTTTTTCAGTTCATTCTCAAATTTAGATACGGAGTCGACCTTGCGATTTGATAGATCAAGCATATTCTATATTTGTATTGTGAAAAGAAAACAATGAATCGATATTGAAGAAAGGTAAAAAATATATCAATAATATCATAACTATTTCGCAACTAAGGGTTGATTGTACTTTGTGCACATAAAGGGACAAGATAACGTATGTACACTGATCACTGTTTTTTTATTCATATTAACAAAAAAAAAAACATATGTAATTTTTTCATCTTCTTCTTTCAAACAGAGATTATTTGCAAGCTTCAGACTGCAAAATTTCAGTTTAACTGAAAATTTGTAAAACTGTTAAAATTCTTGTAGCTTCCATTTGAATGGTCGATTTTTTTCAAGCTTATTTTGAGATAGTTGGTATGTTAGTAAATGCAAGACATTTAACCTTACGGATCACATGAGATCAATTTCATTTTTTGTTGGGGTTTGTGTTGCTCAACCTTTGTTTTGCCATTGTGTTGTCAGTTTCTCTCATCTTTGAGTTGAATATGTTCCTTTGGTATCTTGTCTTCATTTTCATACCTATATTTTTTCAACATAAACCAATAATCTTAACATGATCTTACCTTGTAAAAATAACCAAAGCAGACAAAGTTTCTCTAACATCTAAAAAGATATACATTGTTTGTATTTAAAAAAAAACGATAGTAGATACAAGGGTGTATTTACAACGCTAGACTCATGAAACCCGAGTGCTATATTTTGTGGGTGTGATTGTAACTGTAGCTGTCCTCAAAAGCTGAATCTGTTTGAACACGTTACCCGTAGATTGTGCTTGTCACTGCATGTTGACAGATATAAAATTCTAAATACTTTGCTTAGTATCAAGAGAAAGAGTTTAAGGGCAGCCACTCCGCACAAAAATTTGTACATGTGAAATTCGAAAATTCAAGTCGAATAGTTTGTTTAATTCGTAACCTACTCCATTTATTGGAAATTGTCATATATAAAACGGAACTACGAAAAGACAAGACAAGTGGAGTCAGATTAAAACAAATACATCCATTTTGAAGTAGATGAGTATTGCAAACAAAAAATCCAAACAATTGTGTCTAGGATCTGAGAAGGGTGTACATAAACAGCTGTTGATCCTATGAGTTAGCGATACGGATTCTGTGTTATGTATTTGTAAGCCTTATTACTGTAACAACACTAAATGAGCTTTGATTGAAACAATACATTATGAATGTTTTACTAGGGGAAATTGTAAATCAGAGCTAGAGCTATTTTGCTGGGTCTTTAGTTTTCTATGATGTGTTTTGTGTATTGTTTTTTTTTTTTTTGTCTGTTTGTCCTTTTCTTGTTTAGCCATGGTGTTGCCAGTTTTTTTTTTTTTTTTTTTCGACTTATGAGTTTGAATGTCCCTTTGGTATCTTTCGCCTCTAATTTTCTATCATATAGAGTAGTTTGGGCCGTATGTTGACCTCTTAAAAACGTGTTGTGCTTTTTTTATTCTATCGTTACTGTCTCCTAATTATTTATATCAACTAATATCAACGCTTTACGAAATAAATTTTCAAATACATTATCTTTAACGACTTGCATTTTAAACCATAGCGTGTTTCTATTTATTTTTTGTCCTTAGCTAAATCGACATGTACATAAAATATTACTGAATGTTCCCGTTGACACTACGAACAAAATATATCGATATGCGAAACCATAGAAAAGGCATGTATAGATAGATATAATATATAGTCGAGTAGCAATAATTAGAATATGATTGAAAAATGACAAGATAAAAACGACAACAAATTAAGGCTTACCTTTCTTTATCCCTATTGTGGATGTACTGCATAGACTTGGTCATATTTCATGTTTTTCATTCTAGCAACACAATTGAGAACACTCGTGTAGTGTTTCCGTTATTTTGTATCCGGGTTTTATATGTAATATTCATAATAATAATAATAGGAAAAACACAACTATTTTTCGACAAAAATAAATCAGGACCACTCTCAACTGAAATAATGTTTTCATCAAGGGGCGGACTAAGCTATAGTTTCTAGAAATAGGACACATGCAAGGATGCAACGTCAGCATACTGCCAACAATTTGCAAACAATATCACTTGCTGTTTTCACGACTGCAAAAGTTCCTCTTTATTTTTCTAAACAACTTTTATTTTATTGATTAAAGTTAATGTTAACACGGTTGACTGACACTGCATGGAAATCTAGGAACTGCTTTTGAAATAGGTCAGAAAACAGTATTAGTTCGGTTAAGTACCAATGTTCTTTAGCGACACTTCAACTTGATTTTCAATATAATGATAGTTTCAATTTGCTTTGTGTGTTTTTTTTTTTTTTTTTTTTATTTTTAGTAACAAACAAATCGGATGCGAAAGAAATAACTCATTACCCGAACAGCATGATTTAACCGGACACATCTTTAATCAAGTTTTCATTCAAAGGGCATTTCATCCTTTTTCAAGTAAGTGATTATACTAGGAACATCGACTTCATTATATTTTAAATGACTAGATGTTAATAAACAGACTAACAGTGTTTCTTAGTTTAATTTTTACATTAATGAGTACTACAGATGATTTTCAGACTTTTCTTCGGCTTCATAACACTATTGTAATGGAAGATATATGTGTGTATGCTTACATTTTTTTTCAACTGAACATCGTTACCTTTTTCTGAGAATCAAAAGATATTAATGATTGAAATAAAACATTACAAATGCAAGTTTTTTGTTTGTTTGTTTGTTTGTTTGTTTTTTTGTTTGTTTGTTTGTTGTTTTTTTTTTGTTTGTTTTGTATTTACAATTTATACCACTCGACCGTTCATGGGTTTCTGCAATGATAAGATGGCCTATAAATAAAGGCGGATGTAACTAGTATTGGCATGTTCCCTATCTAGTTATTCTGAATACATACTAAACCAATGACGAACAGTTTGAAAATAGGTTTATATTTCTGGTTTATCAGCATAAAATGTAAAAAACAAATAATGTCGTTGGACAGAAACAAAATCACTATATTATTAAGACAAAACTAGTATAAGGAGTGTTGTTGATTTCAATATTGACAAATGACTGAACATTTGCAGCAATGGATAAAAAATCAACACATAACAGACTGTAGCTGTTCCCACAATCATAGCAATGTCAATCTGTTATCGCCTGACATTAATAAATAGTTTGTAACGTACTGAAGAAAGATATATGCCGTACCAAGAAATCCTTTAAATGGTGCACTTTAAATGCATTGTACGTCTCGTATAACATTTGAACCTGTTTAACAAGAATGTAAATATAAGCCTAGTGTTGATGAGTTTGATGTGATCAATTTACTTTACACTGACCCAGGCTCCTTCATACAAACACATCCTAATATATTGTTAGGAACAGTTCCAGTCAATTCGTATAATAACAAACACGGTTGTGTCGGTAGGAAATAGATAATTATAAAATGCAATACCTTGGTGGGTATCTGTTTAAAGGAAACACGAGCCCCTTTTTAGTTTGGATACAGTTGGTATAAATGTATTGTTGACTCGTTCAGTTAAAATCCAATTCCCTTTACTATTACATATTTAAGATGTCAGATATAAATGCAATTTCAATGCAATTTTCAATATGGCTATGTACAATGACGTGTCATTGAACCGTTTCATGTTTAGCGGACATAATTATAGCTTAGAAAGAAATAAAAAAAAAAAAAACAACGTAGTACTATATTCATCTAAAATGTTTCCTTGCATCATTATTACGACTTTCAAAAACAGTATAAGCACGTGATTCAATAACATATTTTGCTAACATCCTTCATGACATTGTGTTAAAGGACAATGACAAAGGAAATAGACTTGATGGCGTCAGTTTGTTATAAATAAATGTTACACTTAAACCATTTTTAGATGGACCAAAATCAATATTTTGCAAAGTTATTTATACTTATGTTTTTCCTTATCTCAATTGTGAAATTTTGATTATCACGACGAGTGAAACATGCACAATTACTCATATCCTTTACTAAGTTCCGTCATAGATACAACAATTTAGCGGTACCTGTAGAACTTGTTACATTTCTATTTATAAGGTTATATATTTACTTGTTAACCAATTTTGAAACGGTCAGTTTGATCCGAACAACTCTTAAAAGACTGAACAATAATCAAGGTTAATTCTTCTCTCTGTGTATTTGAATACACGTAATTCTAAGATATGGAGATCTGACAAAGTTTGCCGAAGGACTGAAAGACGCGGATATACACAACTAGATGTGGCCGTACGGTCTTCAACAATGATAAAATACCTACCTATGACAAATCCCAGCAAGAATAGTTGCAAGGTGTTTTTAACGTGCAGAGATATAGGCATTCACTCAAAACAAGGCATTGGATTCAATGTCCCCAATATAACAGGACGCGGCTGTGAAAATGGCCCATTCCGCACAGCAAAACAGTGAGCCTATTTTGCAAGGATGTTACTGCCTGTCTGACGAACAAAGTGACCATATTACTGTACCATAGTCACCTTTGCTGCTAACCTATGAAAGTCAGAGACATAACATTTTAATAGCACCAAAATCTAAACGAGCAAACAGAACAACCGAAACCTTAGTTTTCGTTTCCTGAGATTATAGCATTCTTTCTTTAAGTACAATAATGCATTGTATAATCTGAAAACGTGATCAATATGTATCAATAACAAGTGACACGACTTAAGCGTGGCTTATATCTTTCAGTGGTTAAATTCAGGTAGGTAAATATGACATTATTCTTGCCAGTTTTGGCATTTGTTTGTTATTGTGTAAGTTACATTTAAAGTTACGAGCTGTCATTGTCAGCATATAGATACAGACAAAGGTAAATTCTCATTTTTTAAAACTATACCTCTAGCATGGCAATCTGATTTGACGAACATACCAATCCTTTGTAATATATGATATAGCGCAAAAGTGTAAAATTGTCATTAGATATCGTATTGTCTGTGACAACACCGATGCATACATATGACTACTTTACAGTTACATGTAATAGTATCTAGCATTCTAGTAAGAATAATCAATGGTTACACAACTCAATACCAATTATTGACCTAATTATGATGTATGATATTTTATGTAAATCTGAAACAAACTTAAACATTGGCCCAATTTTGTCAATATAACGTTACTTCAAGCAACTATCACAGAAATGGGAGGTTTAGCTAGCTATAAAACCAGATTTAACCAACCATTTTCTTTGGATAATGTCTGTTCCAAGTCAGAAATTTGATAGTTGTTTTCACTTGTTCCGATGATTGATAACGTTTGATTTTGTCAGTTTTATGGACTTTCCTTTTAATTTGCCTTGGAGTCTAGTATGTTTTTATACTTTTTTCTATATCAAGAAACAAATCCTTACTATTTAATTTCAAATAAAACAAATGCAGTTTGGCACTAATTAAATGGAAAGTTGCTCAATTTAAGCTTGGACAAATGATCATTTGTAAGGTGTAAGATTCAACTATAAGGACGCCGATGTTATTATAAAAGTTCAAATAAAAATACATACCAGTCATTATAGACACCTTGAATCAAGACAATGTGTATTGTATGTGTGTTAGGTTTGATTTATTGAAAATTGTAAGCGTCAATTGTTTAATATCATCTGAATGTCGATATATTTGGTAATATGTATACATAAAGTACAAGGATTAGTTTTAACCTTGTTTTGGAATAGATAATCATTATTTGTTAATTTCATCTGTTTAAAAAATGGAAACTTCAATTATTAACGTAATCTGATATCAAAGTGTAATTTTAAAGAAATTACGTAGCCTACTGCCATTGACACTAACTTAGCACAATTGATCTACTTAAAAAAAGGCAACAGTGGTGATTAAGCGAAAACAAATCCGGGTCACAAACCAAAACCGAGGGAAACGCATCAACTATAAGAGGAAAACAACGGAACAACAGAAATACTGAACTGCTACAAAAAAAAAAAAACGCCAACATACATAGAAACGGACTATCTGATAACAACTGCCATATTCCTGACTTGGTCATTTTAAACTTGTTTACTTTTTGATGAAAAATGGCAGAAATGCAATTTTATAATTTGTTTATAGTTCACTACTATGACCATGATGACCATGCCTCAGTTGATACCTAACATTTTTTACAAATTATGCATAAAACTTAATCAATCGTTGCAACACTAGTATTTCGATCAATCTGAATTAAGTTAATTGTTCTTACCTGTGAACATTGAAATCAATATTACCATTTATTTATTTCTGAAACAGTTTAGAATTAGCAAGTAAAATCAGTCAACCCGTTGCTTATCAGATTACATCAGGAACTAGCCATTGCCTGTTCCGGCTAAATGGGTTTGTTATTTTCTACTATTGATTGCTATGTTGTAACGTATATAAGCAACAAACAATACCTGAAAATACAGGTGTTTAATCAACAACTGCATACACATAATTGTGGGTACAATAATTTGTCATTACCCAATATGCTGTACTTCCCTTTTAAAAAAATAAAATTTAATGTTGGTTGTCCAAAACTTTGTTAAGTGTATTTAACAAGTTTTATCTGTTATTCAGTTTCATCTTACGAATACTGTTCGTTTATTATCAGTAACATTCAAACAACCTGCATGCCAATTTTTTGGTTCTCATATATCATCCTGGATTTTATCCCACTTTCTGATCCTGTCTCTTTGTTTTAAAATTGCTTATCTTCACACATCAATCTCCTCCCTACCAAACCAACCTCTACTCAAATGAAATTATTTCTCTCCGATGTTATACTATTTCTGCATGTTGAAATGTCAAAAAACTAAACAATTTATTAGTAATTGTATTGTCCAGTTTGTTCTTCAGCCAGTCATATCACTGAATAGCATGCATTCAAACAAAACTGTCATTGAATAACTGGTCTCCGTTTCTTAGTAGTTGCACTTTAAAAAGCGATCTTTTTTTTCAGACAGCCATTTTTGCCATGCTGTTTCGTTATCAAAAAAAATCATTGGTTTAAATTCTTAGCTACTATATAATAATAAGAAGTATTTCGTGCCTTTAAACGACAATATATATATTCTTTGATAGCAAAACTATCATTTTTGAAAGTTTCTTTAACACTTGATAAGTTATCAATTTGATTTAGATTAAGGACAAACTATATTCGGTAACTGTTTGGCGACATCTGTTCATTATAGCAAAATCATAAATGTAATTTAGTTGTCCTGAATTCAGTAGACCGTTTTTGCTGAATATGAAATGAATAATTAAAATTGCAGACCCATCGATAATGTTTTTAGAGATGAGGATTGATTGCATGTTGTTAAATTTGAAATCATATTTAAACCTATTTCTTAATGATACCAGGTCAGTAATTTTCATCAATACGTCTCCACTTCTTCGCCTATTTTTTTTTTTTTTTTTTTTTTTTTTTCTTAAAGTTGTGGAATGCGTATATTTCATATTTTTACAGCGCAATTGATTCACGCAGCCTTTCAAATTACTGTTTTTTGTGGTTTGTATACAATGAACTGTAGAACTCTATAGTGAATTGATAGGTTCAATAAAGGAATCTAAAAAAATTAAGCAGTAAAAAAAAACATGTTGAAACGATGGGCCCCCTAACAACTAAACATATTTGGATAGCTTCTATTTTGAATGCGGTTCCAGTTTGTATTTAAAATTAACCATTTAATAATTCAATTAGACACATAAAATTTACCATGATTGCAATGACCTATTATTGAACTGATATTGCGGCCATAATTATATTTGAAACATAAAACAATTATGAATGTATATTGTTAACTTCCTTTATTTGTCAGTTATTGGAAAATGTTTGCATTTTTAAAGGAAACCGACATTTTCGGAAATTTAAAATTATTATTCTATTACTACAATGTATAATTTTGATGTAGTTCATATTTATTTTAATGATTATTTTTCTATCTGTTATAGAACGTTCTTTGTCATCATCAATGTTTGTTAGCAACGGCCTTCTTCAGGTTTCATTAATGTTTTTGTTATTTTGCTGATTAGTCATGAAAACTTTTAATAAACAAGTACAAGTTTGTATGGTAGTATCTTTCATTTCCATAGCAACCACATCAACATTACTAATAGGTAAACTTTGAGAAAAAAAAATTGTGAAGTCATGTACTCTTAAGCACTTCTTGAGAAAAAATAACTGAATGATATTTAAAACAATTGTATTATTAAATTCTAAATGCGTTTACTTTCAAATTAAGCATCAAAATATAAAATATGCTGTCGTCTGAAAATAGAAATAACTGCTTTATGATACCTAACCTTGTTAGTATGCTCCGCTTAAACCATAATATTACATTTAACTTTATGGAAAAAATATATGTACATCAAAATTATAAACGAATTTGAAAAGATCTGATACCTTTCTGTCTTCTACATTCCCATAATTACCATTTGTATTTATCATGAACAACATGACGGGTGCCCCATGGGTCCAGTATGTGCTTTCCTTTCGCAGTATATGATATCGCTCAGGTTTTTAGTTGTGTTTTTGTTGCGAAGTGGTTAGTATTTTATGAACTAGTCTTTGAGCAATTTGAAAACAATTTGGTTCTGATAAAACTAAATCTCTTTCCTCTTGTGAAGAATCTGTTACGTTTAAATTGTATTGTTGGAATACATCTTGATTCATATCCGCACATATTTTTTTTTTACATTATTCACACAGCAATCGAAATGATAAGATGGAAATTATGTTCAATACCACCGCCACTTAGTGCCCATCAACAATACTCTTATTTGCTAGGGAAATAGAAGGACAACAAACATCATCACAGAAGTGAGACCATGTTGATTGAGTTCTGAGGTTTAGAGAACACTTGGGTATGATCATTTGAGGTTATACCAGTGAGCATTATATGAATAGTATGTTCATGTGAACAGATAAAGGTTAATCACTTTAAATGTTTTTTACTAAAAATTAAAAAAAATCATAGCCCTATAACCCGCGAAAAATGATCAACCTGGACTTAGAGATGGTGGAATAAGTGAAAAAATAGTAATAATAAAAAAAAAAAAAAAAAAACAGACGGGGTAGTGAAAATCCACAAGTCAGTATGCATTGACATTGCCATGACAAAAATCAAACCAAAGGCAAGAAAAATGTTCACAAAAAATCAAAACAAAACAAAAACAGACTAAGCAACATGACCCCACAAAAAAACTGATGTGATCTTATGTACAGATTCTGCTCCATTAATGACATTCGTCATGAATTAATTACAAATTTAGTGATGACTCTCACTCGGTAGTATCACACGCCATCTCGAGTTGGTTGACTGTTATGGAATATCTGTTTCACAGATGTCGACGAATATGTTCAAATTGTCCTAACCACATTCCCGTCGTCTTTTTGACGAATATGACATATCGATTAAGATTTATCTCCGGGCTTGTATTTACATGAGTAACACGATGAGTGCCACATATGAGGCAGAAGCTGCTTACTTTTCCAGAGCACCTGTGATCATCCCCAGTTTTTGCAGATGTTCGTGTTGCTTAGTCCTTTTTTTTTTTTAAGTCTAGTTTGCAAGTCGAGTTTTGTGGACTTTTGTTTGTCTGTTTGGTTGTTTTTCTTTTTTTCCATGGCTTTTTCAGTTTGTTATCGACTATGAGTTTGAATGTCACATTGGTAACTTTCGCCTCTCTTTTAATTTGACCTTTTGAACTTTTTTTATTCGAGCGTCACCGATCAGTCTTCAGTATCAATGATGAGTTTTTTACATATGTTTAGATACTGTATAATTTACTTAAAAATGAGTATACGCAGCAACGGAAAATATCTTAAGATCTTTAGGTTTATCTGATGTTACGAGTTTTAGGCGAAACCGTAGTGTTTTTTTCACTATTTTATACCAGTTTAAATCCGATTAAAATTAATATTCAGTATTTATATTTTGAGATGTCACATATAGGTCATGGCAATTTCAATGTAAACTTATCCATGACTACAATGACGTATTTGTCAAAGAACCTTTATAACGGTTATAATACTTTAATTGGAAAGAAAATACACAGAACTATAATCATTGAAAATATTTCCTCTTGACATTAATGCGACAATAAGTAATATACGTATATGATTATTGGATAAAACTGCCACAAGAACATATATATTTTGTTAAAATTCTTCATGTTTTAGTTTGAGTGAGATCTCAAACGGAAATGTATACTTTTTTGTCATAAATTTTCTAATATATTGTTTTCATTTACTATTAGTTGAAACCTTCAATATATTGTAATTCCTGACTTAAGCCACGAATCTATTCAATGTTTGTCTTTGCTTTTATATTCATGAAATTAGTGCGTGTTGTCCTTAACATCTCACAAAAAGTCTGATGTCGATGGCAGGTCTCTCACCCTGTTTAAAAAGCCTACCAAGGGGATAATAAAAAACAAAAAGACTAACAGTACTATACTGAAAACAAAACAGAAAAATCAAAAAACAATAAACAATTAACAAAATAATATTACATTGGTTTCTATTATCATTTGTTGTATATGTATTCCATATGAAGAGTATATTAAATAAAACCAACAGTAGTATACCGCTGTTCAATAGTCATAATTCGATTAAGCAAACACAAATCTGGGTAACAAACTAAAACCGAGGGAAACACATCAACTATAAGAGGAGAACAACGGAACAACAGAAACACTGAACTACAACAAAAGCAACCGCTAGCATACATAGAAACGGACTGTCTGATAACAACTGCAATTTTCTAGACTTGGTACAGGACATTTTAAGAAACAAATGGTGGGTTGACCCTGGTTTTATGGCTAGCCAAACCTGCCGCTAATATGGCAATGTTAAAAATACCGCTAAAATGACAACAATATGTGACAGGAATACAGTACAAACAAACGCAAGAACACTCAGTACAGAAAAATACATAAATAAATAATATAATAGTACGTTACAACATGTAAACCGCAAAATAAAAACGGACACCTCCCATGAATTTTTATTATGAACACAATTTATATAAAAAGTGAAAGATGATCTGTTTATATCTTAACAACATCTAGGTTCATTCCAAGGTTTAATTATGGTTTGTTAAATTTATTCCGGAGTTTACCTTAAGCTTACTGCGAATTGAATTGTGAACATGTACTTACCTTTTGTATCTTTTCATCTAGTGTTGTCTGTCAGTCTTCAATTTCTAACTTATTGTCATCCCGGCATATAAACTACTATAGAGAAGCGAAAGATACCAAATGGAAATTCAAACTCATGAGTCAAAAATAAACTAACAACGCCATGGCAAAAAAAGAAAAAGACCAAATCCAAAAAAAGAGTACATACCACATAAAGTGGGGGGATCCGTTTGGCTGTGCTGGATGTATCAATTAGAAGTGATGTCCGGTCGGAATGGAGACATAATCAACTATGCCTTTTTTAGGATTTGTACCACCACGCCTACTTCACGTTATAACCCTTAAAAAACTCGTATGTAGTCTGTTGCAAGGCCAATTGTGGACCGCTATACAACATGGCCTCATTGTCCAGTGGCAGTCTAAATGTACAACTGTAAAACCCGGTTGACAGAACGTACCTTTTGCATTAGTTGTTAATTTGTTTTCTCGTCCTATATATGCCTTGTTTGCAATTGGAGGTTAAGTAATTAAGCTGCAATTCATCAATCAATCAGTTTTACAGATGCTTTTGTTTGCTAACCATACATAAAACTATGTATGATCTTAATATGCATTTATAATGTAGGATGTGAAGCAGATGTATAAATTGACTATATTGTAGGTAGACAAATAAGAAAAACCTTAATTATTGAATTATAAAATTTCATATTTTAACAAAGTTGAGTTGTCTATTTTTTAGGACGATTTTTGTTAAATCGAACACTGGAGACAGCATGTGTCTTACAAAAACAAACTAATTATCGTAAAAAGTCAACATGTGTATAGAACGTTTGATAATCCACCTCTCATTTTCCTATTTTGCTTATATGTTTATTACATCTTGTGTTTCATGCATAGCATTATATTTCACCCGTGACCCATACATCTGGCACAGTGTTTCGTTCGTGTATAGTGTACGAATATCGCAGAGTCTGTCGTCAACAGAGGTCGACTTGTCAGTAGTTGAGTGTTTAAGGTTATTTCATATACACATCATGGTAAACGAGTGAAAGAATAATTATGTATCTGCAAAAAGCGGCGGATTATAATAAATGGACAATCAAAATTCAAAAGTCCAAGAAAACAATGTTCTCTAGAGATTTCAAAGGAAGATAGTAAAATCTGCACCCACCCAAAGTTTTCCGTTTTGTTATTATTCGTCGTAGGTCATATGTTTTTAGAATGATTGAGGTTCAGTTATATAAGGTATCATCGTGAAAAACTCTTCAGAGAATGAAAATGTATTTACATATGTATAAATAAACATTCAGTGGGTAAAAGCTCTTTCAGGAACTTCGTCGTTGTTTCCTTCTATGTCATATGTCGTAAAAATGTATTCAGTTGTTTGAAGAAAACTAAACATAGTTTTAAGATTAAAGTACCAATTAGACTATGTTTCAAATGGGTTAGGTATAGACATTTTGAAACATTCGCTGAAGTGCAATTTCATGATATTATAGTCACAAATTTAAAATCATTGTGTTAAAAAAGCTTTATTTTTTTCTATTTTTTATCACAGCAATATTCTATCAATGTCTGCGAATGAAATAAAAAAAAAAAAATCATCCGACATCTTTTTCCAGGGTTTGCATCTCCCAACATTAATTCATTATTGGATTGGCGATACAGAAATAAAAACCTTATAATCGATTTTTCTTGGTTGTGACTTTGTTGTTCCTTGCTTCTTCTAAGGTTCACATACGCCATTATCAATCGCTTGGACGGTATGGATTTCATTTGCCAATATGACCACACATATTTTATACCCGCACGATTACTTACCAATCTGTTTCTCTTCGATAATAATGACTCCGACTTCTATCTTTATTCGATATTGATTGCACGCACAGTGTTGAAGCGGTTCGTATTGTTCAATCTGCATTTTTTTGTGAAATGTATGCGGGACAGTTTTTCTTGTGGTCTTACACTGTTGAGTTTTTATTAGATTTGTGGTTTTTTTTCCCCTTGGTATTACATAGAAATGAAAAGTTCACAATTTACATTTGAATACAAAACTGTTTTGGGTTAATTGCAAAATATTTCCGAAAATTGGTCAGAAATTCAATTTACGAACAATATCATTTATGACATGTTTTCCATTTTATGCACTGTCTCAGTTGTAAACATTCATCAACTTAACAAGACAGTATAGTGTCATTGTTTTATAATACAATGTATTAAAACATATTTGATAACACTTTAATCATTATTATACACGTATAAGGAAGTAAATGATCCAATTGCGTTTGGAAAATGTAATCAAAGTATCAATGTATCCTATGAAGTTATTGGCTGATTAAACCATGGTGATGTCCGGTCATTTATTTTCACAAAACACGCTTCCCTCTTCTCACTTTCAAATACAATAATTAGTTGCATTTACACCGTACAATGTGGATGTTTTTATTAATATAGTGGACGTTACTTCCTGGTTACGTTTTTTTTGCGTATAATATGGATTGATAAAAACAAAACTGAATGGAATGGTGGAATATAGACTTCTCAGGCTAAATCACAAATGCACACAACATTAAATGATACACATTCTAGATTATGAAAGAAAACAAAAGTTTTATTCGAGTTATATCAGGTTTAACCCACCATTTTGATCTCGGAAAATGCATATACCAAGTCAGGAATATGACAGTTGTTTTCCACTTAGTCCTTTGGTTGATTAAGTTTGATTTTGTCAGTTTTTTCGGACTTCCCCTCTTTGAATTTACTTTGGAGTTCGGTATTTATGTTAATATATTTTATTAATAAAAGGTAGTTTTTATTGTAATCAATGACACATGTTTTATTCAGACAAAATAAACTTTATCAAACGCAATGTAGTTACAATGACCTACTATCGAATCGTTATTGCAAACATACTTGTATTTTGAACAAAAATAAACAAATTGAATATAAATACGTATTGCAAACTTCCTCTTATAAAGAGTTTAAGGAAAGTTTATAAAGGAATCGGAAACTATGATATTCGATGTTTAGAATCATTTTATTTTTACAGTCATGTCAAACTTTGAAATGGTTGAAAATCTATTTTAATGATTCTTTTTCTATTTATCAAAAAAAAAGTAAAGTAAAAGTTATTCTAGCTTACCGACATCATTTTACCATTTAGATATTTACAGCAAGAATGGAAATGGTTGCTATAGTTGAGAGCAAACAGTGAAATGCATTGTAACTGATGAAATATCTCAACAAAATGTCTGAATAAATTGGAACACAATGTAATAATGGGTTGTAATACATGTTGTACAGTATCCATTTATAAAGAACATTAACATGTGTATCATATCTTAGATTTAGCCCTTTCCTATAACATGATATAACAGAAATACCAAACTCCAAAAATACTTTATGACAATGTCACCGTATGTCAATCGAAAAACACATATTTCTTTGACGAATACATCAAATGGTTAATACCACTTATTTGCAACAAAACATGAGCAAATAAAACAAAAAAAATGTAAAAAGGCTCTTATCTTCACTAGAAAAATTCAACTAATTTTAACACTTTTTAAATTTTCATTCAGCTGTTAAATGAAAGATACAAGATATAAAATACAAAATATTATGCTAAGTTAGTTATGGCGCCCATTGCTGTGCATCGTGATTATTTATAACAAAACAAAATAGATGTATTAAACAAAATAAGAATCTTTGATTAACAATGAATATTTAGGATGAAATGACAACTTAATGACAAAAAGAAACAAAATATAAGCATGCAAGAATATACAAAAGTATAATTTGTATTGATAACAATGTTATCTAACTATATATCATGATTGTTTAAAGAAAAAGAAAAACAAGATGTAGTATGATTGCCAATGAGACAACCATCAGCCAAAGGCCAAAAGGCAGCTTTATATATGTATATAATAATATTATCATAATCTTTTGATTGGTATTCGTGATATTGTTTCCAATATTTCCGATCTCTTTTATATAACCTAGATGAACCAAGTCGTCAGGTATATGACAGTTGTTTTCCATTCGTTAGATGTGTTTGAGCTTTTGATTTTGCCATCTTATAAAGGATTTTCCGTTTTGAATTTCTTGCAGTTCGGTATTTTTGTTATTTTACCTTTTAGATAAGGTAATGTATATCTTTATGATTACCGATGTATCCTCCGATGACAATGTTTTTTTGGATTCATTTACGTTTTTCTCTAAGATACCAAATATTTATCTCGATCTAGTATATAAACTTTCCATTTAACAAAAAAGTAGAGTTCGACCTCTATATCTGGTTTGCGTAGTGTTTGACTTCTTAGCCCAAGTATCTACCCTATTCAATTTCAAGAGGTTGTTCACCGATGCTTCATTTTGTTAATAAGTGACTCTGGTCCCTATTACCAATGAAAGCATACGACCAAAAACAAAGTTATTTTAAAAAGTGTTGTGTTTTTGTAACTTGTTTTCAGAGGTTAAAGAGTTCATTTATAACCGAATGAATGATTGGTCCATATGTTAGAACGTAGATTAAATTGTCTTTATTGATAATATAATTGATTTTGAATTGTTCTGGATTTTTAAATAGAAATTCCAAATCAAAACAGTAATTGAATATTTTGTTTACACACCCAGGAGTCCTTATTTTCTTTCGTCATTGAATTAGACTTATTTGACGCTTTAAGTTAAAAAAAAGTTAATACTCTCAATAGTTTCAACTATATGACATTGATTTTTTAAATTATATTCAATTAGAACAAAGTATAATATAGGTAGAAAAGCTAATTCCCTTCTACATTCTTACCGGCTAGGTGGTGACGTGAACGCGTGTTTGCTTCGATTGCTGAAGGTCTTGGGTTCAAAACCAGGCTGTGTCATATCAAAGAATCAGTATTTGCTGCTCATCTGTTAAGCGCTCTGCATTAAGGAGTAAGAGCAAAGAATGGTCGGCTCGGAGTCACAATAATGTGTCCGGGATGACATGTCTTCCTGCAGACTTTTCCCTTGTGAATTAGCATGTTAAAAAATTCCGGATGAGCTTGTCGGCCTAGAACGCAGCAGGGTTGTATTCATATTGTAGTAAAATTGATTGATTGATTGATTGATGTTTGCTTTACGCCTCCTTAGCGCAAAAACGCTATATCGCGGCGAGAACTAATTCAAATAGTTTTACAATCTCATGTATATTTTAAAAAACAGACAAAAGGTCCTTCAATATACTGAAACTCAAGTCTAAAGCAAAATTGATCATTTACAAATAAAATTCAACACTAAGATAACGTGATAAAAATTAAAATCATTTTAAATTTATACACCATTTCTATATTTTATAATATATTCCAACTTCTTTTAAGAATGAAACAATATTTGTAATTGGAACACTATCAAATAAATCATACTTATTATTGACATTGAAATGCTTCCTACGAATTTCAGCAAAGTCAGTACAATTCATTAAAACATGTTTAATAGTATACTTGCAGTTGCAAGGTATACATTGTGGTTCATCTTCATTTTTTAGAATATACTCATGTTTTCTTCTAGTATGACCAATACGGCATCTAGAAATAACACACTGATTTTTTCTGCACATACAATTATTAAAAGGTTTACCTAATTTATGTTGAATTTCATGTAATTAATAATCATCTTTTTTACTCCATTCATTTTTCAATATATTAAAAATATATTTACTAATTTCTGATCTAAAATCGGTATATTGTATATCACAGTTAGATAAAGGGTCATCCAGGGCATTTTTTGCTTCCTGGTCTACAATCGTGCTTCCATGGATTCCAACATGACTCGGTACCCATAGAAAAATGATTTCTTTATGAAGAATTTTGTAATTCCTCATTACGTATAAAATCTTGAGAATTATCGGATTTTAAATTTTAGTATGTTGTATAGCTTGTAAGCATGAAGGTGAATCAGAACATATAATAAATTTTGATTTATCTGAAGTAGCATTAAATTTCAAAGCTAAAATTATTGCCTTTGCTTCAGCAGTAAATATGGATGCAGCAGCTGGCAATCGGAGAGTCGCAGCTCTGTCTCCAAAGACAGCTACAGATGCAACTCGGTTACCATCCTTCGATCCATCTGTACAGACAGTTGAAAAATCTGAATAATTTGCCTTAAGTTCAGCATAATGTTGTTGAATTAAAAGATGGTTTGTTTCAGTTTTATTGTATTTACGAATATCAACTATCATTTTCGGTTTGTATTGTAGTAAAATGTTCTCGTACTAAAAATTTAATTTGACGCTGTACGTTAAGAAGTCGTCCATCATCATCATCTCCTCTATATCTATCATGTGTAAATCTTACAACTAAAACATATTTACAAATTTTACTGTGAAGTTTTTCTAAGACAAGTAAATCAGTTTCTTTGATAATACATTTTTCTACATTATTCACAAATTTATTTGGAGAGAAATAGCCAATTTCTCTATACCATATAATGTAATAGGTTTATCAGTGTGGTTAAAAATATAAAAAAATTGTATATTGAGTGACATTATTCAATGATTTTATTAACTAAGATAATGCCGTGAAGCCTTTTTTGTAAAAATCTTGTGAAGCTGCAGAAAAAGTTCCAGAGCTAATTACGATAATTCTTATCATTTATATTGTTGAGTGTTTTCAATAATTTCATATTTTCGAATTTAATTTGAATGTTTGATTTACGCCCAGCCCTGTTCAAAACTAGAACCATTGTATTCTTAATGTTTAACAATTCAGTTCTACAGCCCCTCTGTTTATGTCAACAAACAAAGCAACAGTAAAGTGGCTTAGAACTTTTTTCACATTACTGTATCAATATCCTCAGAATAAACATGTGGCCACTAGTTCTACGACCTTCTTGAAACTAAGTTTGCTCAGGCTTTATATTATCTTGACCTTTTAAAAACTTTGAAAGCTTATTATTTAAAATTCGGTTAAACATGTTAGACTACTTAACATAATGATTGTAATCATTAATTAAAATTATTCCTCTAAAATTAGATGGACCTTGTTTGATCCAGATTTATGTAACGGATGTATATACCTGTTCCGTAATATGTTGGTATTTGGACGATACCTGTATGGTAATGACGACAGACAGTAATCAACCAAACAAATCACACGTAGTCACAACATAGTTTAAAGTAACGTCTTACTATGCTTTTATTGACATAATCAGACATAACAGATTATTACAGGAAATGACACTACATTATAACAAAGAGCATTATTAGCAAGTGTAACATCGTATACATTTTCTAAATCTAAAATAAAATTTCGAATTTGAGTGTCAACTATTATAACTAATTCTAATTATTTTTGTTCATGAAATAGGACATGCTCATCCTTTCGAAAGAAATCCCGAACAGTATTTACTTTGACGACGATTATTTCTTATATTTGTGTTTCTCGCATGTTTGTATGTTTTCATTTTGAATTGTATGATACATAATTTATTGTCATCTGATCTATAAAAATAAGAAGATGTGGTACGATTGCCAATGAGACAACTCTCCACCAGAGTCTAAATGACATAGAAGTAACAACTATATGTCACCATACGGCCTTCAACCTAGTTCGTTTGTAAGGTCAAAAATGTTATCTTCTGTGATTTAATTTCTGAAAATTTCGTTTAAATCGGTATTGCCAAGATATATTAAACGCCAAGGTTGAGTTGGGGTATATACGAGACCACGCCCATTCGGAATGTGA
>CM029605.1:37406810-37594769 GCA_017311375.1 Mytilus coruscus
TTTTTTTCAAACTTAGTTAATTTATTCAAAACATAATTTTAGCTTGAAATCATATATTACATTTTTTGCTATTGACAATAAGTAATCAGAGATATCATACAAATTGAAAAGGATTGTCTGTTGACCATGAAAGTTATGGTGGTGTTTTTTCGGGAGTTACTGAGTCTTAAACAGGTGGAAAATATAAACTAATATCAACTATCAGATTCTGAACTTTCAAATACACAAATTTCATATGCCTTGTACACCAATGAGTCTTATATAAAGGGATATTTGTAATATATGGAGAACAAAAGTGATTTCATCTACATGTATTTTTTACCCGTAGAGTGTTCGCGTCTATTTACTGTCTTTCAGTTTTTAGAAAAATCTTCATGTATATCATTCCCATTTACGCGTCAAGGATTCATTGTGTTTACATATACACACTATTAACATAATACACTGATGTTTTAAACAATATAAGAGCAAACTGTACGAAGAAATGTGTGTAATTGAAAAAATGTGGAAAATTAACAGATCTAAAACGAAAGAAAAAATACAAGCCTACCATACTTATTGCTATTTCGTATATTCTATATCATATTTCCTTGTATTACATTCAAGCAACATAATAAGTCAAAATCGCGTCATATTTCCGTTACTTATTGTAATTGTTCATATGAATAGGAAATCACAATTGTACACTCTACAAAAAGTTAGGTGTCATTCAAATTGTAGTAATTGTTATATATATATATATATATATAATATTTTAACCACGGGCAACAAGTTACTCAAATACGTCTTTATCATACTACCGATTGCTAACATTAGCTGCCCTTTGTATTAGATTTGTGTTTGTATAACATTTCATTATAACGAAAAAAAGAATAAATTAAATATAAATATAAAAATAAGAAGATATGGTATTATTGCCATTAAGACAATTCTCCACACGAGACCAGATGAAACAGAAATTCAAAACTATAGGTAGCCCATACAGCATAATCAGCTGTAAAAGGCCCCAAAATGACAAATGTAAAACAATTCAAACGAGAAAACCAACGGCCTAATTTATTTAGATAATGAACGAAAACAAATATGTTACACAGCAACAAACGAAAACCACTGAATTGGATGCTCCTGACTTGGAACAGGCACATACAGAATGTGACGAGGTTAAACTCGTTTGAAGGCGCCTACCCTCCCCCTAACCTGGGACAGTGGTGTAACAGTACAACATAAGAACAAACTATAAAGATCAGTTGAAAAAGGTTTAACTCATCAGATGGATTATAATAGAAATTCATCTAACAAAACACAGAGTGGATGTAGACGGCTACTTATACATCCACACAACAGAAAGACACTAAGTACAGATCTGAGAGTATTCGCAGTTACTGACAGCTGGTTCAATGCCAATAACCACTAATGAAAGAAATCATTCATCTAAGACTAAAAGTCTATTATAATGATTTTCTTTTTTTTTTTAATCAAAACGTAAAGCAATAGTTATTCCATTTTACATGAGAGTTCATTAACAGCATTTTATAAACAGTATTTACACCAAGGCTGATAATAGATGATATAGTCGACAACAAATAGAGATAAGCATTTAATCTAATGACATATTGTACATCTGAATAAAAATCGGCACACAATAAAACAATGTGTTGTAATACTACATCAAGTTATATAAAACTCTCTTTTATTTTTAGGTCTACCCGTCTATAGCATACTGTATGACTGTGTTTCAAATATATATTCGTGTGTCAATCAAGAAAAAATCTTCAGACAGATAAATGAGAAATGTATTCACAAAGATAATGATATAAACATGCTTTAATCAAATAGTTAATATGGAAACTATTTTGCCAAAACCACTTATTTTCAAACACAACTTGACCAAATGCAAAATGAAATATTATAAACATGGTTAAAGTGTTCTTATCCTTACTAACACAATTTAACTAAAAGTAACATTCAGCATAGACATTTTGCAACATTCGCTAAGTGCAATTTCATGATAGTACAATCACAAATTCAAAATCATTGTATTAACAAAGCTTGTGAATTTTCTATGTTTGCTATCTACATTCTATTAATGTCTGCATATGAAATTAAAATCTCCTATTTGACATCTTTTGCATTTCCTATCAGTAATTTGTATTTGGAGGGGCGAAGCATACATACAAACCATTTAATCGATTATTCTTGGTGGTAAATTTGTTGTTCCTAGCTTCTTCTAAGGTTCCACTTACGCAATTATCAATCGCTTGAACGGTATGGGATTCCTTTGCTTATATGACCACACATATTTGATGGTCGCGTTAATAACACACCTTCCTTGACAGTGATGACACCGACCTCTCTCTTATCGATAGTGATTGTCCGCACAGTGTTAGAGCGGTTCGTATTGTTCAATCTGCATTTCTTTGTGAACTGTGTGCGAGACAGATTTTCTTTTGGTCATACATTTTTTATTAGACTTATGGGTTTTGTTTGCTCCTTCGTATTACATAAAATGAAAAATTCAAAATTTGCACTAGAATACCAGAACTGTTTTGGGTTAATTGCTAAATATTTCCGAAATTTATAACGTTGTCTGAATTAGATAAAACATTTATATTACACATTAGTGAATTATAAGTAATATACATAGTCATGTCTTTTAAACTATTAATTTATATCATAAACGTCAATGTTTAATTGTAAAATCAATTTATGACTTATTAGCGTTATCTAGAAAAGATACCTTACCGAGTCTATGCTATTCATTACAAGTTTTCTACAATTTACTATAGATATAAGCTAAGAATAACCAGTAATGATAATTAAAACAGCTCGTTCAATAGATTATGAATGTAGAATTTAATTGTTAAGATTTAATAACGAAATGCTTAAACATAATAGTGTTCTTAAAAGATCATCATGGGATTCTAATATACATTTTGCATTTAAATTAAATTTAGTCATTCAATTGAAATCTTATTAAAGCTGTATGTAATTAGGTTAATAGTATCATCGTACATATTCATAATTAATACATTAAGTACAATTAATCAGATATATTTAAATTAAATATGCTATTAAATAATTCTATGACAAAAATAACATATTTACAAATAATAGCATTTGCTTTGTAATAAAATAACAATTCAAGTTGGTTACTCTAAGAATTTACATACGATTATCTAGGTTCTACGTTGTGATACGTTACTAAGAATGTATATTCCATTTGTCTAAGTGTATGTACTACTGTCTAGAATTACAAGTCTTAATCTTTTAACAATGCACATGATTTGTATTATCTTCAATAATGAATAATTGGGTAATGTTCAATACTGTGCAATTTCAAGACTTAAAGATATACTTTGTGTTGAAATATAAGTAATCATAATTTAAGCAAGCAATTTACTTTATAAAGATCAAAATCGGTGATTAAAGATATATTTCTATGAATTCATGTAATATGTTTAGCGAAATCAGTTAATGTTTAAATACATATTGTTAGATTAAACGAAATTTAATTTTCTTATTACGTAAATTATATCGAATTCATGTTTAATATTTCAATATACAAAATTTTTGTTTAAATACTAATCATCTAATCAAAATGTATCTTAACATGTCATTTATTACAACAGCCTAATTGTCATTAATCAGTTGATCAGATTAACTTAAGATTAATTAATTCACATATATGTATGTACTGATAGATATATTGCAGATGTATTATGTTATAAAGCAAATGATACATATGATTGACTATCGTATTGTTTATCTTTAACATAATATTGCGTATACATTTTTCAATTCATTAAATCCTATATTATACTATGCAATATTTAATTACATATATTGTTGAATACTAATGATCATTTATGAGAATGACCATGCAATATTTCTAAAGATATATAGCATTCTATATTTACTCTGAAGAAAAATTAGTAGCTCTCTTATCTTTTGTATATTAACACTAACATTAAAGACTTATTAGATATATTTAAAATACTGTTTAATAATTAAACAACTAAATTAAATTTTAAAATAATTAATTATCGTATATTCATGACGTTTATGTACATTCTATAACGAAGTTGATATAATATTAGCAATTGAATATGTCTTGTAATATAATATGTATCAGTTAAACAATTATGTTAATCAGTATATGAATTATATTCTAGTCTAAATAAGTTTGATTCTATGAATGTCAAATGAGATCATTATTGATAAACGGCATTGAAATGAGATCTTGTACTTCAGTAGTACTAATCTAAATTGAAAGCTGTTTACTTGATAGAATTGTTGATGCATATAATCTAAATTGTATGCCGAAGATTCATTTTCATAAATGTTTATGTTTGCATGTTTTCATTTTGAATTGTATGATACATCATTTTGTCATCTGTTCTATAAAATTAGGAAGATGAAGTATGATTGACAATGAGACAACTCCTCACCAGAGACCAAATGACAAAGAAGAAACAACTAAATAACAAATGTTTGGTTTGATTTTTAATAATTTTTTTATTGAATCAATGCCAAATTTTTCATTCAAACAATATACAATTGTTCAAACACAATGATCAATTTATAATTGTTACATTGATCTACTATTCTATCGTTGTTGTGGACATAAAAGTATTTTTATGAAATTAAACAACAGACATGTGGATTGAAAACGTCCTCTGAAGTGTTTGGGGAACACACATAAAGGAATCGGAAACTGTACTATTAGATTTAAAGTAACATTTCATTATAACAAAAAAAAGAATAAATTAAATATAAATATAAAATAAGAAGATATGGTATTATTGCCATTAAGACAATTCTCCACACGAGACCAGATGAAACAGAAATTCAAAACTATAGGTTAGCCCATACCGCATAATCAGCTGTAAAAGGCCCCAAAATGACAAATGTAAAACAATTCAAACGAGAAAACCAACGGCCTAATTTATTTACATAATGAACGAAAACAAATATGTTACACAGCAACAAACGAAAACCACTGATTTGGATGCTCCTGACTTGGAACAGGCACATACAGAATGTGACGGGGTTAAACTCGTTTGAAATCGCCTACCCTCCCCTAACCTGGGACAGTGGTGTAACAGTACAACATAAGAACAAACTATAAAGATCAGTTGAAAAAGGTTTAACTCATCAGATGGATTATAATAGAAATTCATCTAACAAAACACAGAGTGGATGTAGACGGCTACTTATACATCCACACAACAGAAAGACACTAAGTACAGATCTGAGAGTATTCGCAGTTACTGACAGCTGGTTCAATGCCAATAACCACTAATGAAAGAAATCATTCATCTAAAACTAAAAGTCTATTATAATGATTTTCTTTTTTTTTTTTAATCAAAACGTAAAGCAATAGTTATTCCATTTTACATGAGAGTTCATTAACAGCATTTTATAAACAGTATTTACACCAAGGCTGATAATAGATGATATAGTCGACAACAAATAGAGATAAGCATTTAATCTAATGACATATTGTACATCTGAATAAAAATCGGCACACAATAAAACAATGTGTTGTAATACTACATCAATTTATATAAAACTCTCTTTTATTTTTAGGTCTACCCGTCTATAGCATACTGTATGACTGTGTTTCAAATATATATTCGTGTGTCAATCAAGAAAAAATCTTCAGACAGATAAATGAGAAATGTATTCACAAAGATAATGATATAAACATGCTTTAATCAAATAGTTAATATGGAAACTATTTTGCCAAAACCACTTATTTTCAAACACAACTTGACCAAATGCAAAATGAAATATTATAAACATGGTTAAAGTGTTCTTATCCTTACTAACACAATTTAACTAAAAGTAACATTCAGCATAGACATTTTGCAACATTCGCTAAGTGCAATTTCATGATAGTACAATCACAAATTCAAAATCATTGTATTAACAAAGCTTGTGAATTTTCTATGTTTGCGTAGCTACATTCTATTAATGTCTGCATATGAAATTAAAATCTCCTATTTGACATCTTTTGCATTTCCTATCATTAATTTGTATTTGGAGGGGCGAAGCATAAATAAAAACCATTTAATCGATTATTCTTGGTGGTAAATTTGTTGTTCCTAGCTTCTTCTAAGGTTCCCCTTACGCAATTATCAATCGCTTGAACGGTATGGGATTCCTTTGCTTATATGACCACACATATTTGATGGTCGCGTTAATAACACACCTTCCTTGACAATGTTGACACCGAATTCTCTCTCATCGATAGTGATTGTCCGCACAGTGTTAGAGCGGTTGGTATTGTTCAATCTGCATTTCTTTGTGAACTGTGTGCGAGACAGATTTTCTTTTGGTCATACATTTTTTATTAGACTTATGGGTTTTGTTTGCTCCTTTGTATTACATAAAAATGAAAAATTCAAAATTTGCACTAGAATACCAAAACTGTTTTGGGTTAATTGCGAAATATTTCCGAAAATTAATCAGAAATGCAATTTACGAACAATATCATTTTATGACATGTTTCCATTTTATTTACTGACCTAAGTTTAAACATTGATCAACTTAACAAAACAGTATATCTTCAATGTTTTATAATACAATATATACATAATGTATTATGACACGTGATAACACTTTAATCATTGTTATACATGTATAAGGACGTAAATGATCCAATTGCGTTTATACATTTTGTTGAGGAAAATGTAATCAAAATATCAATGCATTCTCTGCAATTATTGGCTGATTAACCCATCGTGATGTTCGCTCATTTATTTTCAACAGACACGCTTCCTCTTCCCACGTGCAAATACAATAATTGGTCGTTTCCTATTAATCATATAATGTTGTTTTTTATTATTATGATGAACGTAGCTTACTGGTTACTTTTTATATGCGTCTAATATGAACTTCTAAATTCAAAATTGGAACGATTGAATAAAGGATCTAGGGCTAATTCCAAAATGCACACAGCATTAAATGATTCACATTGTAGATTATAAAAGTTTTATTTGAGCTATACCAGATTTAACCCACCATTTTGTTCTCGGAAAATGCATATTCCAAGTCGGGAATATGACATTTGTTTTTCACTCAGTCCGTTGGTTGATAAATTTTGATATTGTCAGTTTTTATGGACTTCCCCTTTTTTAATTTACCTTGGAGTTCTGTATTGATGTTAATATGTTTAAATTTTTAAAAACAGTCGTTTTTATTGTAATCAAAGACAAATGTTTTAATCAGACAATATACACTTTATCAAACGCAATGCAGACTCCATCTACTATTGAATCGTTATTGAGGAAATACTTGTACATGTTGTAGTTTGAACAAAAATAAACAATAAAGATATACATTGTATATTTCCTCCATTAAAAGTTAAGGGGAAGTATATAAAGATATCGGAAACTATGATATCAGATTTTTAGTATCATTTTATTATTGCAATGTTAAACTTTGAATTGATTGAAAATATAATTCAATGATACTGGTTATATTTATTAAAACTTACGTTTAAGCAAAAGGTATTCTAGTTTACATGAGAGTTCACTGACAGCATTTTACCATCAATACATTCACTACAAGAATGGAAATGGTTGCTATAGTTGGCAGCATTTTAATTTATGAAATATATAAACAAAATGTCTGAAATAAATTGGAACACAATTCAATAATGCGTTGTTATACCAGATCTAGTTGTATAGAACATTTAAATGTGTATGATATTCTAGGTTAAGCCCTTGAATAAACAATACCCTGTATGACACTGATCTAATTATATACATATGTCAATAGAAAAACACATATTTTCAGATGAATAAGTAAGACAAATATTTATAACGATAATTGATATAAACATGCTATGAAAAGCACTTATTTGCACACAAAACTTGACCAAACAAAAAAAAAAAAATAACAATGTTCAGTGATCTTATATTTACTGAAACAATTCAACTCATTGTAACACTTTAATTATTCGCTCGGCTATTATATACTAAATACAAGATACAAAAATATTTTAAGCCAATTATGGCGCACATGGCAGAGCATAGTAATTATTTTATAACAAAACAATAGAGCTACATTAAAAATAAAACTATTTGATTAACAATGATTAGTTAGAATAAAATGAACTAAATAATTACAAAAGAAACAAAATATAAACATATAAATATACAGAATATCTAAATTTGTATTAATAACCATGTTATGTAACTATCAACAGTCACACTGCAATCATAATATATTATGATAGTTATAAAAAATGAAGTAGAATGAATACCAATGAGACAGCCATCCATCAAAGACCAAAAGACTGTATGTGTATATAATAATATCATCCTAATATTTAAATGGTATTTGTGATATTGTTTATAATATTTCAGATCCCTTTCTATATAATTTGGATAAGGTAAAATCAATATCGATGATTATAGATTTATCCCCCGATGACATAAGCAAAATAGTTGTATTCTTATCTGACATCTTTTTTTAAATCTTTAATCTTAGATATTTGAATATTTATCTCGAGCTACACTTAAACTTTTGCATTTGATAAAACTTCGAAATCCTATATTGACCATATGAATATTATACTCGTTTGGTTAATAACGGATGGACCATATGAGTAGTTATACCATATACTAGTTATTTTTGGAATACATTTTATCATCATTTTCAAGAACACATAACTCATTCTTCCAAAACGACACAAGTTATGAGCTGAATTCCTTTATCTTGAACGTTTTGTCTGATTCGTTGTGTATTTGTTATCTCGCCTTCGTTTGAGTCAATTTAATGCGCCTTTATCTTGTCGCCTTTTTCGTCCGTACGTGAAACCACAAGCGTTAAGGGCATATACATTGATTTCCCTATTGTTTAAAATATTATTTCTGAAACACAATGTCTTTTCATTTCTATTTATTTTCATTGGTTAATGTGTTCCTGATCCTGTTCATATAAATAGGAGCAACAACCCATTTATAGATAACTAATACAATATAAAATATATATAAATAATTTGATTCAATAAGAACATATTTAAACACCTGAATGAATTAAAAATTTAAAAAAAAATAAAGAGGGTTCAATGACCAAACTTCGTGTAAGCAAATTACTTATTTTTCTTCTTGTTTAGCAGTTCGTCTAGATACTTTTTTGAAGTTATGTCCAAAGTCGATTGTATATTGCATTTCGTAAGGACAAATCGACAATGAACATTGAAATGATTGTAAGTAAAATTCACTTTATTTCATTAATCCTGTAACAATTATTACTATATGATCATGATGATTGAAAAAGTCCTAATTTACTTTTAGAAACATACTCTTAATCTATAGGACACCTTTCAACGTCCATCATGTTAATTGCTCGGACCATACGCATATGGTCGGACCATATGAACATGTTTTGTATATACGCATATGAACATGACCATACGCGTATGGTTCAGATACTCATATTGTCTGGAACATAACTAAGAATGCATGATGTAGGGTATATAGCATTTGTAAAGATAAGTTTGAATAATGTATGGAAGGAAGATAGCAAATAACTTTGACTAATTTAATCATTATATTTGTGAAAAAAAAAACATACGTTTTTGCATATTTCAAATATCTTTCCCTATTTCTGTTTTACTTATTTTATAATCTTTATTGTAGAATTATAAGTGGTTAAGTGATGCAAATGATGAATGAATATACTGATATTGCTGTACTTCAGTACTGGTAGGGTTTATATTAAAAAGTTTATTTTGACGGTAACCTTTCAATTTTTAAAATATGTAATTGCATCAGAACAAAGCTTGCATCAATCATAGGAAAAGTAGATTACACACTAAATACGGATTTTGACAGTTTCGACATTATGCTCAAGAAATCTTTAAAAGGTACTTTCAACGTTTTAGTCCTGATTAATATAACGTGTATACACCACTAAAGACACAATTGACACAGTTAAACACCAGGTAATGTATAATGTCTGACTGTTTGCACCCTACAATTCGAAATTTGCGTTCGATTCCCAGGTCAATTAAAATTAGAATTGAAGATTGATATAACTCGCTTCCTTTGTCAAACCCCTTTCACTTGTTTGCTCTTCGCAATTAGATTCATTAGATGACACGCTGCAATGTCTTTCTCTTATTATCCCAATGTACTGATGACTCTCCGAACGTTCTTGTGATATGATTTCGTATGGGTTTTCATACCCATCTCCAACACTGCCTATCATACTATAACTAGATGATTCACTATTAGAGTCATTACTTGTTTGAATCTTTTGATTACTTGATGGTTCTTCATTGATATTCGCATTAGCTTCATTGTTATTTGAGGCATTGCCTGTGCTTTGAGTAAAAGTGGAAAGTGTCCCCGAAACTTTAATATTAGAAACGTTGATGATATTCGAGAATTAGCAATGCGATGTCCTTGTATTTCTCTAGCATCAGGTTTTGGTAACTCACTATCAAGAATGTTTGCATGCACTTCAATTGTATTGGCATCAGTTGAATACATATATCCACGATGTGATATACCTGATGCATGTGGGAGTGTTGGATTCCAGTCGTGATTTTCTTTGGTGTTTGACGAAAGTACGTTGCTGACAGTGTTTCACGAAATCGACCCAATTTCATCATAAGTATGATAATTGTGATTCGCAGACACGTTTTGATCTCTTTAAGCCCGAGTTCTTATATGTTTTACACACAGGAAGACGTGAATAATGATCATATAACCAACTAGAATCGCAGTAACGACAGAAAGTATCAGGAAAATACGTCATTTTTCTTTGACCCATTTTACTATCCTCTGAAATGATTAGAATTCGAAATGCATTATGTTACCGTGTAAATATTAAGTGTCATCATGTAACATGCAAATTAAAAAAAAATCAAATGGTCAGGTGTAAAGGTTCCTTGAAATATCTATCTTGTTTGTAAATTTGTTAATTACTAAAACATAATTCTTCAGATGTTAGATATGATGTATAGCTTCTAGTGTTAGACGACTTAATTCCAGAATTAAATAGTACTAGTAACATTAAATTAATATTGCAAACAACAAAAGTAGCGTAAACGATACAGTGCCACACTGTGTAAAATATTTTCGGAATCTATTATTCATATTTCTAATTTCACTTTATACAAGCTTCATATGCCTATTTTATTCGTATAAACTTTATGTGTCAACTTGCAGGATCCCGTAGTTTACTGGTTTTCGATGGTTCATGTCTGTCATATTTGTTTTTCGTAAAAAAATGTTCTTATACATTAGGTTGTTTATTTCCTCAATTGATTTTTTGATATTTTCCATTTCAAGGTCTTTTATAGCCTATATACTGTATGGGCTTTTTCTCGTTGTTGATGGCCGCACGTTTGCTTACAATTGCTTACATCCACTTCATTTAATTTGATTGATTGATTGGTGTTGAACGCAACTTTCATCATTTTTGGTTATTTCGTGGCGGTCAGGTTTTAGTGAGTGAGGTAGCCGGAGTGCCCGGAGAGAACCACCGATCTTCGGCAGGAAAACTGACAATCCTATTCAATTAAAATTGGAGTAGAGTTCACCTGCAACGTGGGGGCTTTGAACTAACAACCTAAATGTTGAAAGGCTAGTGATACAATAGTTCGACTACTTAGACCATTCGGGAACCGACAATTATTCCACATCTTCTCATTTTTATATGTATAATTAAAGGATGATTGCAGTGTGAAAGTAGCGAGCGAAAGTATATGAACTTTCCAGTATTAGCTTTTCTTCAATTCAGATGAATCTAATAATAATAAACATGATAGTTTCGTACGTACTATTCTCTGTTAATCTGATCAATAAGTCAGGTGGACTTTAAAGGGGTATCATATCCTGGTATATTCTAAATGTCGTAAAACCAATCCCGTCCCCTTTCTTGCGATTTTCACATCATCGTTTGACTTAAAATTATACTTTCATGAATGAGGCTGTACCTTGAATAGGATCTGCTTATTATCCTGAGCAGATAAGAACACCGATATTTTTGTTTAAAATAGGTTTTTTACGTCTTGTATTTATGAGGGTTGCTCTTTGTGTCCTTTTTTTCAACTTCAGTTGTTGATACCGGTAACAGTCGTATCTAAGCTATTTCATGAACATATGTTTTTATTTCAAAATCTCAAAATTAATCCAAGTACAGGGTTCGAAAAATTACATGACCGAGGGTTTACAAATTAGAAGAAAAATTATTGTAAAATTAGACTCCTTAACATATCCCTTATTGATTGATGCCTAATATCTTGATATATGACCGTTTTCTATAGAAGAAATAAGACTGATGTCCCATTTGGAGCCGGATCTGATCACCTTTCCAGAGCAACTTGAGATCACTTCCAGTTTTGGTGATGTTCGTGTTGCTCAGTCTTTATGTTTCTTTTGTAGACTGTTGTTCGTATTTGAGTCGTTTTTCATTTTTTTTTATATCCCTGTGGTATTATCTGTCTTTTTTCAAAATTAACACGGATAATATTAAAGAGATATATATTATATATCTTTTTTATTTTATCAAACAGTACTTTTCCCGAAAAAAAGTATATTTAGCTTCACGCAGCCCCACTTCAACGATAGTTACCTATTCCTGATTTCGGTTGTATTGTCCTAAACATGTCATTGATGAAAATAACACTTAAAACATGTTGGACAACCGAAAATCTTTTCTTGATCTACCTTCACCATGAACGTTCAAACCCTCTAAACTTTACAAGCCATGTATGCATGGATTAAAAGCAGTATTCGGCATACAAAATGTTCGCAATTGATGTTAGAGAACATTTTATTCGATCCTCATGTTTAATTCAGTGTCAGATGTGAGTTTAGGTCATCCACTTGGCTATACCGGCAACCGTTAGACTGACAATATACTAACAATCAGTTAGACCTCAACTAAACTATTGCATTCTAGCAAATAAAGCCTTATAGTTGAAGTGCTATTCTACACTTTTTATTAATAACTTACCTTTCTTTATTATTTCAAAATGATAATCGGTTGAACCGAAACGATTTCTGGCTGTAATACAATAGGCTTGAAAATCATCTGAGTTTAATTTCTCGTTTTCAATCGATATTTCATAACCTTGAATTCCTACTTTATTTTCATATTCTGTGTACAGCAATGTAGTTTTCAAAACATTGAATGTTTTTACTTTTCTCTTTTTACTTCGCGTCCGTCCTATGAATATTTCTTTAACATCCGGGTAGCTGTAGACAACAAATGTCAGTGTAATTGATTGCTCGACGTTTCCAATCTTCACAGCTATGTTTTCTTTTGCAAATATAGGTGAACCTAGGTGAATTAATACATGGAAACATTTGTGATTGAAAATTATTTTATCATCTATTATACGGTAAAGCAAGACAAATGAGGGATATACCATTACTTTTAAAAACACCTTGGTAATACTCCCTTTATTATCTAGCAATATGTCTTTGAATACAAAGGTTAGAGTAATGAGTAATAGATAGCTAGATATTTGCTTGATACGTGTTGTCTAAAAGAAAAAAAGGAAGTTTTGAATATTTCATGCATGTATTTTTGTACTATGTATCAAGTAACAATGGCTGAATTAAAGGCTTAGTAGTTCAGCGGTTACAAATCACATAATTCTTTGAGAAGATATAAACCAACGTAATAAAACAATAACTGAGGGAATCAAAATAACTCCAAAATGATCGAGTCCGGGGCGTCGACATGATAAGTGTCAATTGATGTCACACGCTATTCGAGTCTAATGTCAGTCATATAAGACACAATCAGGAATAACAAACACAGTAAATCTAAATCAGACCACTTGCATGGTATCTTGTATTTAATCATTTACTCAAACGTATTACGAAACTGAGATTTAAATTCTCTCAGGGTACAGTTGCGATATCATAGTATCGGTCTACCAAGATGACATTTAAACTTGCTTCTCTTACACCAGTTCTTCATTGAAACTCTTTTTTGTGTGCTGTTTTTTTTTTTTTTTTTTTTTTTTTTTTTTTTTTTTTTGAAGAAGCGGACAGAAGCAATTCCCTGTTTATAAAGGTTGTAAAGTGTGAAGATGCACAGATCTAACGTATTTATTGAGATATATCAACGCGTTACGATAGTGCATAGAATATATTATTCTGAAATGAGAAATGTATAATTTGAAAGTTTAAATCATCACGTGTGCCTTGTAAATTATAGCATGAAGTCGTCCATAAATAAAGACAACAGTAGTATACCGCTGTTCAAAAGTTATAAAACGACTGAGAGAAAACTAATCCGGGTTACAAATTAAAACCTAGGGAAACACATCAACTATAAGAGGAAAACAACAGAACAGCAGAAACACTGAAGTGCAACAAAAACAAACGCCAACATACATAGAAACAAACTATTTGATAACAACTGCCATATTCCTGACTTGGTACAGGACATTTTAAGAAAAACATGGTGGGTTGAACCTGGTTGTATGGATAGCCAAACCTCCCGTTTATATGGCAATGTTAAAAAATTTTGCTAAAAGCACAAATAGATAATATAATAGTCGTTTGTGTCAGTATGACGGTAAGAGCAAGATGTGAATTAGACGTTTTAGTTTCAGGATTAGCGTTAATTTTATTTTATCGAAAATATGACCAAGTTTATTACCATTGTACCAATCTAAAATATAACTAAATCAAACTGCGAATGTAGAAATATCATTATAGTACAACGAGACATATGGAACATTTAATAACCAAACTACACAAGTATATAAAGAATTAACACTTGAATAGAATGAACCTTTCCTATTAACACGTTGGTCCTCAGCTACCATATACGTGTAAGCTTTAAGTATTTCGCTTCAAGCAATCGTTCTGTTTCTTCTGACTTATATAAAACATGTTAACTGAAAAGTCTCTTAAATTTGCATTTATTTAGCGTTCATTGACTTAATGACTCCAATATAGTATACAAAGATACAACTTACAAAAAGTAAAAAAGTAAAATTCCAATGAAAATTCAACACGAAAAGTCCTTTATCAAATGGCAAAATCAAAAGCAAAAACACATAAAACGATAGAAAAACAACTGTCATATTCCTGATTTGGTACACACATTTCCTTATGTAGAAAATGGAGGATTAAACTTGGTTTTAAAGCTAGCAAAACCTATCACTTATATGATAGTCGCATATAATATTCCCTATATTGACAAATATGTGTAAGCAAAACAAATAGACATAATAAGTAAAATTGTCAAAATTTTGGGACTAGCAGTCAACGCTGTGTTATATTCTTAATCAAAGACAAAGTATATAAGAAAAAATGAAAGACATGAATACAAAAAATTACCATAGCACAAAGACATAATGGCGGGATGTTATAAATAAAGAGCCACGCCAAAAGTATATTTCAAAAATGGACTAAACAGTAAAGGTTTAAAATATACAAAGACAAATACAAACACTATAACACGTAATTAAGATGATAAACAACGTCAGTATCTAGAATATATACATCAAGACCATCATGTATTATACGTGGTGTTGATACGGAATATTTATCAACAAAGTTTTGGTATCTTCCGATGAACTTTTTTAGAAAAAGATTAGAAATAACCCTGGTTCATCAACTTTCTGTTCAGGCACTGGTGACGTTTTATAAAGTCTGAGTAGTAGCTGCAAGCTCTTGAATACCGAATGGTTTGGGAAATGTATATCACATATGCAAGTGAAGTTTGTATATTGCTGATAATTTGGGGAAATTTATTATTTTAAGATAAGAATCGTCGTGCTTGTCGTAGATTCTGGAATTGAGATGACCGCTTACTATGTCAAATTCGAGGTATAAGGTTAAAAATGAGGCAAAGGAAGGCGTGTCTGCTGTTACTTTAATCACTAGTTCTGGAAGATATTAATGTAACCAAATCAGAAAAGTTTAAAACATGAGGAAGTGGAAGCCGTGTCTGTTGTTTCTTTAATTTCTTGTTCTGTTACAATTGAGCACAATTTAGAAAACAAATACTTTCCGAACTTACTCTGCTTGGAAACTCTTTCCAGATAAGTTATTTAATATGTTATGTCTGATTTAATATAGCACAATTGATGTAATATACAAGAAAATGTTGTGTTTTTTTTTTTTTTTTTTTTTTTTTATTTGAATAGAACGTCTGTATTAATCAGTTTGTGTTTACATCAAACTACTACACGTAGTAAGAAGTTTTATATTTTTTAAATCATTATTCCTAGCATGTTTAAATTCAGAAAACCAGCATTGCCATCTTGAATGTCCTATACGCATTAGCTTTAATCAATACCTACACACATGTACAGATGTATATAATATTAAGATAGCCTAAACGATTTGTTTTACTTACACGTATATTTTATTTCGCGCTAAATTTTGTTGTAACTTGTTTTTTTTTTTTTTTTTTTGCTGTGTTTACGTAGTATATATGAAAATATCGTTGTGTTATATACTCGCCACTATTTATATTCGTGATATTTTACTATTTGCAAACCTCGCGCCAATTAGTTGGTTTGTATATAGTATTATTCCATATTGAAAGAACTTTAGTAGGTTTTTCTATATGAATGGGATTTTGAATAAATAAGCATATTCACCTACGGAAAAAGTATATTCACCGCGCAAAACGTCGCGTGCTTTTACGTGTATAATAACGATACAATGTTTGACGTTTAGTTGTTTTTTGTAAATAACTGTTATTGTAAACATATTTTTCTCTCTCGGAACATGGAATAAAACAATTACTGTCTTTTGTTTCGGTAAATATGTGGTTTAATTGACTTTGGAAAAACCTAGTGACATTCACTTCGGCCGTTGGCCTCAGTGAATATCAGTTTTTTCAAAAGTCAATAAAACCGAACATTTACCTCATCAAAAGACAGTAATTGTATATTGTACAACCAATTGAATTTTATTGCCCAATATATACTTGTGTTTTCCATTCTTACTAATATGCTTATTATACCTTAAATATATTATAAATAATTCTATTGGGTAAAACTTTTCACGTGAAATGGAATAATTTAGTTCATTTTCATGTAAATGCAAGAATGGACGAATAACCCTGACATGTTACACCCAGCGGTGAATAACCCTGATATTCACCGGTGAATAACCTTTTGAGCTATTTGATTTGTACACGAGTTATCTCCCATGAATATGACGTCACAGACGTAAGTAAACAAAATGGCAACGTTCACGTTACAGGAAGTCCATTAATGACGAGGAAACAAGGCTTGGAAATGCATCTAGTGCCGAGGATATCTCTTATAAACGGTCCTTTTCAGGGCCATCAATATTTTACAAAAAAATTCTACCTTTATTGTACATACCAGACATTCTAAGACATAAATGTATTTTTGAACGTTAACTTGGGTTTGTTATTAATTTATTTTTAATGATTCAAAAGGCCCTTCCACTGTTAGTTATGTATAATAATAAATTGTGACACCTTAAAAGCGATGAATAACCAAAATTGTCAACCCTCCGTCAAATAACCTTTTCGTGTTTCGGACATTTAACTTTTCTTTCTAATGATTATACAAGGCGCAGTTTTTCAATAAGCTTGTTTTTAAGAGATAACGGTTACACTATTCAAACGTGTTATATTCAATAAAATCGAATCGTCTGGAAAATTGTAGAAAGGGAACATAAAAATTTATGACTTATTAATTGACTTTTATAACAGATACCTTGAAGATGTACCTACTGTAAATAACCCTGAGTAATGTTTTCAATACACAAAACACTCTTAACTGTATGATTTATAGCAACAGTAAATAGCGTTTATTGTTAAATATAATGTATTATAGATACAATGAATAAGCGTTGATTCTTGAAAAAGAAACCATGAGCCCGGATGGCGAATTGCTTGTTTTTCATAAAACAACGCTTATCCACTGTATCTCTAACTTACACTATTGTGTTGATGTCTTTTCAAAATTAAAGCCCATTCTTAATTAGAAGGTATTGTAAGTGAGTTTAAATAACCATGTCATCATGTTCAACGATGCATTAATAAATTTAAGCTCACACTCAATTGGTTAGAGAAATACAAATATAACATAACATGTCTGTTTTTAAATTATCAGGCATATGAGTATCATCCGTAATTTACAAAATAAAACATTTTCGAACTTATTTCTAAGTATATATAATAAGTATCCTACCGAAAGTTTTATCAAGAAGCCTAATTCTAGGCACATCACAATTTACTTGCATAGGGATTTGCGTAGCGTAGGCATATATAAGTGAAAAAAACAAATGTTTCAAAACGTACGCATATGCCAGATGACTTGCTTTGAAGTAATTATACAATACATTTCTATTGTCTTTCTTTGTTGCATACGCTAACAAATCTTCAACAGTCATATGTTTCATTTCAACTATTCGGTTTGTCATCTAATGGGACTCAGATGTTGTGTCGTTTTTCCAGCGATATGACTGTCCTAGAGAATCCTTTATCGTAAGCACTGTGATTTAGTTTTCGCTTCAGTTCTACTGAGAGTATTGTAGAAGCGTACATCGACCGCAGGGACGTGAATTCAATAACCGGCTGCGTCAAATGAAAGGATATAATCTTAAAATGTAAAGTACTATTCAAATAGTATGGCATTTAAGAGACAAAATAATGACTTTTGCCTCGAAAATTAAAAGTGTGTCTGAGTAAGCTAACATATTTTCCTGCAGTCCTTAATTTTGTACAAAAATCGACTAATAATTCCGGTATTAAAGATTGAAAAATCGTTCTAAATGTGTCTGTGTAATTTGTCGTTTAGCGTTGACATGCAATTAAGTCGTATTGTACTTGGTACAGATGAAATTGTCCAACGCAAAAACAGGAATACATTACATTTTGAATTCATATTGATTACTCTTTTGAAGGTTTTTTTTTTTTTTTATTAAAATCGCTCATAACCAACCCCTGCTCACGTTTCCTAACTTGCGTAAGCATGAAATTTATAAAGTGTTGTTTTCCTTTTTTTTACAAAACGATAATTTCAATATTATTGAGTGTTCTGGTAAATTCATACACATACAATTTAATACTTAAATCTACAAAATGGTACTTGCAATTTCAAAACAATCGATCTTGATGTTAATACCACGACAATTATACTCACGCCTTGTGTCCAGGTTACAAAGTCAGGATTGTTTATACTTACACCTTAAGATTAATTAAACTTCAACGATTATCGATGAGTGTGTACTGTCCAGACATATATATGTTGTAAGATGATCAGTTTTATCTGGTATAAACAAATAGCGCACAGATTGATTATCACTAATTGATTTGACTGTTCCGTTTGTTTCAATCTTTAAAGCAGTAATGAACTGTGCTGTGTTAAAAGTACAATTCAGTTCCATTGCTTCCCCTTACTGTCCAACTATTTTTTTACGATCTGATTGGTAATTGAACAATAAATCTGCAATGAGAGGTCAGTTTTTATGAGGACTACCATTTGGCCAAAAATAGTTGTACTTACTACGATAAAAATAAGACGAACTTCATTACTGTTGTAATGGAAAACATTTAGTGGTGCCTCTTATCTTTTGTTGTATATACTTAACCACAACTAAACGTACTTACCCAATACAAATCTTTTAAAATGCAAACTAAATTGATAATTATACTAACAAAAATAAAAAATTAAGTTCGTATGTTCATATTGCATGTACAATATAATCGACCGTTCTTGTTATTAAATTTTGATCAGAAAAAAGAAATTGGAAGCATCTTATGTACTGCTGAATATAGTTGTGTCTTTCCGATTCATTATCCATTTGCTTAAATCTAGAAATAACAAAAAACAAATGAACAAGATATTTGCAGCAGTAATGATAATTATGGTTGATTACAAAAAAAAAAACTTTAAATGAAAGGTCATGCCGTCGAAGTACAATGACGTTTAATTCGACTGTTTTAGTGGACATTCTTATTTTTATACGAGAAATAAAAAGGCAGTTAGTACTCTTTGATGAATCTTAGTCTAGAGGAGTCAGTTTGATCTAAACGGCATCTGAAAAGTCTTGTTTAGTCTTGTTTAGCGTCCTAATTATTTTGTCAGATATTTAATTGCTGTAAATCCAGAACTGTCTGACTGATATTAAATGTACCGTAGTGGATTAGTCTTAAAAGCAATAATAAGTCTTAACTTATTGTTCAGTCTTTTTAAAGTTGATCCGATTAAATTCAGTTAAAACTTGGGCTTTTCGTGATGTATGTCAGTTTCAAATAAGTGAAAAGTGCGGTTTCATGTAAACTGAAGCAAAATCAAAGGTATACCAAGGAGATATATCAAACATAAAAACGGTAAAAGAAAAAATGTCGTTGCATATCAAAATACCAAAAATCAAGCTTTATACGTTTATGTGTTCCACTTGTATATTCCTCGTTGCCTACCGTTTCCTATGAAAGTCGACGCATAATATCTGAGGCCCTTGGAAATTTCAGACGTTTAGGTCAATATACCTAATTCGCCTCAAAGAAAGGTACTGAAATAAAATAAGTCAACAATAAATCTCTTTGAACAGACATTGGGATATGTTTTAATTTTAACCAACTAACTATGCTCAGTCATTTGTTCTGATTTGAAAGTCAGAGGACAGTAGAATAAAAGTGTGAAAAGTATGAAGTTATTATATGTATTCATACAATATAATTTGCAGAGAACTTTTTCAGCGAACATACGGATTTATTCTAATTCGAGCAGCCGCATTTCACAGATTTAGCGGGGTATGCAAAATTACGAATGATGGTATCCCTCAATTTTAATTTCATAATTATCTGAACATATCTCCGCTTCGAAACAAGTGTACGATATTGGCAGGTGAATTTAAGAAAACGCTACCCTTACTGCCTGCTTGAAACAATCCTTGCATCTTGACACATATTGTGTGCAGAAACAAAAAGTAAAGGATTACTTTTAAGTCAGTGTTGTGTTTTGATGTATAAATTTGCATTCAAACAACAAGATGCTAGCGCAAGGCGTCATTGAAGCTACCTAATGTGGGAAATTTACACAATCTAAGCCACTTGTCTATCAGAAATATTTCTACTCTATTTGTACAAAGCATAAAAGAGGGACGAAAGATACCAGAGGGACAGTCAAACTCATAGATGGAAAACAAACTGACAACGCCATGGCCAAAAATAAAAAGACAAACAGACAAATAATAGTACAGATGACAAAACATAGAAAACTAAAGACTAAGCAACACGAACCCACCAAAAACTGGGGGTGATCTCAGGTGCTCCGGAAGGGTAAGCAGATCCTGCTCCACATGTGGCACCCGTCGTGTTGCTTATGTTATTACAAATCCGGTAAATAGTCTAATTCGGTAAGTCACATTCGTGAAAAGGGAAGGGTATTGTAGTTACGACATAAGGAACATATCCGATATCATCTGTGGAACGGTTATTCCATAACGGTCAACCAACATAAGGGACGCTAAAACAGCTTTGTTGTCAGCAAGTAGATTTATACAAAACCCTATTTCTTGATGAAGATCTGAGTGAGAGAAAAAAAAAAACCACGAGTCCCACTCAAGTCTGGAAACAGGTGAGGTGAATGAAAGGTTAGTTATATCGTTCTATTGGTAACCGTAATGTTGACAATTATGAGTTAAAATTCAGTTTCATATAAGATTAAATATTTTATATAATGTATATAATATTAAAGATTTTAGATAATACATATAATATTAAAGATTTTAGATAATACATATATAGGCAAATATAAAGTAAAATACAACTTGGCTAAGTACAATGCTGTGTCCTTGAACCGTCATATAGTACATGATTACAGAAATAAAAAAACACATTACTACAATCGGCGGAAATATTTCCTGTCCTCATTAATATGATTTCAAAAAAACAAATATAAGCCCGTGATTCAGAATCATATTTTTCTAACGTCCTTTAAGCTATTGTTCTAACGGAAATATAACACGGAAATGGACATTTTATGACATCATGTTTGCATCCCTAAATGGTACATTTAAACCAGTTCCAAAATTATTTTTTTTGGTTTTGATAGTTGTTCTGATGCTATTCCCGATTGTGACTATCAGCTTCACAAACTTGTGTGTTGGTGTTTTTTTTTTTTTTCCAGTTTACTATCAACTTCATACACCTTTTTTGCTGGCGTCTTTGTTAGATTTATTTGTATGTTTGTTTGAATTTTTCAGTCAGATTTAGTGTGTGTGTGTTTGATGTATGTTTAAACAGTATTCGCTGCTTGGTGATACAAATTATTGACACATTAACCTTTTATATATCTTTGGGTTACTCGCCAAATTTTGTTCGGAAAATGGCTGTACCAAGTGAAAATTATAACAGTTGATTTCCATTCGTTTCGTTAGTTGATAAAATGTAAGGTTTAATTTTGTCAGATGTTATGGACTTCCACTTTTTTAATTTACCTTGGAGTTAATACTTTTTTGACTGAGAGGGGATTCGCATACCAGTTGATGTATGCATAATTGCACAAAGCTTTCCACAGTTTTTTCATAGAAACACAGATTTGGTTTGGTAAGTTTGGCTATACCTATAGATAACACATACAATTTTTACGGTTCTGCTGTTTATTGAGCTCGTAAATTTACACACTGATTCTTTGAATAAACTCAGTATACAAGACTATCAATTCAGTACTGTAATAAGATCTTTAAATATAGTTTTCATGGGTACAAAAAAGAGAGATGAAAGATACCAAAGAGACATTCAAACTCATAAATACAAACATTGATTTTGTTATCAGTAAATAAAAACAAAACTTTATATTAGTGATACACATATATGGGCATTTGCTGTCCTTCATTCTGTCGATACTAATATTTTGGCATTGAACAAGGTTATGGTTTTCTCTGACTGCTAATTACGATTTAACATTAAATGCATAAGATTTGAAAGGGGCAAGATCGGCAGCATTGACATGGTAAAAGTTTCCTCCTACGCATGTTTTACCTGACAAGCAAATTCACACTCATTCAAAATATCACAACTGTGATTAGGACAAATTCGTGTAAATTACAGATCAGACTGCAATACTGGGATCTAAAATTCTTAAACAGCCAAAAAAAAAAATGTCGCGAGTGAGTTGCGACAACGATGCAGGTCGACTAGCTCGTGATAGTGACCGTAAAGTTTATGTAGAATCAGTGTCAGTTATACTTCGTCATAACGCTGTTGGAGTAGTGTTGTGCAAGTATAACGACCCTCTTGATGAAGTTCGTATAAACATGCACGAACTTCAAAGAGAGGTGAAAGATAGAAAACAAGTATAACACTAACATGGAACCCAAAGGCAAATTCGAACGGGGAAGTTCATAAACACTGACAAAATGAAACGCTTTTATTCAACGGAACAAGTGGAAAATAATTGCCAAACAATTGCCATATACTTCGTCTGGACATTTACCGACGAAAACGGTGGGTTAAACCCAGTTTTATAGCTAGCATAACTTGTATGACAGTTGTATATTATTCCGTTATCTGGATTTAAAAGTGATTTAAAAGCTCATCAGTCGAAAAACAATTGACAACGCCATGGCAAAAAACGAAAAACAATCAAAAGACAAATAACAGTACACAAAACACAACATAGAGAATTGAAGATCACCATGAACCCCACCAAAACAAGGTGTTAACTCAGGTGTTCAGGAAGGGTAAGAAGGTTTTGTTCAACATAGGGCCCCCGTCTTCTTGCTGATGTAAATACAAACCCGGTCTATTTCGATGGGTCACAAGATATGTAAAGGTCATACGATGGAGCAGATGGTATGCTAGTAATGAGAAACGGGAAATTGACACTTCGAATGTTAAATCATCACACTTGTCATAGATTCTAGTTTGACGTCGTCCATCTGTATCAATATCGAGGAAAAGATCAAAGTATGAAACAAACATTCTACTTTCGGTAATATCTTTAATCTCAAGTTCTCTGGGATATATGAGATGTAAGCATTCATTTACCAATCCCATATCAGGCGCCTGTAATTTAGTGGTGGTCGTTTGTTGCTGTATAACAATTTTATATTTTCGTGTATTGTTTTTAACATATATCCCGACAGTTTTACAGATCGCATGATATCGCAGAGAAACATGTAAGGAATGAATATGTATGACATCATATATTTACTCTGTAACGTGGTAAAGAACAATTTCCAAAAGGTAAACCACGATAAATAATAAACATAAACATAATAACAACAGTTATAAAAAAAAGTGAACAACGATTTTATTTTACCCATACGTCTTGTTCGCAAGCATAAAGTTTAATTGTAATAAATGATCGCGCTTTAACCATAAAAATCCATAAGTTGCATTGAACATAAAAGAGCAATGTTTTTAAATGAGCTTCTTTTGAAGCTTCAACCACTTAATGATTGAAGAGTCGAATCATGAAATAGACATTTGTAATCGATGCCAAATTCAAAAATAGTTGTTAAAACATTCATCATTATGATTGCGAATGGAATATTAAGTCTAGCATCTAAGTCCTATATTTCGGCATAATTGATCAATTTATGGTAACAGCATAAAAATGTCCATAGTAAAAGCATAAAAATGTCCATAGTGTTAGTTATGATGCTAATTAACATTTTGGGACATGGAGCCACGAAAAAAAAAAAATCCAGCATGGCCGCCCTATTAACGATGGCAGACATTAGGTTCTGACAATACTACACCTTATCATGCTTATACTAAATGATGTCTATTTATATGAGTTCAGTACATAGTTATGTATGGTATCAAATGAAAGTCCAGGGAGTTTGCCTTCCATATCTTATCAGGTTTTTAGCTTTGTTGTTAACGATTCTTCTCACAATTTAAATACATACAACTATCCCTTGAAAAATGCTAACACAAACGTATATTCGTTTATGAATGCATGCAACATAAACACTAACTAAAAACTTGAGGTATTCTAATAGTTATTGTAGAAACTGAATATATTTGGGAGTGTTTGATCTGTTTTAGGCAATTTTTGGGCAGAATAGGAGGAAGATGAAAAATGTGCTGATTTGAAGATTTTCAAGTTCTTTATCCTATTTTGCATTGTACTACCCAAATATTATTTTAACAAATCATCAATGTTATACAACACTGTTTTTGGCTTCCCAATGAAACCAAAACTGGGAAAGTTTGATACGAGAAAAACCTTACAATATTGAAAATATTAGCCTTTTCCTTACATATGTCAACTGAAACTATGAATTTCAAGCAGTGAACCCCTTTTATCATTCAACTAAACTAGTATAAAGGAGTCAAACTAGCATATATCAGATGTATATTAAACTATCTGGCTCGCCTAACGCTATTGGCTGTTGCTTCATGTTTAAAAAAGGGGACAAGTTCGGATTTACAGATTTTCTAGAACGTCTAAGGTTATCATTTTATTCGTTTGAAAATGAACTTTGTTTATAACCTTAAAACGATTTGACCATCATCCATGCAACAATATATTTGACATCTTATTAAACCCAGAGATATATCATTTTCCTGTACAAAATATTATGGCAAAGGAAGTATTACTCCTACCTATTGCAAATTTGAACAAAAATACCAAAATTTGACAAATGAAGGTTGAAACCACATATCATGACAATGTTTGGTTCAAATTACTTGCATCCAAATAAAAAATGTGCATTATTATTACTATAGATTGTTCAAATTTATTTTCGTTGCAACAGTTTTAGAAAAAAACAGACAATTTCTGATTTTCAAACCTTTCATTTTTTTTTCAAAATTTGCTTTTTTTTTCGTCTGAACTCAAAATGCTAATGTTAATCCCATATCTAATACATTTTTGCAGTGAAAATATGTAGTTGGCTTCTTATAAGCCTATGACATCAAGTTTCACGTCGAACTAAATTTTTTCTAAAAAGGAACGCATTACCCCTTCCCTTTTCAAATTTGAGCAAAAACTTGACTCAGAATGGCTTAAAATTATAAATCTAAGTATTAATTTTGTTATAATTTTTTGCATTCCTGTCAAATACTTATATTCAAAGCATCTCATATTATACATACAAAGTTATTCCTGTAACGGCAGAACTACAAAAGGGACCCTTTCAGATTTTCAAAATGTTCAGATTATCCAAATTTTAACTTTTTTTTTAACTTTTTCTGAGAACCAAATACATCTGTTAACATAGAATTTGATCGTCTAAATGAATCAGTGATGTACTAGTATAAGAATTCTATAAAGCACACATATTTGATTAATTATACAGCGTAAATCACAACAACACTGAAAATAATACACGTCCTTCAAAAGTACATTGGTTCATTCATTCATGTACTAGTATATGTTTGGAAGAGGGTTATCATAGTCCATTAATCTGCAATTTTATCAGTAGAATTTATAAAACTTCTGTATACATTTGAAAGATATAGCATTACTGTTTTCATTGAGGCCATACAAAAATATATGTTAACACAAGTATTCAAGACGTTTGATCCATATCATTTCCGTTACCAGAAATACTCTTTAACTATACACTGATTCTCACGTCATTCAAACGTTTTATGGGCTAACTGGATCCCTGCATCTTTGAACTGATAAAGTAAGTTTGACTGCTTGACATTTTTCAAACACCCGTCTTTATTCTTATGTACATAATCCAACCCTGCCTTAAGAAATATATTAATTTTATCATTTAAAAACAGTTATCGAAGCAGTCACGAGGAAGTCATCCCCATTAGAATATTTATCCCTTAGCTCAAGCTGAAGTAGATTTTATGCCCAACAAACGCATACATGATGTCAAATAACGTCACCTAAAACTAAACACTTTGACGGAAAGATAGCAATTGGAATCAAGCGTATTCCAATAAACATGATAAACATGATCCAAAAAAAAAAAAAAAAAAAAAAAAAAAAAAAAAAAATAGGAGTACATAGGGAACAATTAAGATCCAAAATGTCCATTTTCTCACGCCTGTCACTACAAAACAGCTTTTGAAAATCTGTATTGCTTGGAATATACGGATTGTTATACCCAAACCTGGACTACAAAATGATATCAATGAAGCCAATTGGTTTCAAAGTTGATCTTTGGTACATAGTTACTACCAGTGTTTGCTTAATTGTACTTCGGTTGAATTATTAAAGTTATTAGTATCTGTGAATATTCAAAGTTTCTAATTGAAAATTTTGGTAGTTATCGTAATATGTTTCAATATTTGTAGTATTTATCTTTTTGAAACTATCAATTTTTGGTCTTTTTATGATAGCTTGAACATTCATGTTCAATTGAGATCATTCAAATTGTTTTAGCAAAAGAAGATTGGTCATCAGAGGCAGAAGAAGGTGAACTCGTGACAAATCTGGAAATCTAAAAAATGTATTTACTTTTTACTCATATTTTGACTACAAATCCTCAAATCTAAAACAAAATAACACCAAATATGTCCGTTACCTTAATATTCATTAGAATACATTAAATAATTAATTGTTCATGATATTTTTGGTGTTTGTTAACAATTAAAAGAAGTTGTTTTTTAGCGTTTTTGCCATTTTTTTATGGGGAAGGGGTATGTATTTCAATTGTGAGAAGAAATGTGAACGACAAAGATAAACACTTGATGATATTCGGAAAGCTTATACCCTGAGCTTTCATTTGATTCCATACTTGAATATGTACTTAACTCTGGCATATTGGTAGATTTCGTCAACTGTATGGTGTTGTGTTTCAGGTACCTTATGCCGGCCATCTTTAATTTGGGGGCCGTATTGGATTTATTTTCGTGGCTCTATTTCCAAAAATGTCTATTAACGACATTACTATCAATGTGCGAAGTTCCATGTTTTTACCATATGAATTCGTATGGGTTTTCATCTTCATCTCCAACACTCCCGTCTATGACATTATTAGAAGGTCCACTACCAAAGTCTATACTTGATTGACTTATATGACTACTTGAGATTTCTTTAATGTTGTTTGCTTCAAATTGATTGCAATTAACGGCATTGTCTGTGCTTTGTATACTAGTGGACGCTATTCCCGCAACACCAATACTAGAAACGTGTGTGTCATTCGATGAAATGGAAACTCGATGCACTTCTGTAGTTTCACGCTGTAGTGACCGAATATCGAAAAAGTCAGAGGTTGTTTCATCGGATGTATTACTCTCATTATCAACAAATGATTGTACATTTGTTCTTTTTGAGATACCTGATGCACCTGGGTGTGTCAAATGCTGGTCCTGAATGTCGTTGGAATGTGATGAACGAACGTTGCTGACAGCCCAGTAAGAAATTGGCCAGAATTCTTCATAATTGGGATCGTCAGGCACAATATGATCTCTTATAGCACTAACTTGTGTACGTTTTACCCGGAAGCAGACGTATACAATAATCACAAAACTAAAAAGAACCACGCCTACGATGCTTGGTATAAGAAATCGTGTCATTGCAGTATCCTCTGAAATGATAATATTTATAACATGTGATTTAACAATTTAGGTTGCACATTATTAGACCTACTGGACAGGTATAGCGGTCAAATTAGATACTGGTCTTGTTAATATTGCCATAAATAACACGATTGTTGTTAAAAGGGATAGATAAGACCTGTTTTCACAAAATATAAGAATGGATTGTCCCTTTTCCGTTAATCAGTAAACATAAACGGTAAAGAGGGATTTTTTTACAAATATAAAGAATTTAACTCATTATGACAAATATAATTGTAATTCGATATTTGTAACCATTGTAATTTTTGAAAATGTAAGCGAAGACCTAAGAAACATAACGTTCAGCCGTATTCACAAGCGGCCAATTATGTATCAGTGTCATCAATTGTTACATCGTGCAGTTTAATTCCTTCAACATAACAGCTTCATTTGTGATCTTAAAAAATTAATATGCTGGTACTGTCTTTGAATTAGTTTCCGTAGTATCTTCAATTGTTGATACTAAATAATTGTCTATTAACCTGGCAATGAACATTTCAAAAGGGGAATTAAAAGACATTATGTTGGAACATTGACGTACATATCAAATATCATTATTAAAAAAAAAAACAACCAACATGTACATGTAGATCGACAAAAAGGACACACAATAATTTCAAAATTGATCTATATCTCTCTAAAATGTTGGTTATACATTCTTTATTTCAAAGGAACAGCGGTCAAGTTATTGTGGAATCATTTTTTGTGTGGATACAAATTTTCGTGGATAATTGAAAAGTGTATTTTTATGGATAATTGAGTTCGTTGTTTTTCCAACGTCTGCACACAAACCTATGGGCTATTTGTTCTATATTAAATTTGTTGTTTACCTATACAAAAGAAAATTGCTATCCTACAATTAATAATGAATCTACAGTATGCTATACACAGTCGAATTCAGCATACACAATGTATGCTGCACGGAAATAGCAGATTATCACTATATCCACGTTACTGACTGTGTCATGATTGAGTCAGATATTATTAATAGGACATCCAGATCATGACGAAAATCGTAAAAATGACAAACCATAAACAAAGTTACATTTCATCAAGTCGATTATCATAAGAAACAAAATATAGTAACATAGACGTTCATATACTGTACTGTATTGTACGTACCTTTCTCTATTATTTCAAAATGGTAATCGCTGGCACCAAGACGATTAACTGCTGTTATACAATAGACTCGAAAATCCTTTATGTCTAATATCTCAATTTCAATCAAAATTTCATAACCTTGGATTCCTACTTTATTTTCAAATCCTGTATAACGCAATGTAGAATTCAAAATATGGAAATTTGTAATTTTTCTCTTTCTACTATACGTCCCTCCTAATTTTTCAAGAAATATTTCTTCAACATCCGGGTAACTGTAGATAAGAAATGACAATTTAATTGAGTGCCCGACTTTTCCAATCTTCACGTATTTGTTCTCTTTTGCAAATACAGGTGAGCCTTCAAAAGAAACGAACTCAAATATTTGTGATTTATAAATATTTACATTGTAATGTATATTGGCTGGTTGAAATAACTATGTTAAACAAATGTATGTCCTTTTCTCATGTAGGAATATATATTTCCATACAAAGGTTTGATTGATTAGTATTTATTGCTATCGCTTTGCGGCAAAAGGGGAATAATTATATTTTAGAATCGTTTGTTTGATGTGTTTGAGCTTTTGATTTTGCCATTTGATTAGGGACTTTCCGTTTTACAGTTAAGTCTGCCTCATATCTTGACTTACATCTAGAAATTGACAATGAGGGTCGGTTGAAAACAAAACTTTACGACAAAAGATATGATTTCAGCTTCCCAATTGTGACCTTTCCATTTTTAGTTCCAAATGGTGTAGTTGAAATCATCACTTCGTAAATTTTACGGACGCCATCACGAACTGGTTGACCGTTATGGAATATCCGTTTCACAGATGATATCGGATATGTTCCTTATGTCGTAACTACAATCCCGTTCCCTTTTCACGAATGTGACCTACCGAATTAGACTATTTACCGACTTTGTAATAACATGACCAACACGACGGATGCCACGTGTAGGACAGGATCTACTAGCCCTTCCGGAGCACCTGAGATCACCCCCTGTTTTTGGTGGGGTTCGTGTTGCTGTTGTACCCCTATTTGTGACATTGTGTTTGTTTTGTTCACACATCGTTGTCAATATAATGGAATTTGATGCGACTGTCATACAAGTGAGAGGTTTAGCTAGCTTTAAAACCAGGTTTAATCCACCATTTTCTACATAATAAAATGCCTGTACCAAGTCAGGAATATGACAGTTGTTATCCATTCGTTTGATGTGTTTGAACTTTTGATTTTGCCATTTGATTGGGGACTTTCCTTTTTGAATTTTCCTCGGAGTTCAGTATTTTTGTGATTTTACTTTTTTGTTACTAGTGACCGACAAATTCCGGATTGTCATGCTTCCTCAGAACTAGTTTATTTTATCAATGTCGTTGAGTACGGACATGCAGTTGTGACAAGAACCACTGTTTGAGAATTTTTTGAAAACTATATCAGATAACAATATATGAACCGATAATCAATTAAATTTAAACCAATTACGGAATTATAATATAAAACAAAGAAGATGTGGTTTGGTTGGTAATGAGACAACTCTGTACCAGAGACCAAATGACATAGAAGTACAACAATATGTCACCGTACTCCTTCGATAATGAGCAAAACCCATACCGCATAGTGAGATATACAAAGCCTCGAAATGATAAATGTAAAACGACAAAACTAACGGCCTGGTGTATGTACAAAACAAAGAACGAAAAATAAATATGACATAAAATATAAAACTGTTAATGTCAATACATTGACTGAAATTAAAATTAACAAGAAATATGTGATAATGATAGATTTATTAGTAATGCTAGATACTTCCTCGCTATTTTTTGTCTAGAACGTAAAAGGAAGATTGAGATGTAGGCTTGTTAAATATTTCCACAATTAGCTGATTTAGAATCCACATTTCTTTACCGATGTACAGATCCTTTCAAAAGAACAAAAAATCAAGGTAATGTAACTAAAACAAAAACAAAAACACTCCAATATGAGAAAGTAAGGTACATCGACAAGGTAATCGTTTCCTGATAAATAAATGCATACATCACCGGCAATACGATATCTACAGTCAGTAAGTAATTCACAATTGGGAACAGTAAATTATCAGGAATTTAGATCAGACGGTTATTCTTGTATCTGGTCATTCATTTAGAAAAAAATATCAATGTTTATCATCACTGTAGACATGTATTTACTCAGATAGAATGTTATTATACGTTGCTAAAATATAGATATTACCATGTTTTTTTTTCTCACAAATATAATACCAAGTTTGGGTCACCGTGCTATTATTTTTCAAGCTGTGCACAATTGCCAAATTTTGTATAGATTATTCATAAAAAACACTTTTTTTGTGAATAGAAAAAATCTATCAGATTCAATTTTCGATTGAAATATGAGAAGATAGGTTTTATAATAATATGCTTAAATAAAAGTAAAAACAGAAAGTGGTGTCACTGAACTTGTACAATTAAAAAAAGACAATTTCTTTAATATTCCTCTACAAAAATTATACTAAAAAATTAAATCAAACAAACACAAATATTTGGTATTTTAAAAAGCAGTCAAATAATGCAATAATTAACTTGGTTAAAAAAAAAAAAAAAAAAAATCTTACACATAAAGGGCATTTATGTCTCAAAATTTGTAGATTTAAGCAGTTAACTAGACCGATTGTGTACTGCTATTTTGCAATTCAATATTAAATCTACCTTAAAATAACCAACTTTCTGTGGCAATATTGGCCTTAGATTTTTTTAGTTTTATTGGTGGGTTCCTACCATCATATGTAAAACTTTAAGTTTTTCGATACTTATACATGTATGTATATTTTACAGTTTTGGCTGGGAGCTTTTATGATGAAGGTAAATCAAGAACAGCGTTTCGGAGGCATGGAATGTACGAAGAGATCTTTTTATTATATTTTTCTAATACCGCGATAACATTTCACTTATGAGTATAGACAAAGACATGGACACAAAAGAAAATATATGTTTCCCCTCCTAATTAATCAGTTTGTGCTCATATCCATGTGTTATGTTGAAGATATCTATGTAATTAGAAGCGTTCAACGAAATATAATTACTATTCCAAGCATATCTTAATTCGCTTAGCCAGTAATATTAGCGTTTCAATAATAAAAAAAAAGCAACATCATCAAAAACATATAGGAACGAACAATTGAAATATTCTAAAAACAATTATATCATCTAGTGCAACATCTACAATTGTATATTTAGACCTATGCAATCCATTCTAATTATACTTCATATATTTCAATACATAATTATACCGTGGACAGTTATTGTTCCAAAAGTGCCTGCATATGGAATATATATCTACCTCACAATGCGCAGACGATGATCCAAAGCATTAGATAATTATTTATATATATTTAAACTATCCTTATTGTAATCATAAAATTGCTTTGTTACATAGTAGTGATCAATTACGATTGATATCGTTGTCCACACTGTTCTTACTATTTGATTACAAAGGATTTTGAACGTCTGCAAGAAAAATCCGCAAAAAAGTTCAAAATAAAAGATTAGACACAATGCAAATAAATCAAATCCGATTCCGATGTTTTACTTTAAGGTTCGATTAAATCTTTGTTTAAAATGATAGTTTTTTTTTATATTTATTAAATTTACTTTTTGTGTCTGGGAACTTAAAAGCTTCCTATACGGTATTGATTTTGCTCATTGAATAAGGTCGTGTGGTGACATATAGTCTTAAACATCTACGCATCTGGTGGATCGTTGTCTCATTGGCAATCATATCCTATCTTCGTTTTATATATCAAACATATGAAATGGTTATAGAGCAGAAAAAAGTAAAGCTTTAAATTCTAACCAAAAAAAAAAAAAAAAAATGATATAAAAGCCTTTTTATTGTCTTTCTAGGTCGGTCAATTAAATTAAAACACAAACCTTAGATAATATTTATACCCCAAATAGTACAAGGTATTTTGCATTCCATCTCTATTATGTTCCATGAAACCCAATATAATTTTCATACAGAAATCATATCTATTCTTGGAATTGTATATCGTATAAAAGACGGAAATTTTGCACCTTTTAAAACATGTAAAAGAATATCAAGCAGTTTAACACATTATTAAAGCGATGCTCGTACATATTTCTCCCCTCGTCTTGATGGAGATTTCTATCATATATACTCAAGTAATTTAAATGTTGAACTATCTTTTTATGCTCTAATTTAAGAAAAATCGTCATCAGTCAATTCGGTTTGTCTGTGAAATCGTGTATGACAAGGAAATATGATATGTGGCCTAGGAAAGATGTATTTTTTTCTCTTTTCTAAAATCATCGATTTGCATTTTAACACTCTTGTGGAGAAATAACAAAAACTATATTTCATATGCTGTGAACAATTGTACCAAGAATACACGACAGCCCTTCTGAAACACTACACAGAATATTCGTCTACTGTCAGTCTTTTTGTAGCTTTGTAGTTATCCGTGTTATTATCGTTCAAGTTTACTTTTTGACGTTTCATCTCATACTGTTTGTACACATATAAAAGCCATTATACCGATTTTATAAAATATAGTCTGCCCTAGTCGTGAAACAATGGTTTCAATCACATGGCAACTGACCAAAGCTAACAAATGTTTTGACTGCCTTTGATGATCCAATGTGATATACAGACCTCAAGTTGAACCACAGGAGACAACATTAAAGACAAAAACGGCGAAAGGAAAAAAGAAAATGTAATAAAACCATAAATCAAAAAATAAATCAGAGTATCGAATTTATTTTTGAACACGCCATAAGACGTTTAAAAACATTTAGAATTTTTGACACTTTGGTGACAATAAATTGATTCAAATTGCGAATTGTGTGCCGGACGTGTGGGTACTTTGTTTATGAAACAGATTCTACTTATATCAATCAATGTATATATTTAAACCTGTGGTCATAAAATTCACCATCCATATTTGTACCTTTTTTTAGTACTTGTTGAAAGTTTTTTTCCCACTACTTTATCAAACAAATACAAATATATATATTACTATTTATAAAATGCTCTTTCCTTGATCTTGATATCTATATCTTTAACGGGAAGCTTAATACTACAATTTACGATAAAAGAGATGATTTTTCATTTCCTATTGTTAATTGTTCATTTTTAAAAGGTGACGTTCCCTTGTCACCATCTTATAGTGTTTATATATCCCAACGTGTTCGATTTCCTCGTGTATGTAACAACGTATTTGATTTTAACGAAAGAAATCTCTGTATTACTTTTATTAAAATTATAACACCAGGGTTTTCGATATCACAAACTTGTCAAAACATTTACTAAATTTTATCATCGGTACAAGAACATCATTCGTAAACATAAATCAACGTGCAGACATCTCATACGTTCAGGTATTTAACATCCCATATTTGATGGTAATATTCTATACAAAGCGCAAAAATGTCGTCATTCACCCCAAAAGCTAACCAAACCTTTAAACAGACTTATTCAGAAAGGAGGTAGTTACGATACTGGTGTAAAGCGATTAAAGATGGCATTTATTGGAATTAATAGTGATTCACTCATACGGTCTTTGCATCAGAGATAAACACATTTATTCTAAAACTAGTTGTTGGCATGATACGGGTTATGTTTTTCTGGTATATTTTATGATGGTATGATACTCAACCCCTTACAGGAGGGATTGTGCTTGATTTTTTCATCATGCAGATATAAACTTTCAATCGGTTTAATTGAGGTCTGGAGCTGGCATGTCAGTAAATGCTTTGTTAATTTATGTTCATCATTGCCATTTTGCTTAGTTTCTTCTGTTACCTATCCTAACATCGGACTCGAACTTCTTTTAAACTGTGTTTTACTGTGCGTATTGCTGTGTGTTTGTTTATTCTACATTCGCTAGAGGTGTAGGGGAGGGTTGAGATCTCACAAAACATTGTTTAACTCCGCCGTATTTTTTAGCCTGTACCAAGACAGGAACCTCTGGCCTTTGTCAGTCTTGTATGTTTTTTTATAAATTTTTGTTCAATTATATGTTTCGGAGTTTAGTGTGACGTCCATTTTCGCTGAACTAGTAAACATTTTTGTTAAGGGACCAGCTAAAGCCCGCCTCCGGGTGCGGGATTTTCTCGCTGTGTGGTAGACCCATTGGTGGCCTTGAGCTGTTTTCTGCTCTTTGGTCGGGTTTTTGTCTCTTTGACACATTCACCGTTTCCATTCTCAATTTTATCATTGACGTCTTGAAATTTGGAGTCGATGTTAACTGTTCGCTATATTGTATAAAACCACCACAAAGGTAAACTATGCAACGCCTAGATACTTTTCAAGGCAATTTTATTTTGAGATAATCCTACCAAAATCTTGTATCGGTATTGTTATGTAACATCAGATCAGTATGTTAATCTCTTTCCAAATACGTCCTATAATCTTTTGATTTCTACTCACCTATTGAATTAGTTTAAAAACGTTTCTTTGTTTTTTGCAGTTTAGATTTGTCGTCACTCAGTTCGAACTACATCCTAAAGATGTAGTGTTTAAATGATGTTATATCTACCAATTGCTTTCATATTATGTTTTGATATACGTTAATAGGTTAAAAAATACAATCGCCTGCTATATTAGACGATTGGTTATCGATAGATCCAAATTGAAAAAAAAAGTCTCCGAAAACAGTATTATTATTTCTATTCGTATGCCATGCAGGTAAACATTTTCAAAATCAAACATCTTTAAACAAAAACTAAGGAAACGTCAAATACGATTGCAAACATTGATGTCATTGACTCCGACCATCATAAGTTAATTAAAGAAACACATCATCAAATCTTAAAATGTTATAGTTAATATTGCATTGTATGTCTGGATCGTGCGATTCTTAATATATGTTGATTGTGTTAATTTTGTTATTCGACGTCTTGCAATTTATTGGTTAAAGCAATGCATAACTCCAAAATAAAATTAAAGATATCTAAATCTGTTTACATAAATGTACCTTCATATTGTACATTCAATGAGCTCGTCTGCAATACCTTTCCTTTAATATCGGGTATACCATTACTGACAACACACTCATATCTACCATTCATCTGATACGGAAAAGGATTCTTCTGGATAGTGAATGTTTCATTCTTCAAATTTACAGAACGGACGAGTTCCCCATTTTTTGATATGTGATCTAACCGGTACACACTATAAAAAGCCGGAACTCCATCACATTCACATTCAATTGTCTCATTGGTATAATGGACTTTAACTGCAGGAGAATCTGCAATTCAATATTGATTTTTTTTTTCATATTCTTATATATAACTTACGTTTCAACAAAACCTGCAAAAGAGACTAATTCAATGATGTAGGAATATAAGTGAAAGAGATTTTTTTTCTGCTTTTAATTGTCGTAACATACTCTTTTGCCATCTAAAGGGGTCCGGATAACATATTTTTTTTTTGCGGTTTTTAGTGTTTTAGTTATTAGCATTACTTATATTGTCCTATATACATGTAATATGCTTCGTACAAAGGGTGTATTACTGAATTTGATTTCCGGCTGCACCAAACGAAAGGCTTTAATGTTTCAAATGTCTACTACTGTGACATTATGCTGCATGTAAGTGTAAAAGTGATGGGTTGTCGACTTCAACACATAAAAGTGTGTCTAAGTAGGGTAATACGTCTTCCTGCAGACTATGATATTGAGAACTCGCACGTTAAAAAGTCAGCGTACAAGTCAGTATAATACAAATCATAATACATTCCTATCTCATTTTCTTAAGTTGTATGCACTCTGTATAGTTAAGAGTTTATAACTGACAGACAGGCATATATATTCAAAATCCTATTTAAAACTCTTTTGAATTCTTTTGTATGAAATCGCCATTTATTTGATTCTGTTTGTTACAGGATTTCGTATGCATTTGAAAAAAAAAAAAAAAAAAAAGATCCTGATGTATTTCCACTGAATAGTGTACTTTAGTTTTGTTTTCAGATTTAAAATAGATATAACGTTGTCATGATCGTACATACTTACACCTTATAAATAATGTAATTTCAATCATTATTGACGAGCGTTTACTGTCCACGCATTTATATTTTGACAGATGATCTGTACGGTCTGGTTTAAACGAAAAGCTCACACTTTGATTATCACCAATGGCTTTGATTGTTTCATTTGATTCTAACTGTAAAGCAGCGATGAACTGTCCTGTGTCAGATGAACATTTGACATCATGGTCTATTCCTCTTGTCCAACTATTTTGTTCCGATCTGTTTGGTTAATGAACCATAATTCTGTAATTAGAGAACGGGTTTTCATAAAGCTAATAAAAAAAGTTGTACTTACTGTGTTTATGCTGTCATTATAATCACTTCCAATTATTTATGGGTTTGTTCCTATCTTAAAAAGAACATGTTATTTAGGTAAATTGTTCTACATTTTTTGCTACGTTTATGACTTTATATTTAGTGTCTGTGTATGATCTAAATGAGTTAATTACAATCAGTACTGAAATGATAATTTTGACAAAATTTTGATCTTTGGTTATGAACATCTATCTCATTGATTGATGTTACTGTTTCAATTTATATTTACTGATGACTTCAATTTAATTTTGTATATTTAGTGTAGTTGATTTAGAATAGTAGTATTGAAGTGTTAGATTATGAATTTCTAGATTCATACTTTTTTAAGTTATGCAAACCTGTTAATACTTTTGACATGTTGGAATTTATTTGACATAAATTCATCGTTTGATTTCTAATGTTCAATCAGTTTAAGTTAGCTTATTGACCTATATACTTTTATACTGTCAAGATTATTACGTATTTAATATTCAATTCATAAGTATACAATAACAGTTTAATTGAACATGAATCTAAGTCAATACCATTATTATGTATTAACTAGTTAAATAAATTAACTATGACATTACTGTATAAATTCAAACGTTCGTTTATGTAATACTATTTGAAGCATTAAAGACAAACTTATATAGATACATTGAACAATTAAATTAAAGTTTAAATTGAGTGCATATATATCAGATGAATAGTATACAGTTATTACTATTCTTAACGTTATGATTAAATTGATGCAAATATTTACGATCAATGCATATTAAGCTGGACTTGCTATTTTCTTGACATCTGCTAATAATTCACATTTGCATAGTTAAACGATTCACGACAATTAAGTCATAATCGCAGTGATATTCAAAATATCAATCAGTAGATCTTATGTAATTACATCATGTAAACGTTGAAAGATGATCGCACTATTGATAAACATCAGTAAACTATATACAATTAGAGTGAACAGTTAAACTTGACAAGTTGTAATTGAGATATAGTAAACTATATATTACGTAACATGTGGAATAATTGCTAATAAGCTTGTTGAGTAGAAGATGTTAGAAGTTAACAGCTACATTGTAAATGTGAAGGTCTACATGTATTATAAAATTGCTGAGTCTTCGAGACTTGCTTCCCAAAAGGGTCCTTCTTTAATAGGGCTATAATACAGAGGTCCTTCGATTATAAATGTTAGTATTGGTGATGATCCTTCAATGGCACAGATATGTTCAATTGCACGAGGTGGACAGGAAATTTCTACAATAAAAAAATATACAGGCGTATGTACACTTTATATTTGGGTGCCACACACGCATACACACAGCTTTTCTATTCTCATATCATTCGCCCAAGTAAAACTGGGAGATGAATATATGCCGTGGAATATAAAGTCTTTTTTCAACTTTGTTATTTAATTTCTTGAAATGTATATCATATATAAAAACATACTACTTAGAGTACCTTTGTCACAGACTTTATTTCTTATTTAGTAATATATGAAGCATTAAAAGTAAAAAATTGATACAACGTTGTTTGTCATTTTTCAATATTGTACCTGAATATGTCTTCAAAAACATTAGTAGGTCCTAGAATTGAAATATTTTGCGTATTTTCAATATTTGCATTGTCCGCTGATATACAGTTGGTGGTTAACTCATTATAGAAAAAAAATGGTTTTTTTTTTCTTGTAAATACTTTCTGTTTCGTGTGTCTCTAATTTTATCGTGTCCAATATTGTTCCCGCAAAGAGTCCGATTCAGTATTTGAATAGCCATACGTCATGCATATAACGGTTTTGTATAAAATATCAATACACCATTGAACAGCGCAACAAAATCCACTTAAAACACATGCATACAATTTAAACAATGTTTACGAAGGACATGAAATCATAGAATGTAACATATTTGCATTGGTTTAAAGGCTTAATTGAATGTCAATGTTTTGAACGTTTTATTACAAGTATATTTATTCATGGGACACCACGTACAGCTTATATATACTAATGATCAGAGAACAGTAAAATCGGAGTCAAACTCGTAATTTGGCACCACAAAATAGATGTTCACTGACAAAATATAAATATGTATTGAAAAGGTTCACCTCCAATGAACATGTGTACTACGACTCAAGGACATTTATGGTAGACGACATTTATCACCGAATTTAACAAGAAAATGAAATAATTTAAACTATTATTTGTCTATGCTCAGGGTTATTAGTATAGCTTCAAATACGTTCACGTCATAATGAACATGTCTACAGTGGCCAATTATTTCGTAAATCCACTTTGGAAATCATATTCCACCTCACCTTATTTGTTATATATGTGTACCAAATTTCATGATGATATGACTACCATTTTAATGTAAACTACTTATCAGAAAATTAAGCCTGATACGGGATTGTCGATTTATCCAACAAACCCTTAAATTAAGACTTGACTATCATAGTCTATCTTTCTACTTACATTTTTTTAATTTGATTTTTAATTTTATTGTTTAGTGTGTATCATTTTACACTAAGGATTATCAACTGAAACCTTGAGAAATTGATAAAGTGTTGTTTTCATTTTTTCGAACCCATCAGATAACACGTATGTACGTAACAATAAACTTACTCGTTATATTTAGGTTTGATGCAGCTAATAGATCCCGATCGTCTATCCAGTAAATTCCTGTGTCATTTGTTGTTACACTTATTTTCTGATATTCTAAAATATTTGGACGTAATGCAATGTTGATTTATTTTGTGTTAACCTTCTTATGGTCTATATTATAAAATATATATTTTTCGTTGAAACGGACATCTATCTCTGAGTTGATGAATTTAAATGTTAGATTCACCGTTGACCCTTCTGTAGTGTAAACTGCGATGCTTGAATCTGCAAGTATCAAATGGTCTGAAATAATAATAATAAAAATAAAGAATAAAAATACTTTAGAATGAAAATCATGATTTAGTATCATTATTATTGTTATTAAAACTAATTCAGAAAATTATTTATTGATCTTTTCGATGGTGTCTTGTTGCCTTTGAGTACGGCTCTCCTAGAATTTTATGTAGGGCCAGAATAAACCTGCTTTTCTAAAAATCGTTCCACTATAATAAGTAAGAGCATGGCTGGTCAGACTGGGGTAAAACAAATTTATTTTCGTTGAAATAGACGTGACCTTCTGTTAACTCTATATGTTTCTGCAGTTAATCTGGCTGGGGTGTCTTCCTCCATCTTGGATTTTGAAGTAGCAGATGACAATTGGTCTAGATCTTTAATGAAATGTGCAAATTTTGTGAGTAGTATGTAATTCATGTGTAAGACTTTTCATGTTAATATAGAATATAATGTGTTTTATCATATTTTCGACTGTGTTTTCTAAAAAACACAATATTTTTTTTTTATTCATTTTTTGAACTTTGCCACATAAGGGGAGATAACTCAGATAGTAGGGGAGATAACTCAGATAAAGTAATTTTTATAAAATAAAGTGTTGTGAATTTACCTATTTTAATATGTAGCAAGAAAAGTCCGGTGACCCCATGTTTTCTTTTTCTTATCTGAAAGCATGTTATAAGAGCTAGCTTCTCACATTTTATCTTAAAATTCTATGGTGTAGTTTTCTTTTTATCACACAAAATTGGATTTTCCATGCATAATCTATACAAAATCTGACAATTTTGCACAACCTGAAGCGTGAAAAAAAGTCCGGTGACGCAGACTTTTTATTATATATTGGAAAAAAGCATGATAAAAACTACATTTTAACAAATTATTAAAAAATTCTATGGATTTTAATTAAGACCCCCTATCCACCTTAAAACAACTGTCAGTCTAGATCAAAGCCGGCTTTTGACATAGTTCATTCATATGTTTTTGTTCTGAATATTCATTTCATATTTCCTACTTTACGTAATGCAGTCATTAATTCATATGTTATCCATTCAATGATAGTTTTACAGTGGCCCTACGATTATCAATAATGGCATAAATCTACGTCCTTTGAACACTAGTGGATAGTTGTCTAATTTTAATAAATTGTTACACCTGTTGAAATTATTGCGGCTTCTAATTGCATGGTTTTTAATTCATTTGAATAACATATCCCACGATTTCAAAGGCAAATTAAAAAAAAAATGAGTCGAATAAAACTGAAGATAAGTTTTTAAAAATTATTTCGAGACAGTCGGTATTTTAGTTTACACAGAACAAAAATTGTATGTTTCTTTTCCCTTATAATCACATTAATAAATACATATGATCATTCCATTGTCGGTCACTTCTGAAAGTATCTCCCACATTCTAATAGATGTACATATCTAGGATTCAAGGAAAAGTGGAGATGTTGCATCTCAATAATAGGGAAAATCATAATTTCGGTTTTATCCGGATATAATGTCGTAAACGATTTACACGACCAATCATCCAGCTCCTTCAGGGTAGTGGTCGATGATATTTAACATGTATTTATCAATTTATAAGACAATACAAACCAAAGCTTTAAGATATTGAATACATGATATTTCCATCCTTGTGTTTCGATCGATTGATGGAATGATTGATTAATTGATTTATGTAAAAACATGTACGTATTAATCGATAGATTGATTTATTGCTGCTCAATGTACAGTGTCCGACAAGCAATAGCTGGTCCACCGAAGGGTGCCTTTTATTATAAAAACAAAGACAACGATTGTGGTTTTTTTTTTTTACCTCTTGTTCCTGTTGCATGCTACGAGATATCTAAGGCACGACGTAATACCTCAAACTTCCTATGTTTATTATATCATACCATTGTATCAGAATTGATCTCTGGTAAGTTTCTATTTTCTACTGCATTACTACATATCCTTAGCGTATACTTCGTCGCAATGTAAAAACATTCATATTTTGAAGCAGCATCTGCTTAACTTTATAGAGGGTGTGAGATCCCTATTTTTGCTTTGCTCAGTGTTGTGGTTTTATGTAGTGTTTTGAGAACTTGCTTGTCTTTTTGTCTTCTTCCATTTTTTTGCCACGGTGTTGTCAGTTTCTCTCGATTTATGAGTTTTGAACTTTCCATTAGTATCACCGGTCTCTTTTTTACAACTATATTGGAAAGCTTTTTTCAATACCCTTAATGGAATCTTACCTTGTAAAAATAACCAAATAAGACAAAGTTTCTCGAACATCTAAAATAAAAGGCAGTATTAATATTTAATAAAAATGGATGCCAAAAACAAGTATTGTCAAAATCTAGGTGAGTATTCTTTTTTTGGGATTGAAAATCCTTAGTAATTCGATTGACTTTATCCTATGATAAACGGAACTACCACCAATACTTTCACTGTGACCATCCGTCTCCGATACTGTTGATATATAAACTATATATAGCTGAGAGTGTTAGAACCTGGTAAATTTAACAAACACTATGCATGCTTAAAACCATGCATAACTTGTTTACTCAGTAATCAGAGCTAAAGAATTCGTATCAATTGAAAAGAGCAGTACGTTGACTATCAAAAGATTGTAAATGTGTTTTTTTTTTTTTTTTTCGAAGACAGATCCAACATGTCCAAATCTCGTTTACAATATAAACTATATCAACGATAATGATATGAACTCATGAATACATAAACTGTTAAAGATATGAACACCAAGAAGTCTTACAAAACAGTTTACAACTAAAGTATAAAGACCAACAGTGGTTTCATGCATTTTACCCTGTTGTGTGTTTCCGTCAATTTCCTGTCAATAGCAAAATCTACATTTAAATCATGTCCCATCAACGCGTCAAGGAAATATTGCATTTCATGTGCACACTGTGGACATAATATATATAGAATAAAGAGATATGGTATGATTACCAAATGACGTAGATGTTAGAAACGATGGGTCACTTTACGGCCTTCAACAATGAGCAAAAACTATATCGCATAGCAGGCTATTAAAGGCCCCAACATGACTTAAAGTAAAAACAAATATAAAATATCGATATGTTAAACCATAGAAATGCAAACGAAGAGGTATGTGTAATTAGGTCAAAACAAATGTAGCAATAATTAGAAACTGTGTGAAATGTAAGAAGATAAAAAAACGACAAAAACATGTGGCTTACCATTCTTGATGTATACTTTGTATTTACTGAGTTATATTTCCTTGTTTTTAATTCTACCAACACAATATATTACACTCCTTTCATTTTTCCGTTATTTTATTTTCGTATTTCTATATGTAAGTATGCATAGTAATAGGAAGTAATAATTAATACTCGACAACAAGGATTAATTCAATTTTAAAAGAATACGATACAAAATATAAAAAATGATACATATGAAGCCTTTTCTATATACATTTTAAATATAAATATATATCATTATACATGTGACGTGTGCCACATGTGGAGCATGATCTGCCTACCATTTCGGAGCACCTGATATCATCCCCGGGTTTGTATATTTTGTGTTATCCCTGGGTTTCGGCAGGTCTCGTTTTTTCTTTAGTTTTATATGTTGTGTTTGTATACTGCTGTCTTTTCGTCGTTTTTTTTTTTTTTTTTTTTTTTTTTTGCCATCGCATTTTCAGTTTGTTTTCGACTTTTATATATCCCTTTGGTATCTTTCTCTTCTCTCTTTTATAATGTTATGGGAATGCATGTAAAACGGAAAAAAAAGGTTGATATTAAACTTATAGAAATAAAAAGAAGAAAAGAAAAAGAAAATGCAACTATTTAAAAATCATATTATGTGATGACGAAGATTGAGTTGATGATGTCGACGATGATACTAGTAAGTACCAGTATTAATAACCCTTTAACATGTTTATGAAGGTATAAGAAATCTGTTTGACCTGTTAAAAAAATCTTAAACATAATTGAAAAGATCAAAGTCTCCGCAAGTTAACAGTTTAGTAAAACACTGTCTTCGGAAAGCCAATGATGATTGTTAAGAAAATGTTATCTACATGCAGTGTATTTTAGACACACGAAAAAAAAATATGATGACGGAAGGATATGCTTTGTTTTGAAGGCTATCGTTTTCGCTTCTTTCTTAAACTTAGATGTAGAGTCGATGTTGCGAACTTTCAGATCAAGTTGAATCCATTCACGTATTGTGGAAGGAGCAAGAGATTCCATATTTAGAGATAGTCTTCAAAATGGAACAATAATATCTTGAACATTTCCAAACGGACAGTGTGTTGTACTTAGTACACATGGAGTGACAAGATTACATAGGCAAGTTGTTGATTCAACTTCTGTTATTTTGTTCTATTTCTTTTTTCAAATAAAGATTCCCAGCCAAACCAAGAGTTTTAATTGTTTTATAAAGAATTGAAAACAACACGTTATATATGTCATGCGTCCAAAGCGCTTTTCTGGATTTACCTTCATCAGGAACGCTCAAATCAGAATATTTGAAAGCCAAGGATGTATAAGAACCGAAACAGTTGAAAAGCTTTATAACCACAAGGGACATAAAACAATAGCCAAATCAATATAAGGTCAACTTTGCCTAAGGGAGTTGAAACCTTAATTTATTTATAATTTCAGGTTGTTGGTAGACCTGTTACAATTTTTGCAGCTTCATACTTGGCTTTATACAATAGGATGGCTAACGTAGATACAAATATTCTGTTTAAAGGAGGTACAATTCATACTTTGTAAAGAAACATTCTGATTCTTACAAAAACTACTCTCACACTGACATTATCAAGATGTTTGATTGATAACATATTTGTTTTTAGTTTGTTACCCGGATTTGTTTTTGCTTAATCGAATTATGACTATTGAACAGCGGTATACAACTGTTGCCTTAATTTATATTTGGAGGACATGTTTTTTAAGAATATAAACATAGTTATAAAGTAAAATAACAAAAACACTTGTAATACAGGCATATTCTATACACGTTTGTTGCTGTTGTCGGTACTTGTAATGGATTAAACTAAAGCTAATATGTGATTTATCCCATTGTGTATTCCTTTTTCAATTTTAGTTCTGTTGCCATTCAACTTTTATAGTGTAAGACAAATTATTTACTAAAATAATAACAAAACATTACAGGCTAGAAACAAAACAAGCAAAACATAAGATGGAACAAAAATACAAGTCCTCTGTCTTTATAATTCTAATGACCATTATTGTACAATAATACTGCGAGGTTATTGTGAAAAGTAATCAGAACAGAAAGAGGGTTGAATTTGAACAATTGATTCGAATACTTTTTTATCTTTTCATAACTATGTGTTGTTATCGTTCATTAATCTGCAGTAACAAAAAAAAAAAACAGTTTTAAAGTTTCTTATTGCTATCTTTCTGGCTAATTTTTTTTTTTTTTTTTTTAAAGGCCGGTCTATTTTTTTTTTAAACCCAGACGTTTCAACTGCAATACGCCAACAACATCAAAACAATGTAACAAGCTGAATTTTAGGACAGGCACATACAGAACGTTGCGGGGCCAAACATGCTTGTTGGCGCCAATCACTCTCCTAACATCATTTAGAATAAACTATACAATTCAGTTGAAAAAGGCTTGACTCATCAGATCGATACAAAGTACAATAACAGCTAACAAAAACACAAAAGATGCAAAGTACATACATGAGAGTACACGCCGTTACTTAAACCTATAGCTAGTTCATAGCCAATAACAGCTAATAAAAACAAATAATGTATCTAGGATTATCTTATCAAACAAAACAAACCCAGCATCTTATAGTTTTAGTGTAAAAATGTCATTTACAAACAGAGAAAAATATTACCCGTCAACTTTACGTATTGAATAATTTTTTTCATCCTTTCGGTTTGTTATTTGGTTTCTGCTTAAGAACACTGATAAATAATAACGTTCCGATTTTTGGAACCTGTCATAGGTAATCCTTAATTGGTATCTCAATGTTCGATCCTGTCTATTTATTTCAAAACTCTTCTACGTCTCATTATCCATATCAACCCCGGCCTGTCTTATTCCCCACCTCCCCCACAAACACAAACAAAGTGTAGGTCATTTACGTTTAATATTACTGCATGTCGATATGTTCAAACTAAACAGAATATAAGTTAGAGTTAAACTATCAAGTTTTATAAAAATAAGAAGATGTAGAATGATTGCCAATGAGACAACTATCCACCAAAGTTCAAATGAAGTGGATGTAAGCAATTATAGGCAACCGTACGGCCTTCAACAATGAGAAAAAACACATAGCGTATAGTTGGCTATTAAAGGCCCCGATATGAAAAATATGAAACATTTCAATTGAGAAAACTAACGGCCTAATTTATAACAAAACAATTTACGAAAAACAAATATTACAGACATGAATCAACGACAAAAACTGAACTACAGGCTCCTGACTCGGGACAGGCACATAAAGAATGTGGCGGGGTCAAACATGTTTTATGAGAGCTCAACCCCCTGGTACACTGGTGTATCAGCACAACATAAGAAAAAACTATCAAAATCAGTTGAAAATGGCTTAACTCATCAGATCGATACAAAGAAAAACATCAAACAAAAAACGTGGCTGGGTTTTTTTCTCAGTCAATCATTGTAACTGAATATCAAGTATCTATTTGAACCTGTCTTTGAAAGACGGGTCCTCATTTTACAGTCAGTCACGATGAAAAGAAACGATCGTTAAAAATATTGTATGTATACAGCTGTTTGGGCCTTTCTGTCTCATATGTGTTTAAAAGACTTTATTACATCATGAAAACAAGTATTTCATCTTCAAACATTTCTAAGGTGACAATATTTAGTACTAGAAATCCTTTTGTATCCAGCACAATTATCTTTACTAGCAGTTTTTCTCAAATGATTTATGAATGTGATTTAATTTAGGTCAAACTGCATTCCGTACTTTTTTAACTACATCATTTAATCATAGCAAATCCGCAAGGGATTGTAGTATGTTAGATTGAGAAGAATATGTTTGCCAAAAAGAAAATTAAACAGTTATTACAGACCCGATAATATTTCGTAGAGCTAAGGGTTGTGAGCCTGTATTTAAACATTTGCTATTTTTTACCATACGTCATACTGATGCGAGGTCATTTATTTTTGTCAGAGAACATTCACCTCCCCCTGCCTACATATATTAAAGTATCGATGCCTTACACTTGTGTCATAAAGACATTTTATGATAGGTACTTTTTTTATATTTTGTGTGATGCAAGTAGCGACTCGACAATTATTCTTAATAATGACATTGTACGTATTATATGAATTTTCACTTCTTTGGTGATTTGAAAGGTTTAACGCAAGCTTCCATAGATAAAAATGACAGCTGCAAACAAAACATGATACAATGATATTCCAGCTAACGAGATAATGCATTTGAACTGCTTCGATTTTCCTTACGGTATTTTTATATAATCAATGACAAACTGTTCATTTAGACAAAATAAGCTAAGCCAGTTACAATGTGACATTCACCATTATGGTAGTTTTAATGGTCTCCTTTTCAACCGATTTTGCGGACATAACTCTATTTTTTGAACTAACAAAAGAACTGTATATTGTTAACTTCCTTTATTTTGCAGTTATAGGAAACTATGTAAAGGAAACGGACACTTTTGGAAATTCGAATATTGTTTTTATGTTTTCAATAATACAATGTAAAACTTTGAACGTTTTTATATTTGATTTGTAATCATGATATATCTTTATCCATTAAAAGAGATTCTTTGTAAGCATGAAAAACAGTTGTCTACGACTATTTCCAGATTTTGTAATGTTGATATTTTGTTGATTACTCAATGAAACTTTAAAAAAATCAGTCCATCTTTGTATAACATTGTCCTTCGTTTCCATAGCAACCCATTTAACTAATAATACGTGAACCAAGATGAAAGAAAATTACAAAATCCTATCAATACCCTGCCTTAGGAGAAACAATGAAGGATAAAAACACGTATACATGTCACAACTTATAAATCAGTTGTTTGATGAATCATCAAGGTATTTACCTCTCAAGTTAGCTTTTATGGTATTAAATAATCTATCATCAGTTACAAAATATAAACCCAGTATATCCCCTCATTAGGAGCATCTTTCACATGAAATAACTATAAAGATACTTATTTACTCATGTACTTGCACATTTTGTTTAAAATATATCAATTTGACATAAGCGGTCAACTCAGTTTCAGAATCGATGATAAACGAGACGATTTTAATTTTGAAATTATTAGCAATATACCAACTTTACTTGCATATTGGATATACATTTCCCAACTCATTCGATATTCAAGAGCTTGCAACTGCTACCCAGACTTTATAAAACGTCACCAGTGTCTGAGCAGAAAGTTGACAAACCAGGGTTATGTCAAAGAACGTCTCGTCTTTTTCCTAAAAAGTTCATCGCAAGATACCAAGACCTTGTTGATAAATATTCCGTATCAACTTCACAAATAATACATGATGGTCTTGAAGTATAGATTCTTAGAACTGACGTTGTTTATCATCTTAATTACTGTAAATTCAGAAATTATTGCGAGGTTTTTATTAATGCGAATAATGCGACTAGATGAGTATCGCAATAATAAGAACTCTTTTGATAACTAAAACATAGATCTGTATGTAGATTTTTCTGAAATCGCAATAATTAAACTCGCATTCTTGTCCATTTTTCGCAATAATAAATGCACGCAATAATTTCTGAATTTACAGTACGTGTTATCGTATTCTTTTATTTGTCTTTGTAAATAATTTACCTTTACTGTTGTCCATTTTTTGGTAATATCCTTTTGGCGTGGCTCGGTACTTATGCATCCTGCCAATATGTTGTTATGCTGTGGTATTTTTTTTTGTATTCTTAGCTTTCATTTTGCTTATGTGCTTTGTCTATATGCCATTGTGTTTTTCTTTGTTGACATATTTGTTTGTTTTTTATAGTGATTAAGATTATAACACAATGTTGACTGCTGAACCCCTTTTTTGACATTTTAACCTATTATGTCTGTTTGTTTTGTTCACACATTGTTGTCAATATAATGAAACTTTATGTGACTGTCATACAAGTGAGAGGTTAAGCAAGCTATAAAACCAGGTTTACTCCACCATTTTCTACACAAGGAAATGCCTGTACCAAGTCAGGAATATGACAGTTGTTTTTCATTCGTTTGATGTGTTTGGGCTTATAATTTTGCCATTTGATTAGGGACTTTCCGATTTGAACTTCCATTGGAGTTCGGTATTTTTTGTCATTTTACTTTTCACGAGGAAACACAATGTTTAGAATACATTTTCGTACTTTCAAAATGATATGTTACTGTCGTAAAATTACTAGAGAGACATGATTACTTAGTTGCAAAAAGAAACAATGAATATCAGGTATATCTAAATTCGATTAATTGTATCAAATGTTTACTGCATACGTTTTGAAAGGATTGACAGATGGGAACCACATTTTGTCAATGTCTTCTAAGACATCTTAGCTACACATTTTGGATATTTTATTATGAATGATAGATGTATTTCGGGTAATTTAGTTTGACGATGCACCTACATGTATGAATTAAACATGTCTTTATTAACTATCAGTATAACTAAAATCCTCTTATGCACAGTAGAACATAATACAATGTAGATAACTCTACTCATGAAGTAAATCAACGTATTCTAGTTTACATATTAGTCTGTCAAGAGCTTTTTGTGTACTTATATTTGCGTCTCTTGATCCTTTGGGGTTGTCTATGATTCTTTCATTTCTGAATTTCGAATGCACAAATACTATCTATAGTAACCTCAATTGCATACTGAAGTGAAAAAAAGACAATTTACATTGTTTTGTTTCATGAATATAATTTCGGGAGGCAGAATTTTCTCGGAATACACTGTTAAAATATTTCAGAAAATCCAAAAACAAACAAAAAACAAAAACACGACATCACTACTGTTCCATTTTATAGGTAAGGCAGCAAAATTTAGTGACAATATAGTTTTAACATTATTAATTAACTTTTAACTATGATGTTATTGAAATAATCAGACATAACAGATGATAGTAAATCGCAAGACATTATAACAGAGAACATTATTTTGAAGTGTTGCAACTGTTATAATTAATTTTTCATTTGCGTCATTATATTCCTAAAAGTCACACACTCATGTGTAATAGAACATGCTGATCCTTTTGGAAAACAAATCTAAACAGATTTATTTTTCCGACGATTCTCTTTTAAGATTTTGTTATTGTTTGCATGATTTGTTTTTGAATTGTAAAATGCATGATTTTTTGGCTTCTGTCCTGGTTTGTTTATAATGTCACAAATGTTATCTCCTGTGATATGATTTCTGCAAAATTCGTTTTAATTTGTATTGCTGAGATAATTAAACAGCAAAGCTGTATAAGGGTAAATACGAGGAAATGCCCATTCGGAATGAGAACGTCAAATCCAATGACCCGTTTTGAGCCATGGTCTCTGCATGTTAAATACCATTGAAGCAATTCTCTGGGAGGTTTCTATGTTGTCTGTTCCATGGTATAATGTCAAGCCCTGTGCAGCAAAATATCATTTTCCAGTATTTTGGGTATGCATTCAGTAATTACGAGCATTCTTTAATAGGGTGCAATTTGTTATTTGATAAAGGCAAACACCACAAAATTATTTGACATTCCAGATTATAAAAGTCAAATGTTTGGTTTCATTTTTAATAATTTTTTAATTGAATTAATGCCAAACTTTTCATTCAGATAATATACACTTGTTCAAACACAATGACCAATTCATAATTGTTACAATGACCTAATATTTTATTGTTATTGCGGACATACTTGTATACAAATAAATAAACAATACACATATCCATTGTAAACTTCCTCTATTAAAGAGTTTGGGGAAAATACATAAAGGAAACGGAAACGGTGATATTAGATTGAAAGTTTCATTTCATTAGATCAAAACAAAAATTAAATGAATAATATAAAGTATATTGTAATGATTATTTTTGTGTCTATCAAAACAAAAAAAAAAGTATATAGTTTTATCGTCTTCCAGAAAACATGGAAAACAATGTCAATTCTCAGCTTTTATTGAGAAGGACAGAGATCTCGCCGTTTCTTACATGTTTCCAGACAGAAAGGAAACCCTTTATTAAATAATATGTGGAGAAAGTAACAGAGATGGCAAATCTCAAACTGTTTAGGGGAAAATTTATGAAACCTACTGATGGAAACGTGTACAAAGCAGAAACAAAATCATAAATGCTAGTTTTTTGTTTTTTGGGGGGTTTTATAAAGAATGACATCATTAGAATTATGGACTTCCCCTTTTTGGATTTACTCTGGAGTTCGGAATTTTGTTTAATTTTTTTGATAAAAAAAATGTTGTCTTATTGTAATCAATGACAAATGTCATATTCAGACAAAATAATGTTTCTCAAACGCAATGTAGAATTCACCAAAGTTACAATGACCTACTATTGAATCGTTATTGCGGACATATTTGTATTTGGAACAAAATAAACACATGAAAAAGTGATATATATTTTAAATTAAAGAGTTAAGGAAATATATGATAGAATCGGAAACTATGATATCCGATTTTTAGTTTCATTTTATTATTATTACAATGTTAAACTTTGAATTGATTGAACATATTTTAATGATAATACTTATATCTATTAAAACTAAAAGTTAAGCAAAAGTTATTCTAGTTTACATGAGAGTTCACTGACAGAATTATACCATCAATATATTTACCGCAAGAATAGAAATGGTTGCTATAGTTGACAGCAAACAGCGAACTGCATTTTAACTTATGAAATATATAATCAAAATGTCTGAATGAAATTAAAAAACAATAGAATAATGCGTTGTAATACCATATCCAGTTGTAAAGAACATTTAAATGTGTATCATATTTTAAGTTAAGCCCTTGCATACAAAATAGTCTGTATGACTTTGATCTTATGATATTTATATGTCAATAGAAAAACACATATTTCTCAGGCGAATAAGTAAGAAATATATTTATAACGATAATTGATATAAACATGTTATGAAAAGCACTTAATTGCAAACAAAACTTGACCAAATAAAGCAAAATAACAATGTAAAGTGTTCTTATATTTACTGAAACAATTCAACTAAATGTAACACACTTTAATATTTCGCTATGCTGTTATATACTAAATACAAGATACAAGAATTTTTTAAGCCAATTAAGGCGCACATGGCTGAGCATAGTAATCATTTATAACAAAACAAACGAGAAATAAAAATCTTTGATTAACAATGAATAGTTCGAATAAAATTACAAAATAATTACAAAAGAAACAAAATAATGACAAAAAACGAAATATAAACATGTAAAAATACACAATATTATAATTTGTATTAATAACAATGTTAGGTAACTATCAACAGTCATACTGCGATCATAACAAAGCATATTTATTTTTTTTCAAAATTAGATGTCGTATGTTTGCCAATGAGGCAACCATCCATCAAAGACCAACAGACAACTATACATATGTATATAATAATATTATCCTAATCTTTGATTGGTATTCGTGATATTGTTACCAATATTTCTGATCTCTTTAACATAATCTAGATAAAGTAAGGTTTACCTTTATGATAACCGATTACATAAGCCAGATAATTTTATTCTTATCTGATATATGTTTTTGATTCATTAATTTTCTCTAAGATATTTAAATCGTTATCTCGATCTACACTATAAGCTTAGCATTTAATAAAAAGTAGAGTTCAACCTCTATAAAATTGAGAATGGAAATGGGAATGTCAAAGAGACAACAACCCGACCACAGAACAGACAACAACAGAAGGTCACCAATAGGTCTTCAATACAGCGAGAAATTCCCGCACCCGGAGGCGTCCTGCTGGCCCTAAACAAATATATATACTAGTTCAGTGATAATGGACGTCATACTAAACTCCAAATTATACACAAGAAACTAAAGTAAAATAATACAAGACTAACAAAGGCCAGAGGCTCCTGACTTGGGACAGGCGCAAAATGCGGCGGGTTAAACATGTTTATGAGATCTCAACCTCCCCTATACCTCTAGCCAATGTAGAAAAGTAAACGCATAACAATACGCACATTAAAAGTCAGTTAAAAGAAGTCCGAGTCCGATGTCAGAAGATGTAACAAAAGAAAATAAACAAAATGACAATAATACATAAATAACAACAGACTACTAGCAGTTAACTGACATGCCAGCTCCAGACCTCAATTAAACTGATTGAAAGATTATGTCTTCATCATATGAATATCAGGCACAATCCTCCCGTTAGGGTTTAGTATCATACCATCATAAAATATATGAGAAGAGCATAACCCGTGTCATGCCAACAACTGGTTTTAAATAAATGTGTTTAGTTCCGATGCAAAGACCCTATAAGTGAATCAATATTAAAGCCAAAATATGCAATCTTTAATGACCTGACAACAGTATCGTAACTATATCCCTTCTTAATAAGTCTATTTAAAGGTTTGTTAGCTTCTGAGGTGAATACTGACATTTTAGTGCTTTATAAAGAATATTACCATAAAAGATTGATGTGAAATACCTGAACGTATAAGAAGTCTGCATGTTGAGCTATATTTACGAATGATGTCCTTATACCGATGATAAAATTTAGTAAATGTTTTGACTAGTTTGTGATATCGAAAACCCTGGTGTAATAATTTTCAGTAATACATAAATCTCTTTGTTAAAATCTGAAACGTTGTTACATACACGAGCGCTATATCTGTTTAATATAGTTTACATATGCGGTGTTCAGCTCCTTGACTAAGTATCTACCCTATGCAATTTCAAGAGGTTGATCACTGATGCTTTATTTTGTTAATAAGTATCTCTGTTCATGCTATTATCAATGAGAACATAGGACCAAAAAGCAAAGTTATTTTAAAACGTGTTGTGTTTTCGTGACATGTTTTCAGAGTTCAAAGACTTCCTTTATAACTGAATGAATGATTGGTCCATATGTTAGAACGTAGATTAAATTTTCTTTATTGATAATATAATTGATTTTGAATTTTGCTGGATTTTCAAATAAATATTTCAAATCAAAACAGTATTTGAGTATTTTGTTTGCACACCCAGGAGTCTTTTTTTCTTTTGTCATTCTATTAGACTTATTTGATGCTTGAAGTAGAAAAGAGTTAATCCTGTTAACAGTTTCAACTATATGACATTAATTTTTGTATTATATTTAAATAAAACAGAGAATAATATAGATATACTAGCTAATTCCCTTCTCCTAATCACCTAGGTGGTGTCATGGAAGCATGACCGCTTCGAGTGCTGGAGGTCATGGGTTCAAAACCCGGCTGGGTTATATCAAAGAATCAATATTTGCTGCTCATCTGTTAAGCGCTCGGCATTAAGGAGTAAGAGCAAAGAATGATCGGAATCAGAATAATGTGTCCGCAATGACATGTTAACAATCCAGCTCAGCTCGTCGGCCTAGAACGAAGCAGGGTTGAATTCATTTTGTAGTAAATGTTTTTCGTCCTGAATATTTAATTTGACTCTATACGTTAAGAAGTCGCCCATCATGGTTTACAGTTTGATTCAGAAGAAACACCGACATAGCTAGATAATACAATTAATTTTCTAATTACTACCACAATTTGATATTAATAAGTATTGTAATTTTCATTGTTATTAATAAATGTAATGTCAGTATTACAAATCTTATCTTGAATCAATCCTAATTCTATCTTATTTTTGGGTAATATTTTTACAAATTCAAATGTGATGTCACTTTGTGTGTTTTTTTATAATTTCAAATGTGACGTCACTTTGTGCGTTGAGGCTTTGGCTAACTCGGCTGTGTATTTTTGTGTTGGATTAAGTTGTTTTATGTAATGTATCCGTTTTTATTCTGTAGTTAGTCCCCACTTCGGTTTTATCATGTATATCTATTATATAGTCATTTTATAAAATTTACTGTTTGCAAAAGTATAAATTATTCTAAATAATAAGGATGTTCTTGTCCCAGGCAGAAACACCTGGCCGTATTAGGCGCAACTTTTTGGAAGTTTTGGTCCTCGGTGCTCTTCAGCTTTGTACTTGTTTTGGCTTTCAAACTTTTTTTCATCTGAGCGTCACTGGTTAGTTTTGTGTGGACGAGACGCACGTCTGGCGTATTAAATTTTAAACCTAGTACCTTTTGTTAGCTATTATTCGTGTGTTTCTGTGTCCTATATGATCTCCCATTTATTTGTATTGTAGTCTTGTCATGTAATGTTGTCATTTTAATGTTATATTTAACATTGCCATAAAAGCGGAAGGTTTGGCATGCCACAAAACCAGGTTCAACCCACCATTTTTTTCTTAAAATGTCCTGTACCAAGTCAGGAAAATGGCCATTGTTATATTATAGTTCGTTTCTGTGTGTGTTACATTTTAATGTTGTGTTTTTGTTGTGTCGTTGTTCACCTCTTATATTTGATGCGTTTCCCTCAGTTTTAGTTTGTAACCCGGATTTGTTTTTATCTCTATCGATTTATGAGTTTCGAACAGCGGTATACTACTGTTGCCTTTATCCATCATCATCATCATCTCCTCTGCATCTATCATGTGTAGCCCTTACAACTAATACATATTTAAAAATTCTACTGTGAGGTTTTACTCAGACAAGTTAATCAGTCTCTTTGATAATATATTTTTTCTACATTATTTACAAATTTATTTGGAGAGAAATAACCAATTTCTCAAAACCATATAATGTAATGAGTCTACCAGTGTGTTAAACAATATAAAATACAATTTTGTATATGGAGTGAATATTAAATGATTTTATTAACTAGCATAATGCTGTGAAGGCTTTTATTTTTTTGGAAAAATCTTGTTAAGCTGCAGAAAAAGTTCTAGAGCTAATTACGATAATTCGTAATCATTTATATTGTTGAGCGTTTTCAATAATTTCATATTGTTAAATTATGTTGATTTACGTCCTGCCTTGTTCAAAACTAGAACCTTTGTCTTCTTAAGGTTGATTTTCATCTTCTGTTCATGGAGTAAATTTTTTTTATTACAACTCAGTCATTCTTATGTAAACAAACAAAGTAACAATAAAATGGCTTAGAGCTTTTGTTCACATTACTGTATCAATGTCCTCAGAATAAACATGTGACCACTAGTTCTAAAACCTTCTTCAAACTAAGTTTGCTCAGTTTTATATTGTCTTGATCTAATAAAACTCTGAAAGCCTATTATTTAAAATTCTGTTAAATAATTTACCAATGTTATCACTAATTGTTATTTCTCTAAAATTGAATGGATCCTGTTTTGATTCAGATTTATGTAAGGGATTAATACAACTGTGTATTTGGACCATACGCGTATAGGCATGACCAAATGCGTATACTCATATGGTCGGAGGTCCGATCAAACGCGTATGGTTGAACCATATGCGTATTATACTCGTTTAGTAATTAACGGCCGAACAATATGTGTATTTAGACCATATAGGTATTTTCGAATAAATTTGTTTGAGTAAATTTTAGCGTCCTTCGGAAGAACAAATAGTGGAGTGACAAATCAAGAAAAAGTCATTTATTTTAAGACTTTGATGGACCGACATACCTCACAACTGAAATTCCACATGATGATAGCGTAAACATCATACTATCATTTTAGCCCTGTCGTATAGTTTTCCCATGGTGCAGTTTTTAATAAAATTGCGATAGAGCGTGATTTTTCGATTTTTTTTCTTTTTCATTATCAAAAAAGGGAACGCTAATAATTAATTCCTTAATAAAGATCATGAAGATATCAGCAAATGGTTGATATAAAATGAAAGAGTAATGTATATCTTTCATTTAATATCAAAATTAAATATCATATGAAAATACATATGGATTGAATTTGAAGAATTTCATTGTATATGACATTTTTTTTTTCAATCTTACTGTCTATTAAAGTATATTTAATTTCTTACATATATCAACCATAGTCGATTTTGACCAAATATAATGGAACAACCAATACTTTAGAAGTTTTAATAAATCAAAGTGTGACAGAACATACAAATCAACTTTTACAAGCCTTTTTACTATTCAATATTCACCTCAATAAGTCATGTTGCACTCCCTTTTCCTATTTTGCCCTGACATGAATTGCTGTGCTTTTCACAATCAATTAAATGTGCATTTTTCTTAATTTTTGTAAATAAGAATAAAGATTTTTGTCAATGTTTGTGTCTAGATGTTTGACTTAGTACAGATGTAAAGGTTTAATGTCTTTGAAGGTGTTTCGTTTTTATTCTTGTTGAGTTTTTCAAATACACTAATTTTAAACCCCATCCAAACTAATCCGGAAAACGATTGGCAGTGGCCAGTGCTGATTCTATTTAATAAGAACAAGTAAAGTGGCATAGGTCGTGTTATTAAGCCTATACATGTACCAGAAGAATACATTTTGATACCTTTGTATGAGGGAAAAACCAATGCTCAACAGTGTGTGATGATGAATCACTTGCTTTAAAGCACGCTCCATGACATTGCCGTTTGACTGGTTCAAATGTTTATTCTGCAAACAAAAGTCATACAACAAGATAAGCAATGAAGGCATTTTGAGTCATTTGAGCGTGCCGATTATGTTTTAAATGACGCAAATTACCAGTCAGTCTATCCAGTAGTAAGTTTACTCTCTTTATATTACTCAAGGACACGGCGCTACATCATTCAACATGCATTGTTAACTACTTGCTGAAATGAAAAAAAATGAATTTGTTTCTCATGCTTCAAATCAATCGGAACATGATGTCGCTTTCCAAAAACTAACAGAAAGTCTACACGATGTTCTGTTTGTGAAAAACATCATTTTCGTTGTTGTATATATTGCTAGGTACTTATTGTTCCTTTCTTGCAGAACCTTCATGATGCGGAAAAAATGTGAAAGGCAGTTTACGATCGTTCGAAATTTAAAATTATTACTATCCATCTCCGTCAAAATTTTGTATTCCTGCAGCTTTACAATTTATTCTTACCTCTCTGATAAATATTTTTGCCTGGATTGTAGATAACAGTCATTTTAATATGGAAAATGATTACAATGCACTTTCATACAAATGCCTGTACCAAGTCAGGAATGTGACAGTTGTTATCCATTCGTTTGATGTGTTTGAGCTTTTGATTTTACCATTTGATTAGGGACTTTCCGTTTTGAATTTTCCTCGGAGTTCGGTATTTTTGTGATTTTACTTTTTCATGTAATACTGCACGGAAATGTATACCTTTAGCTGAGTGTGTGATATCCCTGCATTAAAAATCAGTACACCCCTGATCAGAGATGGCATGGGTATTGTAAAAAGTCTTTATGTAAAAAGGTACAACAGTTTTGAAGATTTGGCCAAGAATGCCTTTAAAACCCTAATAGCTTATTTTGAAAACTTCAGGGGTGTCGTGGACGTGTTTGATTGATTTGATGTGGAATATTCTACAAAATCAACAGAAAGATTAAGGAAGTCTATTTCAAATGGGAGTAGATCTAAGGTTCTTCGGGTCATTGAAGGCAGATCAATTAGTGATTGTAAGAAATTTCTTTGTCCATCGATTCGAAAACAAATAGAGGTTGATAAGATTTGTAGGTATATATACACTCCTGCACAACGATGATTTTGATTTGCAAGACCATGACGAGATATTCCTAGTGGGATCTTTTCACAATCTTTAGACTGTAAAGCAATTGTGTGCCGGATCTGTAAGTGACTGTAATCAGTTGTTCAGTTTACACAGGAAGAGGCAGATATAAGAATTATTCATCCGTCTCTGTTTGCTAATGAACAGATGGTAAAAGTTATTCCAGGGGTCGCATTATATTAAAATCATCAGACACTTATGTTTTATTTCTTTGTACATGTTGTATAAGGTATTTTCCTCAGATATCAAACATGATGAATTGTGGTTTCAGACTGGATGCGTTTCTTCAACCAAAGACGCAAGACGGTTTTTACCTGTTCACGACATATCAAAAGTTATTGGACCACTGATGTCTGGCACAGCTGCTCATGCTCTTACAGGATACGACACGTCTTCTTTAATCGGAATTGGAAAAAAAAGTTGTAAGGCGTCGGAACAAAACCCATACATGTATAAAAGTTTCTCAATCTATAGCTGGTTCTAATATTGACACATTTGTTGCAGTGAAAAGTAAATTCATCGCAGATCTATATAACTCCTGAAGCAATGCTCAATCAGTAGATGACGATCACAATAAACTCATGAGTGAAGTTGGCGCTTTCTAGTGATGCTTTCTTAGTGTTACTACCTCCTTCAGATGCATCGTTCAGACAGCACATTCGCCGAGTTTCACGCTAAGTGTACGTCTGGATGATTGATAATATCGCCAAACCATTACCTAGACCACCTTTGGAATATGGATATTGGAAATAGCTCCATAGTTATGCGGTATATTTTGAATCCAATGTCCTCCTACTTTTTACAGGACCTTGTTTGTACATATTAAGTCAAAGTTATTTGTAGAAAATCTTGCGTATGCTGCAAACAGAATTTGTAGTGCATCAGTATTTGTTGCTGTCAGCGCACTGGGGATTCTAGAAACCAGCTTATTCATCAGATTGTTTTAGAAGATTGCTACGATAAGGATGATGATTGAACTATTAATCTCAATATCCAATATGTTTTGTCCTCCGACTTGATGTGGCTCTCTCTCTCATAGAAAACCCCAAACCAAACAAACAAACCTGCCAATGATCTCGTACCTTAACGCAGTTGGTGCGCTTTCAAACCAACTGGAGATATTTTGTATGATATAGTTCTGAAGTATAACATACCATGGCATCCACATATTTTTTCTTAGTATTCAATTACCTTTTCAAATGGACGTGCATATTGATATCTAGTGTTAGTGTAATATGTACCTAGACAGCTTCCTTCCTAGCGTAATGTCTCTGTGAATCGTTTTTGTTTGTAATTCATATATATGTCGGGCTTTACAAATTGTTTTAGTCAAGTTTGCTATGTATCCCATTGTTGGTGTTGTTTTATAAAAAGGGAGCCACAAGTGTTTAATATGCTATTGTTCTTGTACTGATTGACCTATTTACATAAAAAAAACTTCGTATACTATCGTGTTCGTGCTGACATTTATGCATCAATTAGATATAGGAAGATGTGGTGTGAGTGCCAATGAGACAACTCTCCATCCAAATAACAATTTATAAAAGTAAACCATTATAGGTCAATGTACAGCCTTCAACACGGAGCCTTGGCTCACACCGAACAACAAGCTATAAAGGGCCCCAAAAGTACTAGTGTAAAACCATTCAAACGGTAAAACCAACGGTCTAGTATATATAAAAACGAGAAACGAGTGATTCTATTTAATAAGAACAAGTAAAGTGGCATAGGTCGTGTTATTAAGCCTATACATGTACCAGAAGAATACATTTTGATACCTTTGTATGAGGGAAAAACCAATGCTCAACAGTGTGTGATGATGAATCACTTGCTTTAAAGCACGCTCCATGACATTGCCGTTTGACTGGTTCAAATGTTTATTCTGCAAACAAAAGTCATACAACAAGATAAGCAATGAAGGCATTTTGAGTCATTTGAGCGTGCCGATTATGTTTTAAATGACGCAAATTACCAGTCAGTCTATCCAGTAGTAAGTTTACTCTCTTTATATTACTCAAGGACACGGCGCTACATCATTCAACATGCATTGTTAACTACTTGCTGAAATGAAAAAAAAAATGAATTTGCTTCTCATGCTTCAAATCAATCGGAACATGATGTCGCTTTCCAAAAACTAACAGAAAGTCTACACGATGTTCTGTTTGTGAAAAACATCATTTTCGTTGTTGTATATATTGCTAGGTACTTATTGTTCCTTTCTTGCAGAACCTTCATGATGCGGAAAAAATGTGAAAGGCAGTTTACGATCGTTCGAAATTTAAAATTATTACTATCCATCTCCGTCAAAATTTTGTATTCCTGCAGCTTTACAATTTATTCTTACCTCTCTGATACATATTTTGCCTGGATTGTAGATAACAGTCATTTTAATATGGAAAATGATTACAATGCACTTTCATACAAATGCCTGTACCAAGTCAGGAATGTGACAGTTGTTATCCATTCGTTTGATGTGTTTGAGCTTTTGATTTTACCATTTGATTAGGGACTTTCCGTTTTGAATTTTCCTCGGAGTTCGGTATTTTGTCATTTTACTTTTTCATGTAATACTGCACGGAAATGTATACCTTTAGCTGAGTGTGTGATATCCCTGCATTAAAATCAGTACACCCTGATCAGAGATGGCATGGGTATTGTAAAAGTCTTTATGTAAAAGGTACAACAGTTTTGAAGATTTGGCCAAGAATGCCTTTAAAACCCTAATAGCTTATTTTGAAAACTTCAGGGGTGTCGTGGACGTGTTTGATTGATTTGATGTGGAATATTCTACAAAATCAACAGAAAGATTAAGGAAGTCTATTTCAAATGGGAGTAGATCTAAGGTTCTTCGGGTCATTGAAGGCAGATCAATTAGTGATTGTAAGAAATTTCTTTGTCCATCGATTCGAAAACAAATAGAGGTTGATAAGATTTGTAGGTATATATACACTCCTGCACAACGATGATTTTGATTTGCAAGACCATGACGAAATATTCCTAGCGGGATCTTTTCAAAATCTATAGACTGTGAAGCAATTTTGTGCCGGATCTGTAAGTGACTGTAATCAGTTGTTCAGTATACACAGGAAGAGGCAGATATAAGAATTATTCTGCCGTCTCTGTTTGCTAATGAACAGATGATTAAAAGTAATTCCAGAAGGTCGCATTATAATAAAATCATCAGACACTTATGTTTTACTTCTTTGTATAAGGTATTTTCCTCAGATGTCAAACATGATGAATTGTGGTTTCAGACTGGATGCGTTTCTTCAACCAAAGACGCAAGACGGTTTTTACCTGTTCACGACATATGCAAAGTTATTGGACCACTGATGTCTGGCACAGCTGCTCACGCTCTTACAGGATGCGACACGTCTTCTTTAATCGGAATTGGAAAAAAAGTTGTAAGGCGTCGGAACAAAACCCATACATGTATAAAAGTTTCTCAATCTATAGCTGGTTCTAATATTGACACATTTGTTGCAGTGAAAAGTAAATTCATCGCAGATCTATATAACTCCTGAAGCAATGCTCAATCAGTAGATGACGATCACAATAAACTCATGAGTGAAGTTGGCGCTTTCTAGTGATGCTTTCTTAGTGTTACTACCTCCTTCAGATGCATCGTTCAGACAGCACATTCGCCGAGTTTCACGCTAAGTGTACGTCTGGATGATTGATAATATCGCCAAACCATTACCTAGACCACCTTTGGAATATGGATATTGGAAATAGCTCCATAGTTATGCGGTATATTTTGAATCCAATGTCCTCCTACTTTTTACAGGACCTTGTTTGTACATATTAAGTCAAAGTTATTTGTAGAAAATCTTGCGTATGCTGCAAACAGAATTTGTAGTGCATCAGTATTTGTTGCTGTCAGCGCACTGGGGATTCTAGAAACCAGCTTATTCATCAGATTGTTTTAGAAGATTGCTACGATAAGGATGATGATTGAACTATTAATCTCAATATCCAATATGTTTTGTCCTCCGACTTGATGTGGCTCTCTCTCTCTCATAGAAAACCCCAAACCAAACAAACAAACCTGCCAATGATCTCGTACCTTAACGCAGTTGGTGCGCTTTCAAACCAACTGGAGATATTTTTGTATGAGATAGTTCTGAAGTATAACATACCATGGCATCCACATATTTTTTTCTTAGTATTCAATTACCTTTTCAAATGGACGTGCATATTGATATCTAGTGTTAGTGTAATATGTACCTAGACAGCTTCCTTCCTAGCGTAATGTCTCTGTGAATCGTTTTTGTTTGTAATTCATATATATGTCGGGCTTTACAAATTGTTTTAGTCAAGTTTGCTATGTATCCCATTGTTGGTGTTGTTTTATAAAAAGGGAGCCACAAGTTTTTAATATGCTATTGTTCTTGTACTGATTGACCTATTTACATAAAAAAAAACTTCGTATACTATCGTGTTCGTGCTGACATTTATGCATCAATTAGATATAGGAAGATGTGGTGTGAGTGCCAATGAGACAACTCTCCATCCAAATAACAATTTATAAAAGTAAACCATTATAGGTCAATGTACGGCCTTCAACACGGAGCCTTGGCTCACACCGAACAACAAGCTATAAAGGGCCCCAAAAGTACTAGTGTAAAACCATTCAAACGGTAAAACCAACGGTCTAGTATATATAAAAAATGAGAAACGAGAAACACGTATAAATTACATAAACAAACGACAACTACTGTACATCAGATTCCTGACTTAGGACAGGTGCAAACATTTGCAGCAAGACTTGTTTTTATAGTTCCAATATTTTTTGGGGTTCAAATGATCAATAATGAATTTCATCATTTTTTCATTGAATCATGTACCGGATGTTAACTTTACAGTACTCATTTCTCCTTTGTTCTTTATGGCATATTAACAAAACTTTCCAAAAAATATCCTTATATGTTGTCATATATTATTGCATAGCTTAATATTAAATATAAATATTTTTTGCCGATAATTTCTGTAGATAAAGATATTTTAATTTTCATTTCTTACATGTTGGAAGTGGGGGTTTGATTTACGTCACCAGTGTTTGATCAGAAAGTTAATGAACCACGGCTATGTAAAAGAACGTTTCGTCCTTTTTCTAAAAAAGTTGATCGGAAGATATCAAGACCTTGTTGATAAATATTCCGTATCAACTTCACAAATAACACATGATGGTCTTGAAGTATAGATTCTAGGTACTGACGTTGTTTATCATCTTAATTACGTGTTATAGTGTTCTTTTATTTGTCTTTGTAAATTATTAACCTTTACTGTTTAGCCCAATTTTGGTAATATTCTTCGGGCGTGGTTCGGTACTTATGCATCCCGCCAAAGTGTTGTTGTGCTGTGGTCATTTTTGTATTCTTAGCTTTCATTTTTGCTTATGTGCTTTCTCTATATGCCATTTTGTCTTTCTTTGTTGACATATTTGTTTGTTTTTATAGTGATTAAGATTATAACACAATGTTGACTGCTGTACCCCTATTATTGACATTTTTACCTATTATGTCTGTTTGTTTTGTTCACACATGGTTGTCAATATAATGGAATTTTATGCGACTATCATACAAGTGAGAGGTTTTACTAGCTATAAAACCAGGTTTAATCCACCATTTTCTACATAAGGAAATGCCTGTACCAAGTCAGGAATATGACATTTGTTTTCGATTCGTTTGATGTGTTTGATGCATTGTTCAAAACTAGAAATTTTGTCTTCTTAAAATTAATTTTCATCTTCCGTTCACTGGAAAAATTTGGTAAGTTATGAATTTAGTTAAACAACCCTTTGCTTATATTAATAAACTAGACAAATTTACAAAGCAGCAATAAATTGGCTAACACCATTTTTCACATTCTTCTGTATTAATGTCATCAGAACAAACATGTGGCCACTAGTTCTACAACCTTCTGCAAACCCAGTTTGCTCAGGCTTTATATTAACATTACCTATTAAAAACTTTGAAAGCCTATTATTTAAAATTCGGTTAAACATGTTAAACTACTTAACATTGTTATCATCAATTGATAACTTACTTCATTCCAAAGTTCACATGTGACATGGCATAGATGATATCATATTCAGCACTATTATAGTTTTGTTATATATGTCTTCAGTTATAATGGTCTGACAATTTCCTTGTGTATGTTGATCTTCAAATGAAACAAGTGCTTACTCTTTTTCTCTGATTACTTTTTTCCAATTTCAGTTTGTAAAAACTATTACAACACCATTGCTTGAAGCCTTCAAAGTCATCTTAATACTGAAAAAAATAATGAAAACAGTAAGTGGCAATTCAAAAGTTATAGGTATTCATGTTATGATACAAATAGAAAACTTCATGTATTTAAAGTCCTGTTTCTAATATTAATCCGGATACAAAACAATAGAAACTTTAAACAATTTTAACCTTTGCCTTTTCCTAGAATAAAACAATAAGGGCATATGACCAATTATGAACCAAATGGTATTCGAAATGGTAGGTTTATTTTTTTTTCGTATCTTTTCTTTACGTTTTGCAATTTTTTTCTAAAAAATGCTCTATATTCTGTTCATAGTGTGCACAGAAAAACCCTATCATTTTCGGACGCGTTAATGAGAAATTATGAGAATGACATTTTTGCATGTGACAGTAAAATAGACTGTTACACTCTACGGGTTAAAATGCACGTTGAAAAAAAAAAAAAAACTACTGTTGTTCTTCTTATATATCAGTTGTATTCCTTTATATGAGGCTCTTCCGTATGGAAGGCTGAAATTTATGTTTTCGTGAATTCGTATATCGTTATGCGTTGATGTTAGTTTATATTGATAAAAGAAAAGATAGGTATATGATTAAGAAACAGTAACCGATCGACAAAAAAACAAATGAAGAAACAATTTTGATAGTTATTGCACCTATTCCTCTGATTACTAATTGTCCCGTCGATAAACAACGTAACGCATGGTTTATATTAATTTAAGATTGACATATGTATCACATTATATTTTCATTTTAAACATAGTGTTTTGACTAAAATACTTGTATCTGAGGCCCTATCAAAGAAGACATTTTGCACACATCAACATCTTTGTATTCATGTAGGCCATTTTGAATCAATCTTAATTTTGCGAAGACATCGGGTTGTATCTAACTTTGTTATTGATATGCTAACATCATCATCTTTATCTTCATAGAAATAAGACGTCTTGTGTCAATCTTTTTCTTTGAGATCTTATGTCATTATTTCACTATTTATGAATTGGCCTCATAATGAAACCACTTAACAGATTCTGAACTTTTGCATTTAATGCAAAACTTCCGAATTCCTTACGAAATTATATAAGACAATTTGTAATGCTGAATACATCGAATACTGCTTAACTAGCACAGTATATGGCACACTAATGTCTCGTGAACATTTGAAAATTTACATTTAACTTAAAATAACGCAAGGTATTTGCATGATTAACTGTAAGTAAACTTATTTTTATGTACCATTCAGGATTTTACCTTAACATTCAACTGCATATCAACTGCATATCAACTTATTTAACTTGATAAAACTATACTAAATTCTCATGAAAAAAATAATTCAGTTGCTTCGTATTAAGGGATTTTTCAAAAACATTTGATAACGTATGGCATAATGGACATATACATGAAAGGAACTCAAAGGGGAAATGTACATGCATGGACCAAACATTGTCTTTTTTAAAGCAGAAAGTAGTTATCAGAGATTGATTTTCATCATTGTCCATTGTTTCTGCAGGGGTACCCAAATAATCTGTTATCGGTCCCCTTTTTATTTTTGCTGTATATAAATGATATTGCCGAAAATTTAATTTCACTGACTAGACTTTTTGCTGCTTATACATCGCTTATACATCGCTGGGTTATTCCATCGCAAGTATTGCAGATTTAGAATTAGTAATTAATCCTAATTTAAACAAACTAAACTATACAAAGTACAACTGTTTATCCACTGCGTAATGGCAATGCATTAGTTGCCCCATTTTTTAGATTCTCCTTTACAAATTCTTCATCTATTACTTTGTCTTATAGAGAATGGAATACACTTAATAATTCTTTCCGTACCCTTGATACCTATCTAAACTCCAAATGCTCTTTGTAATAAATACGAAAATAAATGTACCTAGGGATTTTTATTTATAGTTCGAGGAAATCGAATGAAATTTTAACACAGCTTCGATGTTCAGCCTCATTTCTAAATAACGACCACATTATATTTTCATTACACATATAGTGTTTTGGCTAAAATACTTGTATCTGAGGCCTTATCAAAGAAGACATTTTGCACACATCGACATCTTTGTATTCATGTACCCACTGAGGGTAGCCAAAATTTGAACTTACGTGCAATACTGTGAAATCTTTAAAAAGTCTTTAATTAATAGAAAAATTCAAAAACACTCATCATATATTATAATAAAATAAGATATAAATAAACAAAATCACCGTGTCCACAGAATTCCATTTATTCATAATTAATATATTTTGTTCAATATTTTCATCTTTTTTTTTATTAATATAGTTGGCCTTGTCCCAGACTTTGTGCAAATGCCTTTTTTTACTTATACATTTTTACACTTTATATAGATCTACTCATCTGTGAATGCTTTGCATAGTTGTAATTGTAATATAATAAGTAAATGAAATTAAACACCCAAAAATTATGAAAATATTAAAGATTAAGATGCATTAATTGTTTTAATGTAAAAAATAGCTGCAAACTATTAATTTTCAAACACAAAAAGTAGATTTTTCGGTGATGATGCTGATGAAAATGACTGTTTAACGTCCATAGGCAAAATACATGCATTTTTCAGGACGAGGACATGTTAATGCGATATACAAATGTAGCCTGCTTAATTCTGACTCTTAGCCGACTAGTCTTTAATGTCGCATGCTAAGCGGAAAAGCAGTAATTACCAAGTTTAAACTCTACAGATTGAACCGAGACTACCTTAGCGTTTATATCTGGATTTAACATATCATTTTTAATCGATTGTTTTTAATACCCTCCAACTTCGAGACTTGTGTTTTATCTTACTTATTTTTATATCGTCACAGGGCGCGAAAAGCGTCTGACGTACTAAGTTAGAACTTGGTATCAATGTTTTATGCACCTTACACTTATGCATCTGTTTTCATTGTTAAAGACATACAATACATTGCATTTTAGGCATTGAAGAAACTTTGTCTGATTTGGTTATTTTTACAAGGTAAGAGAACTATTGGATATTTACCAACGCTTAACCATATTGATATCATCTAATATTGTGTACACTAAGGAAATGCTGTAACATATTAGACATACAAAACATACTGTCGTGCACTAAAGATGAACTATGTAAATTTGAAATGACTGAAAAAATATGTTTGCAGCCATTGACACATGTACTTTGCACTCCAGAAAAAAAACGTGCGCTCACAATGTAAAAATGTTCCATAGATGCTTAATGTGCACATTTATCAAAAAAAAGGGAAATAACAGAGGAAAGTTACACACAATATTTATGTATTGAAGTATAGAACCAAACTATACGAGTCGTGCTCACTACAGGCTTAAATTATGGTACATTGTACATTCAAAGCGTAAGCTTGATTTAAAACGACGCGCATTTTGTACATTGGAGATATCAAATTACTCGAGATAAACATGCTAATCATTGATTTGTATTTTGTTTAAGGGAGAGATCAAATGTCCTTTGTAAAAAAATTACTTTGGTTTAAACAAATATTTCTTTGAAACTGACATTATCAAGATGCTTGATTTCTTTATTGACAACATATTTGGTATGTTTAGAGGACTTATTTTCAACAATCAATTTGCATTCCATGGGAACCAATGGTGCTCCTCTTCTTTCCAGTTTTTTTTTTCCTTTATTCATTTTATGCTGACTTTATACAGAAGCTTCTTAGGAAGAAAGAAAAAGTAAGCACTATCATTTGACTACACTTTCCGCTATATAAATGATGTTCTCTCACTAAAGATTTGGTGACTAAGTTGAATGCATCTATCCCAACGAACTTGAGATAAAGGATACGAAAGATACAGTTAAGTCTGCCTCATATCTTGACTTACATCTAGAAATCGACAATTCGGGTCGGTTGAAAACATAAGCAGCACCTGCATATAGAGTATGTATCTCGCAGTTGATAAGATATTCCAAAGCTTGTATTTTTTATCATGATTGCCTTGATTGTGGGTTGCTGTTGACAAGGAAGCTATTAAACCAAGATTTCCAAGTGGTGTAGTTGAGATCATCCCTTTGTAAGTTTTACGAATGCCAACATGCGTTGGTTGACCTTAATGGAATATCTGTTTCTCAGAGGACGACGGATATGTTCCATTTGTCGTTACCACAACCCCGTCCTCTCTTCCACGAATGTGACTTGGCGGATATGACTTATCACCGGGTTTGTACTAACATGCGCAGCATAACGGGTGCCACATGTGGAGCAGGATCTGCTAACCTTTCCGGAGCACCTGAGATCACCCCTCTTTTTTGGTGGGGTTGGTGTTGCTTCTTCTTGAGTTTTCTATGTTGTGTTTTGTGTATTGTTGTCTTTTAATCTTTTTCTTTTTCAACCATGGCGTTGACAATTCATTTTCTACTAATGAGTTTTCATGTCTCTTTGGTATCTTTCGCTTCTCTTTTAGGCCAGTACATGCATATACAAAAATGAAATACGGGAACTTTTTAAAGTTGTAGAAATAGTTTTAAGTAACCGAAGACTTATAAATCTCACAATTTGTGTAACTCTCTCCGTCTTCAGATACCAAAATAACAGATGTGAAATGCCGGTACAGGATTTTAGAGAAAACGAAGAAATATTGGCATTTTTTTTCAAATATTGCAGATAAAAGTTTTATGTACCCTTAGACTGATATAGCTTACATTTTGAATAGAACAATCAATCCTTAGGTACTTAAAGAACACTTAATAGCACCGGTGTTACATGATTTCATTTCCAAAGCAAGAAGAACGTTTGCCACACTTAATTTATAATTTTATACTACGTTTTGCAATACAGTACAGATAAAGGACAGCTCGATTAACACATGTAACAATGTTATCGAATTAATGTCAGTGTGCATAACATAGCAAAACATTTAACAAACTTAATTTTTGCCACCAAAAATTTAAGTAACTTTGATCATTTATGTAATACATAACGCCATCTTCAGATATTTAGACCAAGCCGGGTAATGAAAATGAATGGGGACAAAACGGCTAGAAAAATAAACATAAAATTCACGCATAACAAAATTTGTTATTCGGTCTTAACCAGGCGTAATCATTATAAAGTCGGCGTTTATGTAACCTCTTTTGTTTGTCTATAGTTTACAGGTTACAATCAACAATTAAATATTATGAACATTAAAGAATTTATTAGTTTATGTCCCGCCTGCTATAGTAGGCAGAACATTTTTTTTTTCAGCAATTGAGTTTGAGAGAATAAAATACAGTGATACAAATATCCATTAACAATGCTCTTTGATATAGGAAATAAATTTGAAATTTAGATTGAAAATGTGTACAAAAAACACCAAAACATATGAAAATCTGATATGGCAATGTGTACAATAATCACCAAAAAAATATAGAAATTTGATATGTAATTAATAACTTTGGAATCGTATGATAAGTACTAACTACTTGTTTATGTTTTATCATATGTATATAGATATCTTATAATATGTCCTATTGTGCCATTTCAGTGTCAAATGGGCAGAATCTGATAACTCTTAATGCAGAAAAGGATTTTGTTTTGGTTGGTGATTCGCCTAAGTATGTATGCACTGTTTATCAGACTGCTGAATTTCTGATAGAAAATCCTTTGAATTGGGAGAAAAGAGGACGAGATGGTTCTAAACTAGTTATATCAGTACTAGCAAATGTAGAGGAAGGACTTGCATCAGAATTTGAACTGCAGCTTGCTACTACGGATAATTCCATTTCCTTTATTTTAAGCTTTCTTGAAGGTTTGTACTAGAAACAAGTTATTTCATCCATTTAGTAAATCATGTCAATAGAACGAATCTAGTGGTATGTCTCTGTCGTGACTAGCTTTTTAAAAGAAGATACATATTTACGCAGGGCGGAGTCAAAATTGTGTTGAAATGAGAGAGATGTACAAAATGGTTTACAAAACAGAGAAATCTGATGATGTAGCAACACAAATCACTTTTAAAAAAGACTGATATTATGTCTCCCGAAGGGTATGATCTATTTCCTGCTCCATTACATGAAAGTAGCTAAGATAATTTTGACTATCCATAGATATAGGAAGATGTAGTATGAGTGCCAATGAGACAACTCTCCATCCAAGTAACAATTTATAAAAGTAAACCATTATAGGTCAAGGTACGGCCTTCAACACGGAGCCTTGGCTCACACTGAACAGCAAGCTATATCCAACCTATATTTTTTGTCGAATTTGTACTAAAATATCAAAGGTTGATATTTGCAGTGTCTTAGACGGGTTAGAAATTAATACCTATTCATTTTCTAAAGAACCTTGCCCTTGGAAATGTAAATGTCATAGGCATTTCCATTGTAAGCGCTAAGTTTGCTTTGGGACTTTCCGTTTAGAATTTTCCTCGGAGTTCGGTATTTTTGTTATTTTACTTTTTTTCACACCATATATCATGTCTGATTTGTAAAAGAAAAAGTCGTTTATATTAGCAACGTCTTTGAAACCGGAATGATCTCTGAAATGGAAAGCTATTAGAGTTATTGCCCTCGGATTGATTACATATGTGTTATGGAAGAGGGGACTTTGGAAGTTTGTTTTTATGTGCTATGCAAGGCATTGGAGTTGAAAATATTTCTGTTTATATCAGAAGGAGTATCAATTTTCCTGAAAAAGTCTGTCTTGTACAGTGATTCATTGCTTAAAAAGATATTACTCTTTTAATCATCAGTGGGTGAAAAAAATATCAAGATTCAATGACTATTAAAATCTTACCAATTCCCAAAGATATTGACAACACGTTGATATACGAAATTCTTACACTCGGTATTTATGTATATTACAAAATCTGCAAATGTCATGAATTTACAAGTAAAAAACAAAGCTTAAAAAAGGTTGATAATACTTAAGTTCCTTTGCATTTTTCTTTTCATTTATTGTTTACAGGAATAAAAGAAGAATACGATGGGTACTTTGCATGTGTTTTGTATAAAAGATGGAATGCTACTGTTTTAACAGAAAAGAAAGTTGATGTTCATGTCATAAGTAGGTTTACAGTAATTGTTAATGTGTATATATATATATAGGATAACATTTTCGAAAATAAAGCAAACAGAATTCCGAGTCATTTTCAAAAAATTGTTCTTGTCAAGTTCTGGTTTTCTTAGTCATCCAGTGTTTCTATTTATATTACATTCTTTTACAAAGATTCTGTTAAGAATATTTTCTATAGAAACAAAGTTTTTAGTTTACCATCATATGTATAGACTCCGTGTTTGAATCATCCTATTTACCAATTGGAGAAGAGCCAACAAAGTGTGGATTGTATTATGTTATGTTATTGGTATAAAACTAGTAAATATCATCATTCATGAATCTAACCATTTATATCACATTACCATGTTCTTGTCTTAATATGCGTGTAAAATTTCCAACTGATATTAGACACCATTCCATCCTTGTGGACATGCTAAGTTCATGTAACTCAGAGCTCAGCATATGCCTTAATTAATTTAATTTTGTAAGTAACCTCCAAGCATCAAAACGACTTCGTAATAGTTATGATGACTAAATGAAGACAATTTTGGGAATACAACCACTTTATAATAATGGATTTATACCTGTGTGTTACAGAAACGATTAAAAAAACAGAATTTGTAATAGCTGACCATTTACAGACTGCAGATGGTAAACCAGACTTTGCAATCAGATTAGAGGAAGGAACTTACAATCCTATCTGTAAAACAGAGGGTTCCAATCCTCCTGCTGTTGTAAAGATTTACCTTGGCAATACAGAGCTGATGGGATATCCTAAGGTAGAGGTACAGAACACAAGCAGCAATCAACCACAAAGAGTGTATAATGTGGAGAAAAGAGTGACCATAAGACTCGATATAAATGATAACAATAAAATACTTAAATGCGTTGTCCAAGTTATCGCAGATACTAAATGTATCATGAGAGCAGAAATGTTATATCAACTTAAAGTTTTAAACAGTAAGTATCAGACCGTTAGACTATATCTGTATTGAAACTGTAACAAACTGGTCACATCATCCCGTTATATGAATCATGGTTTTCTTGCAATATTTAACTGATGGTAATATTTAAGACTAACTTTAACAACTAGAATGTTGGTTCAAAATCCAGCACCTGTATCATGTGCATGTGGAGTATATATCTCCTAGTTGATATGATATTCCAGAGTTTGCATTTCCTATCATGATTTCCTTTACAGAGGGTTGCTGCTTACAAGGAAGATATTGAACCAAGATTTCCAAGGGTTGAAGTTGAAATCATCTCGTTCAAAATTTTACGGACGCCATCAATTAAATTATAGCAAAACTCACTACTAAAGTATAATACATATCGTAGTATACTAAAGCGTGTTTTTCTTTCATTTATCATAACACGATTTGAAACCGTGATTGTGTATAATGTATGCGTACATTATCTTTTTACCTAAAAAAACTGCTCTTATTTAGATGGGAAAGTACTTAAACTAGCAAAATAAAATTAAAAAATACATAAACCATAGAAAATGTCTAGAAGGAAAATATCAACATACTGAGTACAACTTTTGTTGATTCGATGTGAATAAGTAAATATATTTTGTGACTACATAAAACAGTATGTAGATATAAGGACAACCTAAACATAGTCGTTCGACAAAAACATAATATGTCCATGCAAGGACAATACGACAATAGTGTGTGGATGTTAGGACAACACAGACATATTGTGTCGATGTTAGGACAACAAATGCATAGTAAGTTGATAAATGTTAAGACATAGTTAACAAAGTAAGTTATTGGATGTAAGGAAACGTTAACATGATTAATAGAAATTGGGACAAAATTGACATATGAAGAAGAAACTTTACCTAGTATTCAGAAATAAGGACAGTATAACCATAATAATACGTAGAGGTTAAGACAACATACACATAATGAGTAAATGTTAGAACAGCAAAACATAATAGGTATATTTAAGGACAATGCAAACATTGTAAGTTCATGTTAGGAGAACAGAAACATAATAAGTAGATCTTAGGAAAACATTAACATAGTAAGTAGATGTTAAGGAAACATCAACATAGTAAGTATATGTTAGGAATATTAATATAGAAAGTAGATGTTAGGAAACATTAACATTGTAAATAGATATAAGAGAAACATTAACATAGGAAATAGATGTTAGGAAAACATTAACATAGTAAGTAGATGTTAAGGAAATATCAACATAATAAGTATATGTTAGGAATATTAACATTATAAGTAGATGTTAGGGAATATTAGCATTGTAAGTAAATGTTAGGAAACATTAACATAGTAAGTAGATGTTAGTGAATATAGAAAGTAGATGTTAGGGAAACATTAATATTGTAAATAGATGTTAGGGAAAATTTACATAGAAAGTAGATGTTAGGAAACATTAACATTGTAAGTAGATGTTAGGGGATATTAACATTGTAAGTAGATGTTAGGAAACATTAACATTGTAAGTAGATGTTATTGGAATATTAACATAGAAAGTAGATGTTAGGAGAACATTAACATAAAAAGTAGTTGTTAGTGGAATATTAATATTGTAAATTGTAAGTAGATATTAGGAAGCATTAGCATTATATATATATAGTAGATAGATGTAAGTGAACATAAACATTGTGAGTAAATGTTAGGGAATGTTTAACATAGAAAGTAGATGTTAAGGAGACATTAACATAGTAAGTAGATGTAAGTGAACATAAATGTAGTAAGTAGATGTTAAGGAAACATTTATATAGACAGTAGATGTTAAGGAAACATACACATTGTAAATATATATTAGGGAAACATTAACATTGTCAGCAGATTTTAGGGAAACATTAGCATAGTAGGTAGATATTAAGGAAACATAAACATTGTAAGTAGATGTTAGGGAAACATTAGCATAGTAGGTAGATAGTAAGGAAACATAAACATTGTTAGTAGATGTTAGGGAAACATTAACATAGTAAGTAGATCTTAAGGAAACATTAACTTTATAAGTAGATGTTAGGGAAAGATAAACATAATAAGAAGATGTAAGTGAACATAAACATTGTAAGTAGATGTTAGGGAAACATTAACATTGGAAGTAGATGTTAGGAAAACATAAACTTTGTAAGTAGATGCTAGGGAAACATTACCATAGTAAGTAGATGTTAGGGAAACATTAACATAGTAAGTAGATGTTAGGGAAATATTAGCATAGTAAGTAGATATTAGGGAAACATTAACATTGTAAGTAGATGTTATGAGAATATTAAAATACAAAGTAGATGTTAGGGGAATATTAACATAAAACGTAGATGTTAGGGGAATATAAACATTATAAGTAGATATTAGGGAAACGTTAACATAGTAAGTAGATGTTAGTGAACATTAACATTGTAAGTAGATGTTAGGGAATTATTAACATATAAAGTATATGTTAAGGAAACATAAACAATGTCAGTAGATGTTAGGGAAAACATTAACATAATAAGTAGATGTTGGGGAAACATTAACATTGTAAAAAGATGTCATGGGAATAATAACATAGAAAGAAGATGTTAAGGGAATAATAACCGAAAAAGTACATGTTAGGGGAATGTTTATTTTGTAAGTAGATGTTAGGGAAACATTAACATAATAAGCAGATGTTGGGGAAACATTAACTTTGTAAGTAGATGTTAGGGAAACATTGACATAGTAAGTAGATTTAGGGAAACATTAGCATTGTAAGCAGATGTTAGGGAAACATTAACTTTGTAAGTAGATGTTAGGGAAACATTAACATAGTTAGTAGATGTTAGGGAATTATTAACATTGTAAGTAGATGTTAGGGGAACATTAACATTGTGAGTAGGTGTTAGAGAAATATTTACATTGCAAGTAGTTGTTAGGAAAACATTTACACAGTAAGTAGATGTTAGGAAAACATTTACACAGTAAGTAGATGTTAGGAAAACAATAACATAGTAAGTAGATGTTAGGGAAACATTAACATTGTGAGTAGATGTTAGGGGAACATTAACATTGTAAGTAGATGTTAGGGGAATATTAACATTGTAAGTAGATGTTAGGGAAACATTAACATAGTTAGTAGATGTTAGGAATTATTAACATTGTAAGTAGATGTTAGGGGAACATTAACATTGTGAGTAGGTGTTAGAGAAATATTTACATTGCAAGTAGTTGTTAGGAAAACATTTACACAGTAAGTAGATGTTAGGGGAACATTAACATTGTAAGTAGATGTTAGGGGAATATTAACATTGTAAGTAGATGTAAAGGGATTATCATCATAGTAAGTAGATGTTTAGGAAACTTAAACATAGAAAGCAGATGTAAGGGGAACTTAACCGAAAGTAAATGTAACGGAAAAATTAACCTTGTAGAAAGATGTTAGGGAAACGTTAACATTGTAAGTAGATGTTAAGCGAATATAAGTATTGTTAGTAGATGTTAGGGGAATATACGTATTTGAAGTAAATGTTAGGAAAACATTAACATAGTAAGTAGATGTTAAGGAAACATCAACATAGTAAGTATATGTTAGGGAATATTAACAGTATAAGTAAATGTTAAGGAAACATTAACATAGTAATTAGATGTTAGTGAATATTAATATAGAAAGTAGATGTTAGGAAACATTAATATTGTAAATAGATGTTAGGAAACTTTAATATTGTAAATAGATGTTAGGAAATATTAACATAATAAGTAGATGTTGGGGAAACATTAACATTGTAACAAGATGTTATGGGAATATTAACATAGAAAGTAGATGTTAAGGGAATTATAACCTAAAAAGTAGATGTTACGGGAATATTAATATTGTAAGTAGATGTTAGGGAAACATTAACATAAGAAGTAGATGTTGGGGAAACATTAACTTTGTAGGTAGATGTTAGGGAAACATTAACATAGTAAGTAGATTTAGGGAAATCTTAACATTGTAAGCAGATGTTAGGGAAACATTAACTTTGTAAGTAGATGTTAAGGAAATATTAACATAGTTAGTAGATGTAAGGGAATTATTAACATTGTAAGTAAATGTTAGGGAAACATAAACATAGTAAGTAGATGTAAATGAACAATAAAATAGACAGTAGATGTTAAAGAAACATAAACATTGTAAGTAAATGTTAGGGAAACATTAACATTGTAAGTAGATGTTAATGAAACATAATCATTGTAAGTATATGTTAGGAAAACATTTACCTGGTAAGCAGATTTTAAAGAAACCTAAACATAATAAGTAGATGTCAGGAAAACATTAACATAGTAAGTAGATGTTAAGGAAACATTAACATAGTAAGTAGATAATAGTGAACATTAACATTGTAAGTGGATGTTAGGGAATTATTAACATTGTGAGAAGATGTAAGGGAAACATTAACATATAAAGTAGATGTTAAGGAAACATTAACATTGTAAGTAGATGTAAGGGAATATTAACATAGAAAGTAGATGTTGAAGAAAAAACATTGAAAGTTGATTTTATGGAATGTTATCATTGTGAGTAGATGTTAGGGAAACATTAACATAATGAGTTGATATTTGTGAACATTACAATTGTAAGTAGATGTTAGTGAACATTATCATTGTAAGTAGATGTTAGGGAATTATTTACATTGTAAGTAGATGTTAGGGAAACATTAACATTGTAAGTAGATGTTAGAGAAACATAAACATAGTAGGTAGATGTAAGTGAACATTAAAATAGACAGTAGATGTTAGATAAACATAAACATTTTAAGTAAATGTTAGGGAAACATTAACATAATGAGTAGAAGTTAGGGAAACATTCATATTGTAAGTAGATGTTAGTGAACATTATCATTGTAAGTGGCTGGTAGGAAATTATTTACATTGTAAGTAGATGTTAGGGAAACATTAACATAGTAAGTAGATGTTAGGGAAACACTAACATTGTAAGTCGATGTTATAGTAGGTAAACATTAACATTAGTAAATAGTAGATGTTAGTGAATTACGGAAACATTAACATTGTAAGTTGATTTTAGGGAATGTTATCATTGTAAGTAGATGTTAGTGAAACATTAACATAATGAGTATATGTTAGTGAACATTAACATTGTAAGTAGATGTTAGGGAAACATTAACATTGTAAGTAGATGTTAGGGAAACATTAATTGTGTAAGCAGATGTTAAGGAAACATTGACAATGTAAGTAGATGTTAAGGATATATTAACATTGTAAGTAGATGTTAAGGAAATATTAACATTGTAAGTAGATGGTAGGAAAACATTAACTTAGTAAGTAGATGTAAAGGAAACATTACCATATAGGCAGATTTTAGGAAAACATAACATTGTAAATAGATGTAGGGAATCATTTACATAAAAAAGTAGATGTTTGGAAACCATAAACATTGTAAGTAAATGTTGAGGAAACATAGACATTGTAAGTAGATGTAAAGAGATCATTTACATTGTAAATAGATGTTAGAGAAATTAATATTGTAAGAAGATGTTGTGGAAACATAAACGTTGTAAGTATATGTAAAGGGATCATTAACATTGTAAGTAGATGTTAGTGAAACATAAACATTGTAAGTAGATGTTGAGGAAACATGAACATTGTAAGTAGATGCAAAGAGATCTTTTATAACATAGTAGAAGTAAGGAAAACATTAACATTGTAAATAGATGTTAGGGAAACATTAACATTGTTCATATATGTTAGGAAACATTAACATTGTAAATAGATGTTAGGAAACATTAACATTGTAAATATATGTTAGCGGAATATTAACATTGTAAGTAGATGTTAGGAAAACATTAACATATTAAGTAGATGTTAGGAAAACATTAATATAGTAAGTAAATGTTAGGGAAACATTAACATTATAAGGGGATGAGTAGACTAAACAAATATAGTAAGCAGATTTGAGGAAAATATTAACATAAAGTTGCCTTTATGTGTATATCTCATTTCATGATTATACAAAAATCTGCACACAAGCCTATAGAAAATGCATATTTCACTGAATATTTAAATCCATTGTTCACATATTCCAACGAAATCCGGGGAAATTAGTATCCAATGAATACAAACGAGTCCTTAGTAATAAGTTTTCATGGCTGATTTCGAACAATACAGCTGTTCTTTATAAATCTAGGAAATTGGTTAACTTCGTTTTATGCGTACCTTTGTGTATCCCAATATTTAATTTAATAATTAGTGTGTTGTTTGATCTTGCATTTCCTTTTGTCCCCATGAATTTGTTTTTGTTTTTTTTTTTTTTTTCATCACCTGATTCTTTTTGAGGTTCAGGTGGTAAGGTTTAATCATGTATTTCTTTTTTTTTTTGTCAATTCTTGTTGTAATTTTGATATCACAATAATGCTGAAAATCCAGAAATCAAATTCATAGATAGTTGATCAAGTTAAGTTTGCGAAGTCGAATTTTATGAGGTGTCCTTTCATAACAATCATAAACATTGAACCATCCGTTTTCGTACGCATCAGGAGTAAAACGATATCTGATGTGGAATAACAATGCTTTTGTTATAATGTTAAATTAAATGGTCATTACTTGAATACTTGTTGTAAGAGCATCCCTTACATTGACTGATGGCTGGGAAATAGAACGATCTAGGCTTATATAAAGTGAAACTAAAACATTATATAAATCCTTTTAAGAAACGATAATGTCATTGTCTGACAACATAGGGACACAATCACTAATCGGCCAAACTTGTCTATTTAGTTTTAGCATATGATATGATGAAACTAAACACTTATACCATAATAATGTTATAATTTATTCATTTTAGAGGATGGTGTAATAAATCAAAGAGAGAGGACGTATTTTGTCACATTTTGCGTCGTTAGTGTTGTTCTATTTGGTTCAATCCTTGTTCATGTCGGCTTCTGTGTAAAACTTATAAGGCCCAGGGTTTCACGACATAATAATTTGCATGAAGATCGCCCTTATCACACATATGATGCAATTGGGACAATCTCACACAGCACTGTCAGCAACTTACGGTCCTTAAACACAAACGAAAATCAAGGCCAGAACTCGACGCATCAATATGCAGCTCATATCTTAAATGAAGCCAATGTGCAATCACCCGATAATTCCATTATATTGACAACAATGTGTTAACAAAACAAACAGACATAAAAGGTAAAAATGAGATCAACACTATGGGAAACAATGCACATTATAATTTTGTGTATTCATGCATGTTTATATTTTGTTTCTGTTTGTCATTATTTTGTCACTTTATTCTAAATAATCAAAGATATTTATTTTGTTTAAATAAAACATAACCAATGCAACATGTGCAAGTTTCCTTATTCATCTTGTATTAACATGTCATACTCTACTGTTCATGGTTATTTTGTATTAGAGTGAAATTACATTAGAATAGTTACTATGTACTATAGTGTTATTAACTTGCTGTTTCTGTATTGGCACTGGTATAGATTCAAGGTTTGCTGTATTGGCCTCGAGACCCGTAGGGTCGAGGGCCAATACAGCTGACCGAGAATCTATACCAGTGCCAATACAGAAACAGCCAGTTCATAACACTTTTATTAAATAATCCAACTTTTTCAATACAGACTTGTTCTGAATGCTGTATTACATACATCAAATGTGAATATAGGGCCAATATTTCTAATACGGACTGGCAATGAATCCTGAATTACATGCAGAATATATGTTTACATGTTATTCAGGATTCATTGCCAGTCCGTATTGGAAATATTGGACCGAGCCGAAAAGCAATATAGATCACGTGATTTATATGACCAGGACGACGTCACCAGTATGACACATGCCGTTTTGGTAGTATTAGGGCTGTTTTAATCGTATTATTTAATAAAAGAGTGTTAAAGACCAAAGCAAATGATTAACCTTATACTTTTATTTCATCTACGTCTTGTTGTTAAAACACAAATTTACGACTTTCGGTTGACAGCCAACATACGAGAATAGCAGCAAGAGAAAGTTTAGTCAACACGAGGCAATTGCAATCAACTCTTACATTCGTTGAACAAACTCCCGAAACTACAGCGATTGGAAATGTAGTGAACTTAAATATAAATACAATGTGTCTATAAAACAAAGCTTTATTAGAATATATTATTGGTAATATATTTTCTATCTGAGGAATAGATTAACTAAGCTGTGTATGGCAAAACTCTCATATATTTAAGTCCTCAGTGCTCTTCAACCTCGTACTTTATTTGGCCTTTTTAGTTTTTTTTGGTTTGAACATCGCTGATGGTCTTTTGCTGACGGGACGCGCGTATAGCGTGCAAAATGTCAATCCTTGCATCTATGATGAATTTATTTGAAGTAGTTGCGGTGTAGGAATTTCACGCTATGGGAACATAAATTAATGATCTCAGAGTAAAGGGCTAAAATGAGTATACTTAGAACAAGTAAGATGGCGATATTAATTATGTCTTAATTAAAGTCTCGGGGAATGTCGATATCAGATTGACATAAGATATAACAATTGCCTTAGATATAAAACTATTCTAAAACAATTAAAAATTAAAAATAAAAATATTTATTGAGATAATTTCTGAAAGTCTTTGTATTTCTGACAATAATCTGTCATGATAAATTTTGTCATCTTTACTATGTTAATTCGAGCAACAAATAGTCAACACTTCTGTATTATAGATATAAGTACTTTGTAATTGAAATCTTTTCACACGTTTCTAACCCATGACACGTGATTAGATATTCTCAACTTGTCCATTGTTAGTTGATGAATTCAAGCGATGCAAAGTATGTCGATTTAAGTTATTCATGAGTATGAGTTGTGTCTACAAATATTATTTCTAATTACTTTCAAGAAATGTGCTTAACCTATTTTTCATCGGGGATGGGTATAACAATTAAATATAACTTTAAAGTGAAGAGAAAGTCTTCCTGTTAAAAGGAAGTTGCCTCTTTCGTACTAATGAAATTCCTGTCATGTTGTTGATATTTAAATAAAGAGATGAACAGTTACTGATAACAAGTGCAGAACGTTTATATACATTTGAAAAAAATGGCTGTTTCCAAACCTTTTTCTGCATTTTAAACTATGAGCGTACCTACAGCGCACGATCATATTTATACCCGACATTCCTTGAATATAAATGTTGATGCATTTCAAATATCTTAGTCGCTCATAGTTAAAAATTAAAAAAGGTGCGAAAAATCGTCGTAGTTTTCATTGAATCATCGAAATATTTAAACGAACTACGGATCGGAGATGATTTCAAGTATTTATTGGATCCGACGACAGACTTTTCTTTGTGCTATAATGGCTAGTTTCTTTATGACGTAAATTTTACATCTATGAAAAAGGAACACAGAATATTCCTGTATTTAATATTGTATGAAATTAAAGTAAGATTTTAGCAGACCGTTGAGTAGAAGGAACTGTGACAAACATCAGAGAAAGTTCCTATTTGACTAAATTTCAATATTTAGACACAGACGTTAATCGTTGATTGGCATATCGAAGCATAATTATGTCTTTTAAGCATGTAATCTCCGTGGAATGGTGTATATTAAAAAAAAAGGAATATAAATTCTATATCAAACAGATCGATATTGGTGTCAACATTAAATTTTAGTACAACTTTACCCTTCAGAAACATGTATTTTGTTTTATAAATGTCGAAATCGTCTCCCTGGATTTATGAATCTCCAATGACCTTATGTGAAAAGTACTTTCTTTCACGTCCGCATTTCCATCAAGTATGGCATGCCAAGTTAACAATTTATGCAATCATTACGGATGGCGAAAATAAATTACAGAACTGTGATTAATAACATACATTGTAATGCATTCGACATAAGAAGACTATGTGACTATCTTAATTATTTAATTGTGAAAGTGTAACAGTAATAACGATCAAACAAAACTATCCAACACTATTATGTATCTTGACTAAGTTTTTGGTCATGGTGTTGTTTGTATTTATTGGACTTATGATTTGAAAATGTCCCCCGCCTTCCCGCCGCTCTTCTTTAACGATAACGCGTGCCACTTCGTATTTCTTGTTTGAAAATTATTCTCTACATTACTTTCCGACCTAAATATGCATGAAGTATTTGCTACTGGACGGTCAGAAAACAACATTCAATCAATCATATCTCCACTTAAATTACAGTACTATAATGACTTTAAACATTTGACATGTTTGATTAAATAACAGATTCATTTCGATTTTTAATCAGATATTCACACGTCAAAGAAAAAGTAAACGAATATATGCTTCTAATTTTGTACGCCAGACGCGTGTTTCGTGTACAAAAGACTCATCAGTGATGGTCGAATAAGAAAAATCAAAAGACCATAAAGGGCTTAAAAGTGGAAGCGTTTTGCCAAATACAGCCAAGGTTATTTATTCCTGAATAGAAAATCCGTAGTTTTTCAAACAATTCAAAGTTTTGTAAACAGCTAATTTATAAATTTGACCATATCAATGATCATTCATGTTAACACAGAAGCGCTGACTACTGGATATCGTGTTACTGCATGGTTTGTTTGTGTCATTATTTTTAATGTGCTAGCTCATAAGGTTACAGTCCGCTGGAAGACATAGCACCTTAACTGGTCACTATATATTCTGACTCCGACCCAACTAGTCTTTGCTCTTTCCCCTTAATTCCACGTGATTATCAGCAAAAACTAATTTTAAAGTCTTTGGTTTGACCCGGCCGGGGTCAGAACCCACGATATCCGGCACTCGAGGCGAAGACGCTTCCACGAGACAACCGTGGCGGTGTTTGCCTCATGAGTTTTACGCTGGGTAAGAAAATGATTAACCAAGCTAAACTGTGCATCAAACTTGTGCATGGTGTTTTAAAAGATAAATATTTAATTTTCGCAAATTAACTACAACAGACAAATGTGATGATAAATGTTTTACATTTCAAACTTGGAAAACAAAAAATACTATACATATCATCACTTTTATTCTTAGCTGTATGTTTATGCGCATTTAATTAGTGGACTTTTTGAAAAACAAATTATAAAAACACATAAAACAAAACAAAAATACAAAATGCAATAATCGAATACTTATTAAAAAAGATCGTTTCATATTCCATTTCGTCGTGAAAGAAACAGCAGTTTATTCAGTACTCAGTCCTCACTTTTCTCTATCATGTTTCTCTGGCTTCCAAGAGGAATGGTAATTGGGGTATTAAAGCGATGACCGAAGCACATTTTGAACGAAGCGCGGAGGTTACAAAAGAGGCATTCAAAGCATTCAAAGCGTTATTACATTTTATGCTACAACCATGAAATTATGAGTTTTATACTATAGTGCAGCACCATATGAGAAAGTATATTCTTCCAAAATGACTAAATTCATACTTCAGATAACATAAAGAACCCAATATTGAACGGTTGCTATGCACTTGTTTTGTAGTTAAGTTGTTGATAAGCATTACACATGTTAAATGAACTACAATTGAACTAACTTTTCATTTCTAACTAAAATGTGTTCATAAACAGACAATCTGCATTGCATTCAAATTAATTTGTTCAATAAAATGACTGATTTGTAGTTACATGTTTTTTATTCAAACATTTTTTTTTGCTGTTGCTAAGCAACATTTGTGTTGCTATTCTCAATACGGGATTTGTTAAGCGTAAAGATGTATATAATAGTATATTGGAAGGAAACACCATATGGAAAAGAAAAATCTTCAAACAACTGCTAAATTCATATTTCAGAGGTGGGAAACACCCATTTTTAAAACCGTTTCTAGGCAAAACTTTTGTTGCTAGGTTGTTTTTAAGCATTAGTAAACGAAATCAAAGGGACTTTTCATTTGTGACTTCAATTTCTTCTTAGACAAACAATTTTATTTGGAATTGTTTAAATTTTTACTGATAAATCATATAATATGTGATAATTTTGATACTTAATAAAAACCGTTGCTAGGCAACCTTCCTTTCACCAGAACAATATAAAATCATTGTTTTTTCAGGTTTCTACACTAAGACCATCAATGATATTAATATAAACTTATTTGGAGAGGGGGCCAAAACGCCCCTTATCATACCTTGTCCTTAAAGATAGAAAGGGGACACCAGCTCGACAAGGGTGTTCTGTCTTTATATTTCTTTGGGACAAGAGTCAGAATACCCCGTCTTTGGTCTACTGAGAGGGTGCCGGCCTCGAAGGAATATTCATAGCTTTCAAAAAAAAATTGTTTATGTCAATCCAGAACAATTTGTAAAACTCAGCAGTTAGCCCGTCTGTACCAGGGCTTTTATTATTTTTGAATGTTTTCAAAAGTTAAGGATGTATTCTTCTGACGTTTCAGTCTCGTTGAAATCTCGTTCTGGAATTATTTCCAAAACATGTGATACAAGTGGAAAATATCAATGAATTTAAAAAGTATTATAATCAATCTTAACTCTGTGAAAAAATTGTGTATTTACAATCAGTAGTTTTTAAATAATAAAATTTTCAAATTTTATTACCAATCAAGTAAGTCTCGTTAGCAAAAATGTTGAGAAAATGGGTGAGGGGTACAAGAAATGATTTTACCAGAAACATGTACATCCCATATCAATTTTTTTCTTTTCAAATTTCTTAGATATATATTTTTTCAATCATTTATAACAAAGAAGTTGAAATAATATGCTTTTTGTTAAAAAAAAAGAGAAAAATCCCAAATTTACAAATTTGACAGCATGGTAAATTTGACACGAAAAAGCAACAAAATTTTATAAACCTTTCTTATATTAACACCTACCTATAGTTTTTTATTAAGTTAAATTTATTTAGATTGGTCCACTTCATCTTTATTGAAAGTTTGAAAAAAAGTTTAATTGTGAAACCGTGATTTTTTTCAAGATAATGGCCCAAAAATTGGTCTAAATTGATGAAAAATGGGAAAATCATCAGAATTTGGTACTTTCAAATGGCCGTAGCAAAAAAAGAAGTGGACCACCATATGATTTTTTCTTCACCAATTATTTTTTTACAGTCATATAAACCCTAAAATCAGGTTGAGGAAAAAAGTTTAATTCTAGAAATGTTTGGCCCCTCAGAGGTGTACATCATTTAACGCACTCAGATTCTGAAATATCTGTATCGTATATATCTTTTTCCACATCTGTAAGCTAAGGAATAAAATCCAAATTAAAAAAAAAAGAATTACCCGAATATTTTTCAGGGTTTCCTTCTCATTCAACCATCATTATACAATGTGAAAATGTGTTGTGATTTACAGGATAGGATCGAATAAGCATCCACCAGAGACCAAATTTTAGAAACTATAGGTCATCGTACGGCCTTCAACAATGAGCAAAAGTCATATCGTTCTCGCACTTATAAAAGGCCTCGATATAACAGAATGTAAACATATTCAAACTAGAACAAAAAAAAAACAAAAAAAGGCATGACGTACGTACAAAGCAACAGACGAAAAACAAATATGATATACAGCACTATATATATCTCTGAACTACAGGCCCATGGCCAATCTTTAAATCTCATGTTTAGCTTATTTTCAAACGTCCTGAGAAGCTCTTGTATGAAATCTGTCTCATAGGAATATAGATAACATATATGAGGAACATAGTTGGTTCCCAAAGAAATGCCGACTGTTTGTTGGAAAACACATCTTTCAAAAGTAATAAATATGTTAGCAATTGATGTCGACGACAGGTATTTTAGGCTATTTAAAGAGGCTACCAATAGGACAAAAAACATCAGTCGTTGAAAACAGACAATACAATATAGTCAAAATTAAAAAAAATTAAATAAATCGAAAAGACAAACAACAATTAATAAAATAATCTTACTGGATTTTGTTGTACGGGTATTTTATACCAACAGTATGCTAACACGATTGGTATCATAGTTAAACATGACCTGTTTATAATTCCGCAGCGTCTAGACGTATACCAAGGTGATATTAAGGTTTGTAAATTTTATTTTGGGGTTGCGTTAAGCTTACTGTGACATGGTTTAAGAAGATATATATATATATTCTTTGTAACTTTCCTTTGGTGTTGTGTATCATGCTTATATTTCTATTATATATCATCGGGAGGAATGTTTTTTTCAATTGCAAGTTTCAAATATATTAGTCAATTCAACATTAACAAAAACAAAAACGACTTAACGATGATCTGTATAATGCTAGGGACAAAAACAATCGAGTAAATTTCTGCACTGTTTATATAAGTAAAAATGGCAGGAAAAAGAAACAAATTAAATTTATACAAGTGTTTCATCGTACACATAGATATAAGAAGATGTGGTATGAGTGCCAATGAGACAACTCTCCATCCAAGTCAAAATTTATAAAAGTAAACCATTATAGGTCAAAGTACGGTCTTCAACACGGAGCCTTGGCTCACACCGAACAGTAAGCTATAAAGGGCCCCAAAATTACTAGTGTAAAACCATTCAAACGGGCAAAACCAACGGTCTAATCTATATCAAAAACGAGAAACGAGAAACACTTATGAACCACATCAACAAACGACAACTACTGAACATCAGATTCCTGACTTAGGACAGGTGCAAACAAATGCAGCGGGTTTAAACGTTTTAATGGTACCAAACCTTCACCCTTTTTCTGAAACAATAGTGTAACATCACAACATAGAAAGACACACTATAAAATATCAACTGAAATAGCTTAACTCAATCAAAGGACATATTAACACCATTGAACATACACTGAACAAATAAATTTGACCTATGATACAATGCAAATACAAAATAAATAAACTAAGGAAGAATAATAAAAGTAACATGTTATATCGGTATGAAATGTTAAACAATTTAAGAAAAACAATATGCTCGAACAAAAATATCAGCCATTTGCAATAACTTTAAACACAGGTAAATGAAAATAATTTTGTTGTTAGGTATACGTGTACAGTTACAATAGAGAAAGGAAATATTTTACAAAATAAATAATTTTGATGTTCATAGTACGAAGTGGAAATTTATATTAGAACCAAACACTTATCAAAGCTGGTATATAGACCAGATATAACCCTGAATAACATTGAATAACAAAAAAGCATTACAATTAGTATCAACAGGTCAAATAAACAAGAAAGTACGATTTGAGAGTACTCGCAGTTACTGACAGCTAGTTAAAAGCCAAAACAATTAATAATAAAAATCATGCATCAGAGACTAAAATCAACTAAAACACATCCCAGGGATTTAGTATTTTAACGTCATGGACAGTCAAAGAAGACATGACTTGTGCAATGCCAAAAATAAATGTATCGACAGACAGTAGGATAGTTAGGAGTTTAACCTCGTTATAGATCAAAATGAACTTGGGTGTGTCTTTAAACATCCCGTTTGAAAAGAATACAAATTTAGTTATGTTTTAATTTGCTGATGACAAAATCGATATTAGTGCCAATGTAAACTATATTCAAAGATCTAATTACAACATTGGTAAGATAACCTGAACTAATAAGTTTATTTAAAGGTTCGATGAGTTTACACGGATCACATAGTGATTTCCGCGCTTTAAGTACAATATTACCGTAAAATTTAGGATGTGAAATACCGTTTTAATCAGTTTTCTACAGTTACAGCCAAATTTACTAATCAAATCTTTGTATCTATGAAAGAACTTAGCAAAAGTTTCACGTAATGTATGGTAACGAAATCCCTGACTTAATAATTTACCAGTGATGCATTGATTACGTTCGTTAAAATCTATGACATCACTACACACACGGGCATAACGAACGAGTTGGGATATATACACACTGTATGATGGAGCCAAAGGAACATCGCCGTCTAAAAAGGAAAATTAACAATAGGGAATGAAAATCGTCTCTTTTGTCGTAAATTTTCGTATGGAGTTTTCCTTTAGAGATTGAAATGTCCAAGTCCAGAAAAGGACAGCTACTGCTGTTTATGTTAGATTTAGTTAAAGTAAGTTCTATTGGGTAAATCTCGGTAGTATATTTAGAGAACTCTGGATTATTTAACGAAAAATATCATCTAGATAACGGAAGGTATTGTTGAATGTATCAACCAAATGTAACAATGACGTGTCTTTACTGAGTTTGGTCATAAACTGAGATTCATAGCAATACAGGAATAAATCTGCTATTAAAGGGCGCAGTTAGTGCTCATAGGAATACCTACTACTTGTCGATACACTTTATCGCCGAAACGTACATATATGTTGTCCAGGAGAAAATTTAAAGCTTCAATCATATCTTCACATTTCCAGTAAGTGTATCTAGCATACTTTCCTTTTCGTTACAGAAAAGGCTTTAAACGAGTTACAGCAAATAAATTTGTAATGAGATTTTCAAAAGACCATTTAATTAAACAAGCATGTAATAAATCGTTAACATTTATTATTAAAATTGTCAAATATAATGATTGATTCCATTTGGCATGATATACTATAATATGGATGTTAACGATGCATCAATAGAAATAAGCTAATGGTTCTGTATACCATCAATGTCCTTTGTTAACACCTTAAATGTTGAATTGAATTCATTTGAAGACGTCTTTCCTTAATGACTTTTTTTCTAAATCGAATTAACTACCGTCTGGTCTGTTCTGACAACTGAACAATACTGATAGCGTTATGTGGATCTGGATACACTGAACCGTTTGCCAGAAAAACCCGAGAACTTGTATTTTGATGACAATTAATATAAAAAGAAGGTGTGGTATGATTGCCAATGAGACAACTCTTCACAAGAGACCAAATGACACAGAAATTAACAACTATTGGTCACCGTACGGCCTTCAACAATGAGCAATGCCCATACCCCATGGTCACTTATAAAAGGCCCCGAAATGACAAATGTAAAATAATTTAAACGAGAAAAAATAACAGCCCAATTAATGTACAAACATACGAAAGAAAAACAAATATGTAACATAGCAACAACCGACAACCACTGAATTACAGGCTCCTGACTTGGAACAGGCACATACATACAGAATGTGGCTGGGTTAAACATGTTAGCGGGATCCCAGTCCTCCCCCTAACATGGGACAGTGGTGTAACAGTACAACATAAGAATGTTACACGTTAGATTTGTGCCTTAGGGATTAGTTCAGTTTAAACGAAATGGTCATCTCTGGGCTTATTTATCCCTACAATTATATATTTTCTAAAGTGTGGTGTCAATTTAACTTTGGGGGATGTATAGATTTGCAGTATTAGCAGGTAGAAATTGAGATATTAACACCAATGCTTACTGTACGGTGTAAACAACGCTTTTTTTTACGTTAAAACCCGAAATAGTGCCGTTTATGTATGTAGCCTATTGTATGGCCAATTTTTTGTTCGTCGGGAGTGTCAAAAAAAGATAGTAAAATATGCACCTTCAGTTTCATTTTTCCTTTTGTTTCTTGTTTTTGTTCTTGAGGTTTGTCGTCGTAAGTTAAACGTTTTTGTAATGATTGTATTTATTCAGTTTTATCTGAACCTTTTTCAGACAATTTTGTATAACTTCATTCTTTTTTTATGTCATACTATTTAAGTACTAGTTTAATTATTTTTCAAAGTGTTGTATCGAAACATCCCCTGAGAACGATATTTGATGAATATTATAAACCAGTTAACGCTTACTCTGTTGTATACTCTCTATCGCTTCTTTTGAAGTTGATAATATTTTTTGTCGTCCCTTAAGCTTCGCACTGCTGCGAATATGTTAACAATCTCCGTCAGTCCATTCGAATTTATGTGAGGTTGACCATTTGTTGGAGTATTGTGACAATAACCACTTCCGATCAAAACTTCTTTGAGACCGTTTTACAGATATATATCATTCTTGGTATGATTGTTTGCTCATCATGTTTAGTTACCAAATTATAGCATCATTTTGATATGACCATGTTATGAGAGTAATTACCTTTACAATATTTTGACTATCTTTCCACAATGACAAATTGTGACAGATACTGTGATTATTCAATTATACAGCGCTGGTATACATTTCGCTACGGCGTAGTCATCTTGTTTATCCTGATTTGACGGAGAACTAAATAAATTCTGTTGTAACATACGTCAATGTACTGAGGAAACATAAGTACAAGTTAAGAATAAATTCTTAGCCAATGAACAGACGATGTTGGTCCACTGTTGATATGACGAAAAAAAAAATATTTGTATGTTTGAATCTTTAAAAACTTATACGTATACGGATAACTTTATGTTATATCAAACGAATTTAAAAAGATTTCGAATATCACATCAGTTATTTATTAAACATTCTAAAACAGAGGCGTAGGATACTAAAGGGATTTTCAACTCATAAGTCGAAAACAAACGGCAATAAAAAAAAATTATCAAAAGACAAACAGTTTACAAAACACAGAAATGAAAGACTGAGCAACACGATCTCCACGAAAAATTCAAGGTGCATCAGAATGTTTAAAGCCTTCTGCTCCACATTTGGCACCCTTCGTGTTGCTCATGTAAGTAGAAACCCAGTGATAATTATAATTCATGTAGTCACATTGGAGGACAAGTTAACTGGATTATAGGTACGATAATTGAAACATATCCGTCGTCATGAAACATATATTCCATAACAGTCAACCAACTTGTGATGACTTCCGTAAAGTTTTCTAAGGAATCATTCTTACTTCACCACCTGTTACTCTTGGTGTAATAGCTGCCTTGCTTGTAGCATCCCTCTATCAAGAAAATCTTGATATGAAATGCAAGCTCTTAAATATCGTACCAACTTGGAGATATATACGCCATTTGCAGGCGCTTCTAGAATATTGCTACATAAAAATGGAAAGTTCACAAGCTGAACACATCTATTTTGTCGTCTCTCAATATGATTTCTAGGTGAAAGTCAAGATATGAGGCACACTTAACTCATCCTTTATTTCAAGTTCGATTGGATAGATGCGTTCAACTTGTCACCAAACTTTGATTGTTTTAGTGAGAGGACATCATCTGTATAGCGGAACATGAAGTGAAATGAAATTGCTAGCTTCGTGTCATCCATCGTTACATGTAGAAGCTTCTGTATGAAGTCAGATACGTATACACAAAGGAATAAGTCTGCAAGGAGAGGATAAAAATCGCACATCATGTTCGCCTCTGTTTCCAATTGAAAACAAGTAGGAAAAAGACAGAATACACAATGGTAAACAATAAAAGTGGTGAGAGAGCAAACACAAACATTTGTCATTAGCATACTAAGCAGTGTTTTTGTTACTCTATTTTAATCGAAGAAAGTTACAATCATGTATTTTAATAGGCAAACATATGTAAATATATACAAACGCACTAGGTTCATCGACATAAGCAATTTCGCGAGAAACGACCATCCACAGTTCTCTGTAAGTAGCAAACACACATCCATATGAAGGGAAAACTATTTGTTTTCTTTTTGTACATTTGTAAATCATTTTTTTTTTTTTTTTAGATTTAAGCATTTTTCAATAATATATACTTTAGTTTTAAGAAGTTTATCTTAAAATACAACTAAGCCACAGTAACTCTGTGACAAAAGCAAACATACATAGATGTTCATACATATCAAAACTATCGAGCAAAACATCGGGAAGAACACGAGAAAAATATAACATGAAAAGTGTTGATTCAATCTTAAATAACAATTAAAAATCTATCTAGATGATAATGTAATCATACATTTGGTGGAATCTCTCTCCTTTCTTCTTTATATCCACTAACTGATGAAACCAGTGGTTATACTATTAATACTCTATATTTGTTTGTAAGATCTCTTGTGCCCATTCTTCGAAAGAAGTATTTTCCAATTCGTAAAAAAAAACCTTATGACTTTTTTTTTATATTTTCCTTTAACATTATCATGTGCGTTTAAATTAAAATACAAACAATGTAGGTACAATACAAACAATGAATATATACATAAATGAATAAAAAATGATTTTTCAAAAGCGTTATCACATGGTAATTTTTTGTTTATATACGCAAAATTAAAACAATTTCCACGTGTGCAGTAATGTGTGTGAGAATGTGTGTGTAGTAACTAGTATCAGGTCGTTTGAGGTCATTTTGATGCGCGTGTTTGTTAACAATATCACGGTGTGTTCTCAATATAACATTCCTCGCGGAGATCAGGGAAAAATAAACAATTATTATAATGCATTGCTGAGATGGTTAAATACTTATATCAGTTACAAATAAACATATATAATGTGTAAATGACAATAACAGTTACAAAACAAAATGTATGTCCTTAAATGCCATTGAATGTTAAAAAATATCAAGATATAACTGATGACTTCCCCTGGAAATGGAAATCAAAATGAACTATTGCCGGAATCACGTGATTTAATTCATAATTCAATTAGTCTTATAACTATTCTGATTGAAGCGACCCTTTTGCAGAGTGTTTTTGGTGTACTGAATCAAAACCCTAATTTATTTGCTTAGTTTTTCTACCTTGAATCTCGCTAGTTAAAGGAAAACTCCAGGATGACTGAAGCTGAGTTCATATGAAATAAAGTGCTTTATCAAACATGTCAAACGTAAATGACCCAACGAGAGTTAAATTAACTCTTTTAATAATGAAATACGGTTTATTAAATTTGACATTTTCACAATATCATGGTAGACGCCATTTGTAAGTACTCGTCTTATAAAAGACATATTCGGTGTCAATTATTTTCGTTGTTTGTTGTTTCAAATCGATAAGCCCAATTGTCAAGTGACGTCACACAGTCTGTTTGGAACTGAAGCAGTGTGGATAAACAAATCATCAAAACGTTTTTTTTTTACTTCGCTATAATTACAAGTTTCGCCGAATATTTCAATAAAGATGCCGTCTTGCCAAGCATTTAATTGTACTAACGAAAAGGAGAAGTGTTCAAAAAAGTTTTTTCGTTATCCCTGATCCTTCAAAAAGTGCAGATAAAAAAAACTTTGCAAACGATGGATCTCGAACTTGAAAAATGGTAATCTGCAAATAGAAACTTTTAAATATAACAGTAGCAAGATTGTGTGTGAAGACCATTTCGCGTCTGATTCATTCGAGAGAAACCTGGTCAAAGAATCGTTGAACTTCTTACCAAACAGAAAATATTTGCGACAAAATGCAGTGCCGACAATTTTCAACACAGGAAAGGACACCAGAAAAACACAGGAACGATCGACCAATTCTACAAAAAAAATCGTCAAAGTGCACAGGTTAGTAAATAAAAATAATATTAAAAAAAAACTAACTCACTTGTATTTGGTTTTATCGTCATACGCAAAATTAAAACAATTTCCACGTGTGCAGTAATGTGTGTGCGAATGTGTGTGTAGTAACTAGTATCAGGTCGTTTGAGGTCATTTTGATGCGCGTGTTTGTAAACAATATATATCATGGTATTACGGTGTGTTCTCAATATAACATTCCTCGGAGATCAGGGAATAATAAACAATTATTATAATGCATTGCTGAGATGGTCAAATACTTATATCAGTTACAAATAAACAAAAACCAAGTCCTGAAACCTGGTCTCGTAGGAGTTGTCTAATATTGATTCGCTTCTAATGCCCCCTTTTCAATCCGAGCTACTGAAACGCAAAACATTCGTTTGCCTAGTTATTTAAAGTAAAATATGCTATGCATTTACACAAGAGAACAACAACGGATATTTTAAAAACTGTTATCATCCACGTGAAGAATTGGAGAAAATAAGGGCGGGGAGTGGGCGCCTTAAATGTAACAATTCCAAGAAATATCGTGTATTTGTTTTATTTCGTTATTTTTCGCAAGTCAAGAAAGAGATTAAGTTGTCAATTAAAAAAAGAAAAGCGGCAACATGTTTTTCACCTTCAGTCAGTTCAGAGACTTTGACCTTACAGGATCAGGTATGCAAAACTACACATTTTCTTGAATTGGAGAAAATAGGGGCCGCGGGGGAGGGAGGAGGGTTGGTTGATTAAATGCAACAATTCCAATAAATATCGTGTATTTATTTCATTTCATTATTTGTTCAGGTCAAGAAAGAGACCAAGGTGTCAATTTAAAAACCAAAAGTGGCAACATGTTCTTCGCCTTCAGTCAGTTCAGAGACTTCGACTTTACAGGATCAGGTATGCAAAAATACACAATGTGATTCAATTTTCAAAGCCCCCAAGGGTGACTAGGGAATAGAAATATGGTCACCTGTGGTCTTCCTCCGACTGGCAGTAAAATCCTCGCCAAAGTGGGGCGTCCGTTTGGTTGTGCGGGATGTACAAATATGCGATGCCTTGTGTAAAGAAAGTACCACGCTTTTTGCACGTTAAAAACCCTTGCAACTACTCCTTGAGGGGTCCGTAGGTGGCCGGTTACAAGGCTAAATTTCTGTCCCTATCCAATAAACTCTCAATTTTTCGTGTCAGTCTAAATTTTCCCGACCTTCATCCCGGACGGCCTCTATTACAGGACCTACCTATTGCATTTATTGTGTTAATTTATTCTCGTCCTGAACATGCATGAAATATTTGCCACTGGACGTTGAGCAAACAACAATCAACCAGTCAATTTTCAAATTATTTTGTAGGCAATTCTAATTACTTTGAATATTTAAATCTGTAATTCTTTTTTTCCAGCTTGGGTACAACTTTTATAAATATATTTCAGTTCTGAAACAATTCTAATTAAAAATTATTAGTCATGAAGACAAAAAATGAAAAGGTTCTATTGTGTATTATACTTACTCAAACATTATTTGTTACAGAACATTTTTCTATTGGCGTAAACACTGATGAAACCATGGAAACAACAGACAAGACTTTAGCTATTTGGCCATTTACCCCAATACCTAAAATACCAATAAAACTAGAGAATGACATTTTCGATGATTCAATTGCAAGTAATTCATTCGATGATGATAAAAATGACTTGACCTTTGAAATTGACCGTGATATTCAAAGTTCTGAAGAAAATGAAGCAAATGAAAGCACAGATTCAGATGATAGCACTGCAGCTTCTGATACTCAAGCTTGCATCACTAATCAAAGAAAATTCTTTGTTTTTGAAAATCAGCTTGACAAACTCTTTGCTAGACTTAAATGTGATGAGTGTAACTGTTCAGTTGACACTAAAAAAGATTGTTCATCTTGTACCATCATGAGAGTTTCTGTGTTTTGTACCGGTGGGCATCTTATCTATAAAAGAGGGACGAAAGATACCAGAGGGACAGTCAAACTCGTAGATCGAAAACAAACTGACAACGCCATGGCCAAAAATAAAAGACAAACAGACAAATAATAGTACAGATGACACAACATAGAAAACTAAAGACTACAACACGAACCCCACCAAAACTGGGGGTGATCTCAGGTGCTCCGGAAGGGTAAGCAGATCCTGCTCCACATGTGGCACCCGTCTTGTTGCTTATGTTATTACAAATCCGGTAAATAGTCTAATTCGGTAAGTCACATTCGTGAAAAGGGAAGGGTATTGTAGTTACGACATAAGGAACATATCCGATATCATCTGTGAAACGGTTATTCCATAACGGTCAACCAACTCGTGATGGCGTCCGTAAAATTTACGAAGGATGATTTCAACTTCACCATTTGGAACTCTTGGTTTAATAGCTTCCTTGTGAGCAGCAATCCTCTATCAAGGAAATCATGATAGGAAACACAAGCCCGGGAATATCGTATCAATTGGGAGATATATACTCCGTATGCAGGCGCTGCTGGAATGTTGCTACATAGAAATGGAAAGTTCACAATTGGGAAGCTGAAATCATCTCTTTGTCGTAGAGTTTTGTTTTCAACCGACCCTCATTGTCAATTTCTAGATGTAAGTCAAGATATGAGGCAGACTTAACTGTATCTGTAGTATCCTTTATCTCTAGTTCGATGGGATAGATTCGTTCAACATAGTCACCAAATTTTGTATTATTTAGTGAGAGAACATCATCTATATAGCGGAACGTAGAGTTAAAGGATATTGCTAACTTCTTATCTTTCTTCCTAAGAAGTTCCTGTATGAAGTCAGCCTCATAATAATAAAGAAACAAGTCGGCAAGAAGAGGGCACAATTGGTTCCCATTGGAATTCCGACAGTCTGTTGAAAAACACGTCCTCCAAACGTAACAAATATGTTGTCAATCAAGAAATCAAGCATCTTGATAATGTCAGTTTCAGAGAATTTTTTGTTTGAATCAGAGTGATTCTTTACAAAGTAGGATTTATCCCTCCCCAAGACAAGATACTTGTATCTACGTTCTCCATTCTTTTTAATGAAACAAAGTAATACCAACTCTTTCAATTTGTCTCTTAGTTTGGAATGGGGAATACTTGTGTAAAGTGTAGAAAAGTCAAATGTTTTAATACTATTGCAAGATGAGAGAGTCTTAGATTGTATGTACTCTAAAAGATCTTTGGAATTTTTTAGTATCCACATCTGATTCACGCCACCTCTAGAATAGGCAGTTTCACAATAACTTTGGAGCCCGGCTTTGATTGCTGATAAAATAGATGTTAATAATTTAGAAAGAGGTTTCGTGGAGCATTTGGAAGACCCAGCAATATACCGTTGTTTGTAAGGACACTTATGTAGTTTAGGTATCCAATACAGTGATGGAAGATCCAGTTCTTTATCTTTGGTTGAAATTCCAAAGGAACATAGAACAGACCTATGATTATCCAGGATTTCCTCTTTGGTAAGTGTCGTGAGGGTATATGTTGAGTTTCCAAGTGAATTGTCAATACCTAATTCATTTATCAAGCAGTTTATGTAATGATATTTACACAAAAACGATGTTGTTTGGGGCTTTATCTGCGGGGACAACAACATATTTGTCATGAAGGTAGGACAAGTGCTTTGCAACATTTGGGTCTTTAAAAATTGATGTAGCGTGGGTATTGATATGCCCATTTAGTTTCTTAGTTCGGATTTGTATCAACGACCTCACAGCCTTAATCCATTCGGAAAGAGTATCTACGTCTTCTTTCTCGCGTTTAGCCCATTGCCTGGCATAATCCTCGACTGAATCCATCAGTATTTTGAAGTTGTATTTCCAATTGATGGATTTAGGCTCACGATATTTCGGACCTTTGGATAACAAATTTCGCAGGAAGTGTTATTGACAATGTTGAGGTCTCCGGTAATAACGTGGCCAGCCGGATTATATGTGAATTGGGAACTAGCACAGGTGCAATCAGGAGGTTTAGACTTGAAGTCGTCAATGTTGAGATCCTGCAAAACGTGTTTGTAATTGAAAATTTTAGTTGCAATTGGTTTGGTATAGGTATAAGAAATTATTGGTACAGACTGATCTTTAAAGTAAGGAGGTATTTTCGACTGAACTAATTTATGATGAAGGATATTGCCCAAGTTGACGCCATCGAGACCTTTGTTGGCAAAGGAAAGTTTAAGAAAAGATCTTTTCTCTTTTTCATCTTTTCCAATGCGAACTGGTTTGAAAAGTCTGTGACTTGCAATATCCGAAATAATAGCTGTAAGTTTGTATTGGTTTGAATGAGGGTTTGTAACAGTGGTTTCCAAACATAAATTGAACAGAGAATGAAGTTTTGAAAGGGGTAATGAATACAGTTTCGTGCGAATGTGATGAATACCTAACGGCTTTTGTATAAATGGCAGCAAGTCATTAATAGAGACATCATGCAAAGTAGGTGATGTATATTGACGATGACCATGACTGCGTCTACGTCGAGGAGTAGAGTTGAAAATATTCATCACATTCACCGAGCTACAGGAAGGACTAGATAGAATACCTAGTGGTTATCCCAACCTCTCATAGGCAACATGCCAGCTGGCAACTTACTAGTCACTGCTGCTACAATGTTATGTGGCCAAACCTACACACACATAGGCCAATTTGCTGAGTTTATGAATTTAAAATTTATTGGAAGTTTAAATTCTACACCATACAACGTGAAATTCTTATGCCAGTTCTTGCACACACATGGATGGTAATAGAGGAAAAATTATTAGACAAAGTCAAAGCTTCAAAAAGGCCACTAAGGCTTGCAGGAGATGGTAGGTGTGATTCGCCTGGTTTCAATGCCAAACACTGCACATATTCATTACTTGACATTGATACACAACATATTTTGGCTTTTGTCACTATCAAAATTACTGAAACTGGGAGTTCCTCTAAGATGGAGGTGGAGGGTTTCCGTCGATGTATGAGGTATCTTTTAGACAAAGATTTTCAAATTGCTGTTCTTGCAACCGATCCACATGTCCAGATAAGAAGTGTAATGGACAAACAGTATCCTGAAACTGAACACCAGTTTGATGTATGGCACTTGGCAAAACGTTTCTGCAAGAAACTCCAACAAAAAGCCAAACTGAGGGGAGCAGAAGACCATCGATTAAGGCTATATGCAATCACCTATGGTGATGTGCTAGCAATTGTAACGGTGATAAGGAACGATTAGAGGAAAGTTGGGTTTCAATCGTTCACCATGTGAGAAACCAGCACACATTTGAGGGCAAGACAGTCACATCCTGTGCACATGAAGAGATAACACCAGATATAGCTGAGAAAAAAAGGTGGTTTGTGAAAGATTCGAAAGCACACAATGCTCTGAAAGAAGTTATTTGTTAATGTCTTCTGATTAACAAAATTAACGCAAAACGATATTACAGACATAAAAACATTAAACACAATTTATCTACTTAAAAAGTCGCTTTCATTCTAAAGAATTACAGTAAAGGAACTTATATGTAGAAGTATTACATAATGTTTGCTTTAGTTTACCATCATACCTAAAATGAAGATTACACTTTGCTTAGCTTTGCACTCAACTCTGCCAATCCTTCAATTGCTTCCATACGTTCAAATAGGTTTAGGTGTATACTAAATTGTCGTTGCCTATAAATTTCGGAAAGAGGAAATTGATTTTTTAGTATACAAAAACATATTATAATTAGGGATGTCAACGAGTACTCTAGTATTCGAGTATCGCTCGGTAGTACCGAGTATCGAATACCAAAGCGATATTAGTATAATAATATTGCTGTCTTCTTTATATACAATTTATCTTCTTGAGAACCTCTTACGGAAAATAAAATAGGCATCACTGATTAATCATACTATTAATTAAATTCATTTTGTTTCGAATGCTTGTGCTAAATTGTCATCTAAAATGCCTCCGAAAATACGTGGGCTATACCTAGGCTAACACTTTAAATTTAACATTTCTTATCCATTTCGTCACATCGGTAAAGTCAGAGCAAATATTTTAGTCTGGTAAACAGTTATTTACAAAGTACCAAAACCGACTGTCCCCAATAATAGTTTGCAAGAAAAATTTACCAAATAAATTAAATTTGTTGCATTCTCTGATGACCCTCAGTGAAGAGTTAAACTTCTAATCCTTACGCCTTTTAAAAAATAAAATGTGTTTTCTTAACGATTACAAATACTATTGTTTGATATAGTTTTTCCTTGTTATAATTTTTAAATAGGTGTTCATTAAATTATATTGATTAGATTATTGTTTTTGTTTACTTAATTAGTACTTATATAGGTAATGCGCTATTAATTATGGTGTGTAATTCTTTGTCCCAGATACTTATGCAGATGGTTTTTCGTCCGTTTAACAACAAACCACAGAATGTAAAGTATGTATTTTTGTGTTTCCGTGTTGTAGATATATTCCAGAGCGAGTACTCGAGTATCGATCGATAAAACCAACGAGTACTCGATTAGTAATTGTCCACCGAGTTGACATCCCTGGTTATAATGCAATTAATTTGTAATCACGTTTTTATTAGTTACATCGAATATTGAGGAGTAGAGTACACGGTTTACCAGACTGTGGCTAAGGAGAGCCGCCATTTTATTTGTATATGATTTTTACTCCGATAAACATGACCAATAAAATAAAATAACAAAAATACCTAAACTCAAGGAAAATTCACAACGAAAAGTCCTTTATCAAATGGCAAAATCAAAAGCTCGAATACAGCAAACGAATGGAAAACATTTGACATATTCATGACTTGGCGTAGAAAATAAACATATCAAATTTGATATCTGTTTTGTATTAGCATTGAGATAACTGTATTATATTTTAAGCCATGCAAAATTATGGTTATACCGTTGCGACATTACAATCTACTCTTTTACGTAGTTCAAGCCCAAAACACAACACAAATCGATATCCGTTACCGTTTAATTTTATCAAATATGGTGTAGTCCAGTCCTTCTTGTTCCAGACCTTGTCAACTTTATTTCTTATATAGTGTGTGTGGGTGGTTTTTTTTTTTCTTATTTTTTTTATCTGGTTCATTTTAGTAACTGTTTTAGATATATGTGTTCATTTGACTTTCTGTCCTCTACTAATTCATTTGAACTCTGGTGGATACATTGTAATTGTTTCTTCTGATTGGTTGGATATATTAAGTATAATGTTCATTTAATTTATCGAAATTGAATGCATCACGTAATTATTAAAAAAATATATACAAAGGTTCCCCAGGAAAGCAATGACAACTGCAAACAACATACATTATTCTGTTATTTGACATGTTATCTAATAAAAATATTTACTTCAGTTGTAAAACAGTGGTTTTTTTTGTTTGTTTTTTTCTTTTTTTTTTTTGAATCAGCCACAAACAATGGAAAATTCACAACGGTTACAATGACCTACTATTCGTCCGTTATTGCGAACATGATTATATTTAAACTAAAATAAAGAATGATTTAAATTGTAAAATTTCACACGGGAAATATAGAAAGGAAACGGACACTTTGTATTATCCAATTGTTTTCAATATTTCAGTACTACAATGTAAACCTTTGCACTAGTTCTAATATGATCTAATGAATTTTGTTTTTTCGTTAATTAATTATTCTTGTTTAAATGTTAGTCGTCGAAGAGTATTTTTTTTATAAAAAGCAAGTATGATGAAGGTTGGTAGATTCGATTTTGAACACTGAATGACATTTGAAATGTTAACATATCAAAACGGCGTATATGAATAAAAATAGCGATGGCTATATGTGGCATAAAGTGAGCCATGTTCTTTGCAAATCAAATCGATAAATGTTTAGTAATATGCAATGCCAGCTGCTTTCACACCATCGATATACAGGCAAACCTGGATAAACCGGACCATGAAAAAAACGGTTTAATGTCCATCCTGGCCGAAAATCGAATTCCCATTTTCCCCTTCAAAATTCTTTGTAAAATTACCCTCTGTAAACCGAACCCTCTGTATTCCGAATTCAAGTCTAATTATGTAGTCAAATTCTTTTAATTATTACCTGTCAAAACCGGTTTGTTTTAACTAATTTAACACAATAACAATACTGATTGATATGCAATCAAAGCATAATTGTTTAAACAAGATTGTTTTTTCGGGATAATCAATTAGTGAGGTGTTAAACCGTGAACTTAATATAGGAAGCTTTTTGTTTTATTGAAACACTATTAAGTTTTAAGCAAAAGAAACTAAAAGAAACGCCAAATACATGCATATCTCATATAAAACTTACACTGTAACTTTGATAATTTTTTTCAAATCGCAGAGTAAGAAATTTACATCGTGTTTTCCAAATGATGGGTTCCTTGTTGTGCACCCCGAAATCAATGACCCTGATAATGAAGACCCGGATGATGACATTTCATTGTCGAGTTTATGGACATCACCCATTGTATGACAATATTTCCATCATGTTGAAAATTTCGTTTGATGAAATGTTTGCTTTTTTTTTTCGGCTATGCCAAAGAAGAAAATGAACGATGGAAGTAAAACGAAACACTCGTTTTGCAATTCAAACAACGCAAAGATTATGATGCAGATAAAAATAATGAATTCAAAGTGAACGTGAAACTGAGGAGTCAGAGACTGGTGCTACTGGGTCAGATTTGGCAAACGATGATATGTATAAAACCGTTATTTAATTACTTTTTTTTAATTCGGGGGACAATGAATATCTGACATTATTACAGCCAATAAATAATATGATTCAAAACACAATCGCGAGTATTTAAATTGTGACAAGGCAGGGAACACACGACTACTGGATACGACAATTGGGAACTGCGACACCATATGATTGCAATAACAAAATTGATGGCATGGGTATTCTTTCTAGTCCTTCCTGTAGCTCGGTGAATGTGATGAACATTTTCAACTCTTCTCTTCGACGTAGACGCAGTCATGGTCATCATCATTATACATCACCTACTCTCCATGATGTCTCTACTTACTTATAGGGGTTTTTTACGACCTTGACAGGCTATAAAGCCCTCGCACGGTCGGTGATGTCTCTATTAATGATCCGCTGCCATTGATACAAAAGCCATTAGGTATTCATCACATTCGCACGAAGCTTTAATAATTACCCCTTTGAAAACTTCCTTTTCTGTTTAATTTATGTTTGGAGATCACCGTTACTAACCCACTTTCAAACCAATACAAACTTACAGCTATCATTTCAGATATTGCAAGTTACAGACTTCTCAAACCAGTTCGCATTGGAAAAGATGAACAGAAGAAAAGACCATTTCTTAAATTTTCCTTTGCCAACAACCAACAAAGGTCTCGATTCCATCAACTTGGGCAATATCCTTCATCATAAATTAGTTTACTCGAAAATATCTTCCTATTCTAAAGATAAGTATGTACCTATCATTTCTTATACCTATAACCAACAAATTGCAACTAACATGTTTAATTACAAACACGTGTTGCAGGATCTCAATATTGACGACTTCAAGTCTAAAAAGTAAAATAACAAAAATACCAAACTCCGAGGAAAATTCAAAACGGAAAGTCCGTAATCAAATGGCAAAATCAAAAGCTCAAACACATCAAACGAATGAATATTGCAAAACACTTGTCCTACCTCCATGACAAATATGTTGTTGTCCCCGCAGATAAAGCCCCAAACAATATCGTTTGTATGTGTAAATCACATTACATAAACTGCTTGCTAAATTAGTTAGTTATCGACAATTAACTTGGAAACTCAACATATACTCCCAAGACACTTACTAAAGAGGAAATCTTGGATAATCATAGGTCTGTTCTATGTTCCTTTGGAATTTCGACCAAAGATGAAGAACTGGATCTTCCATTACTGTATTGGATAAATAAACTACATACATGTCCTTACACACAACGGTATATTGCTGGGTCTTCCTTAACATCAATGTGATCAACAATCAAATCCGGGCTTCAAAGTTATTGTGAAACTACCGATTCTAGAAGTGGCGTGAATCAGATGTGAATAATAAAAAATTAAAACGATCTTTTAGAGTACATTCAATCTAAGTCTCTTTCATCTTGCAATAGTATTAAAACATTTGACTTTTCTACACTTTACACAAGTATTCCCCATTCCAAACTAAAAGACAAATTGAAAGAGTTGGTTCTGCTTTGTTTCATAAAAAAAAAAGGTCAACGTAGATACAAGTATCCTGTCTCAGGTAGGGGAAAATCCTTCTTTGTAAAACAAATCACTCTGATTCTAACAACAAATTTTCTGAAACTGACATTATCAAGATGCTTGATTCCTTGATTGACGACAAGTTTGTTACGTTTGGAGGACGTGTTTTTTAACACACAATCGGCATTTTTATGGGAACAAACTGTGCCCCTCTTCCTGCCGACTTTTTTCTTTATTCATATGTGGCTGACTTCACACAGGAACTTTTTAGGAAGAAAGAAAAGGAGTTAGCAGTATCCTTTAACTTTACTTTCCGCTACATAGATGATTATCTCTCACTTAATAATTCTTTTTTTTAACATCAACTAATTCTTTATTGCACTAGAATCTAGTTGTTAACAACTGCCCTATATAGTACAGATATTTTATATAAAGGTTTATCCCTGACGGTTATTCGTCAATGAACCAGGGGATTGACTTCACGAAATTGTATATTCTTCATTGTTAGAATAGTTTACATTTTCATTTTACATTTATTTTGCGGATATCTGTATTCTCCGTTTACGGTTTGTTATTTACAGTGATTAATCACTAAATAATTCAAAATTTGGTGACTATGTTGAACGAATTTATCCCATCGAACTTGAGATAAAGGATACAACAGATACAGTTAAGTCTGCCTGATATCATGACTTACATCTAGAAATTGACAATGAGGGTCAGTTGAAAACAAAACTTTACGACAAAAGAGATGATTTCAGCTTCCTAATTGTGAATTTTCCATTTCTACGTAGCAACATTCCAGCAGCACGTGCATACGGAGTATATATCTCCCAGGTGATACGATATTCCAGGGCTTGTATTTCCTATCATGAATTCCTTGAAAGAGTGTTGCTGCTCACAAGGAAGCTATTAAACCAAGAGTTCCAAGTGGTGAAGAAAAGTCATCCCTTCGTAAGTTTTACGGACGCCATCACGAGTTGGTTGACCGCTATGGAATATCCGTTTCACAGATGATATCGAATATGTTCCTGATGTCGTAACTACAATCCCGTATCCTTTTCCCGAATGTGACCTACCGACTTAGACTTATTTCCGGGTTTGAAATAACACGAACAACACGACAGGAGTCACATGTGGAGCAGGATCTGCTTACCCTTCTGGAGCACATGAGATCACCCCCAGTTTTTGGTGGGGTTCGTGTTGCTCAGTCTTTAGTTTTCTATGTTGTGTTTTGTGTACTATTTTTTGTCGATTAGTCGTTTTCTTTTTAGCCATGGCGTTGTCTGTTTTTTCTTTTTTTTTCGACATATGAGTTTGTATGTCCCTCTGGTATCTTTTGCTCATCTTGTATTGTGCATGTCACAATATTTTCACACAAATCATGACATACCTTTTAATAAATATTAGGTTATTTGTTTTTATTAGTTTACAATTTACAATGAGACAGAACTTTTACATGCAAAATATCTGACGTAACAAGTCAACAATTTTCTGTCAATACGGAAACCTGAATAAACCGACTCACCGTCCAAACCGGTCCTTGTTCATAGCCTCATAGCGGGCTGGATTATACTGAAGTTATTATCTTCGTCAAGAAGTCAAGTAAGTCAAACATAAATCGAAAGCAGTTCTTATTCTTTTCTTGTAACAATACAAATAATAAACTGCTGGGTATGATATCTCTTTGTATTCGATTATTGAAAGATGAATCATGTTTTCCAATGTTTGTCATAGTATTTAGCAAACGTTTAGCACAACATATAAAAATCTTAATTTCAAGCGACCGTCATACACGTGGGGGTTCAGCTAGCTATAAAATCAGGTTTAATCCACTATATTCTACATAAAGAAATACCTGTATCAAGTCAGGAGTATGACAGTTGTTTTCCATTCGTTTGATGTGTTTGAACTTTCCATGTTGCCACTTGTTCAGGGATTTTCCGATTTCAATATTCCATTCAAGTCCGTGTGTTTGTTATTTTACTTTTCAATACCTTTAAACATGTTCAAGACAGGAAAGTTTGTTCCACGTGGATGTATAAGATATAAAGCCGATAAATTAGGACTGTTACAAGAGAAAAGTATGTCTGATATTGGAGGACATTTTGCTTTGCTTCAAGCCAAATATAAGCGTTCAGAAAACGAAGTACTCCCTCTGTTCTGGGCTTCATTTTCTCCCATTCGGACGAGAAGCTGATGCATATTTGTACTTCCCTAAAAAACGCAAGCGTCAATTTTAGAATCGGGGTTTACTGTTTGATTGGTGACCATGCTGTTACACACTAGTCAACCGTTTTGTTTTGTTTTCTGAGACTATATTGATCATTTGGTGTCCGCTACTGAAAAAGCATACACATCCGAACTTAATGTTTATCGTCTGATGTAGATGGATATTTATAATTACAGTCAAGACATCTTCAAATTCAGCATGTACATTGCGTGATAAATAACATGATTGTCGTTTTCAAGTTCACACAAAGTCGTAATATAATTCACAATGTGTTGCGTTAACAAATATATAGCGCAAATACATACGAACTATACTCGAACATGTGCACTTATATGTCATATAATTGTTTTCTGATTTATAAGCAAATGTAACTTACATATCATGATGTCAATGTTTTTTTTTTTTTTTTTGTCTAATATCATATGATAGGTTTTTTTTTTGGAATTATTCTGTTTCAGTTATATTGTTATATCTTGAAAGCTGAAAGTTAAACCAGCAGCATAGAATGAACACAAATAGATAAACATACATTCATGTCCGATTTACAATTTTTCATGTTTTTTCTTCAATGTTCTCTTTCTTTTCTGTATTATGCCACGAATTATTTGTATAATTATGTTTTCAAGCATTGCATTAAAACACCATCTTATTCAAAACTACACTGTTATGTTTTAAGCGATGCTATTTGCGCGTCATTATATCGCTCTGATACAATTTTACCATGTTGTTAATCCAAATGTATTATTTGTTACCGGTTAATCCTGATTAGCGTTTGTCCGTCAAAAGTTATAATTAAGTTGCAGATTTCGGTTTATAATTGTCTATACTGAGGTCCTTATGCAGTGATCAGTATATAATTTAGATAACATTTTATTTTTAAATTCTTTTCATCTACAATTTGCGCCAGCTTTTTTTATCAATCTAATATGCTGCCTAACATCAATCTGATCTAGGGTTTAACAACGACAGCTGAAAAAAGGCAGAACATTTTTCTCTGTTCTTTTTCAAGTAGAGATCAAGTATTTCATCGAGCAGTGAACACCGTCTTGTCTTGTTTCTTTATTTTTTTCTCCCCATGATGGGTTTTCTCACATTCATTATACGATTTTGGAAGAATCTAAAACCTGTATAGTCTGTAAAGTGTTGTTAATTTATGGTGAGCGTTTGACATCAGTTCCCGTAAAACCTCTTGATCGCGGGTACCTATAAAGTGCGAAACAAAATAGAAATGGAACGGAACAAAACAAAACAAAACGAAACAAAACGACATACAGCAAAACGAAACGAAATGAAACGAAATAATTATTTATTTTATAATTTTAACTTAAATCTCTGCCAAATGTCTTATAATACAATATGTTTGTGTGTTGCAAAATTTGCATGCATCTGAATTTCATTGTTTTAGTTGTAACAAATCAAATGAAACCGGCAGAGGGCGAACAAATAATTTCAGGGATGGAGGGGGTCGTACATACCGGTGCTTACTGCCTAAGTGTTAAGTTTTCACACGTCGTTTTGAATGATAAAAGTTTTTACGGTAAAATATTACCCTAGAAAGAAAAAAGGGGTGGTACACCTGAGATAAATAATATAAATGAGACTATATTTCAGAACTGGGATATTGAGGACACGCACGTGGGTCTCAATCTAGATTTGGGGTTCTATGACTAAATGAAGGTATACACAGACGTGCCGCTGGAATGGGTCCCCTTTTTATATTTAAATTATATTAATGGCATACAATGAATTTCACTGAGGTCAAATATCAATGGGTCAGTAATTTTCATCCGAATTATAAACGATGTTTGTTTAAATACTGTTTTATCGTTTTTATTCAAATTAAGACATGTAAGATATCAAAACTTGTACTTGGATGGAGAGTTGTCTCATTGACACTCATACCACATCTTCTTATTTATATTGTATAATATGTGATTACTGAGAAAACTATGAATGGGTAATGATTTTGCCATAGGAAACATATTAAGTGTCGTGATTTTTCTCAAGGTTTTAATTCATGAAATTTGGGTGTTTTCCCAGCTGCACTACTGCACCCAAAATCCCATGTTTAGTTCGACCCTACTCCCCGTGAATGAGAAATAACCTTCATCATACGAGAGTGGTTTGAAAGATTTTGAAGCAAACTACATGTATTTCAATCCTAATATTATTGAAAATTAAACGTTTTAGGATAAACGTTGGGAAGTTTTTATCATTTGCGGAATTACCAGGAATATAAATAGATATGATCGTGCCACTTATAATCCCCTCCTTTTGCCCTTCCACCCAGGAATTTACCTTCACGTACTGTTGCACCCAGATTAAACACAGAATGAAAACAAATAATTGAATTTGACCTAAAAAAAATCTATAATTTCACCCCAAAATATTGAGAATTAAAGTATAGGACATGCATATTAAATTGCACATTGCAAGAACACAATGAAATACTCATACCAATGTTAAAATCGTAATACAAATAGACAGGAAATACGAAAAAGTTCAAAAATCATTGCATAACAAATATATTCGCGAAACGTATATATATTTATAAAGGTGCATATCACGTATGTTTACATCATTGGTGTTTTCTGACCTGAAGTATTCTCATAAAACTTATCTGGTGCATATATCTCCTCTACAAAGTTATATTCGTATTTATCAGTCTTTGCCTAAAAAGAACAATCACTTATAAAGTTACTAGCTTACTTAACTCCGAGGTTGTATCAACTATGGAATATGTATAGATGACCTGCTCGTTATTGTCTTATTGAAAAATATCACTGAAAAGTATGTTAGTGTGGTCAACACGTTGCTAAATGCTATATATCATTTTTGACAGAAACGCAACATGAAATTTCATCGAAATGTAACCATTCTTTTAAGAGCAAAGAAAAGTATGCAGTCAAATGGTTGCAAAATGTTGATTATAGCTACTCAAATGTTCCTAACCCTCATTTTTCTTCAGCAGCAGACTGTACTATAGCTATATACAGTAAGATTACTAAGTGTACGCTCACTCGGCGGAGGAGAGGAGATTTTAACCCAAGATAAATTCCGCTTCAATGGGCATTTTTTCTCGGAATTTTCGGAATGTCTGCTTATAATCGCGTGCATAGCAGAGAAGTTGATCTCACTGAGCATGCTGAAGATAGCATCCATGGCGTACTCAAATCCTTAATTGATTGAAATTATAAAACCCGACCCGAAATAATCCGATTGAATTCACTTTAAAGATCGGAAATTATCCAGCATTTGCATATTTAATTTAAGAGACCCTTAAGTATCAAGAAAATAAACAGATCATACCCTAAATTATTCGAGTTTAAGTTGACATAAATCCAATAAAATTTTACCTGGACAAACATGTGACGAAAGGAATTTGCATAGCATTACAAAACACTTACCCGAAATCTGACATTCTGACAAAAGGCTACCTGAAATCTGCTTTCAAAACCAGTGCAGACCCGAAAGACCAATGCCAACCTGAAATTTCTTGAAACTCACAAAATGCCCAGAATTTTCCTCACATAAAAACTGTAGTTATCCCCAGCCCTCCCAGTTCAGCCGAGAAGACAGCCATCACTGTAACCAACCTAGGTTTAAACATCCATACCTAAACCTGACAGCGAAATAAAGCGTAAACAATGATCCATTATTAATGCTTTCGTTCGATATGTGTGACTCGCGGCTTAACGTCAGCTCGGGAGCAAATATTTCATGTTCACGACAACAAATAAACCAACATTACGATATGTAATGTTCTTTACATGTAAATATAAGCCGAATGTAAACCTGCATACACAAAAAGAGTCCACAGAAAAACATTCTAATCACTCAATCATTTCCCGATAATCCCACTTTTCGGACCCATATATATCAGTTCACACTGTTTTTCCCTATATTGGTACATTTAAAGACATGTTGGTACATATAAAGACATTGAGCGGGGACATTTAAGTTGAAATTGTAAAAAAATATTTATTTCGTTTCATTTTGTTTCGTTTTGCTGTATTTCTTTTCGTTTTGCGCTATTTCGTTTCGTTTCGTTTTTGTTGTTGTTTCGTTTCGTTTTGTTTTGTTCCGTTCCGTTTCTATTTCGTTTCGCACTTTACAGGTACCCTTGATCGCGGCGGCCTAATTATGCATAAAACCTATAAAATTGTAATGCAATGTGTCTGGTTTCTGCATTTCCAACACCAAACTTGAATATTGTTTGTCTATATCGCACTGCGAAATTGCTATATTTTAGACAATGGAATCTCTGCAATTGCGTTCCGCAAATGTTTCTTTACCTAACAATACATAGCACTATGCCATGAAAACTCGTTCTGTCAAGATTTTGAATTTTCAATGGAACGGTGGAACAATAATCTGCCTAGCTATTGCATTCCAATTCTGATGAGAGTCGACATGGAATGCTGAGAATACCTAGACAATCATTGAGTACTTTAACTTCTTAATTTTCATTTTGTTTTGTCTTCATCATTTTCATGTAACCAGCCTGAGAAAACATTTCTACATGTACTTGCTTACACAATGTCAATGTTTATTAGTCGATATAAGTTATGAATAATAGTTTTTTTATCATGATTTCCTTGATACAGAGTTTCTCGTAACTAACTTCCAGTCCTCTTTTCCACAACGTGATATTGCCGAATGAGACGTATCACTAAATGTACTTATATGAACAACACGAAAGGGGAGACAGGTTGAAAAGGATCTGTGTATCTTTCCTGACCACCTGAGATGCCCACGGTTTTAGTAGGGTCCAGGATGACCAATCTTTAGTTTTCTGTTTAGTGTTTTGTAATCTTTGTCCTTTTCGTTAAAATACCGTGGCGTTGTCAGTTGGAATGCCCTGTTCTTATAATCCCTTATCCTATATTTTAAGAAGTAATCTATACAAAGTCCGGTTTGTGTTTTTGTTTAATGTTTTTTCTGCATTGTATCTCTCTGATGAGTTAAGCCTTTTTCAACTATAGTTTGTTCTATTGTTGTTTTGTAACATCACTGTCCCAGGTTGCTGTTTGTTCTTATTTTGTTTTGTAACATCACTGCTCGAGTTAAGGAGAGCACTCACAAACATTTTGGGGCCCTTTATAGCTTGTTGTTCGGTGTGAGCCAAGGCTCCGAGTTGAAGACCGTACGTTGACCTATAATGGTTTACTTTACAAATTGTGACTTGGATGGAGAGTTGTCTCATTGGCACTCATACCACATCTTCTTATATCTATTAACCCCATCACATTGTGTATGTGCATGTCCCAAGTCAGGACCTGTAGTTCAGTGGTTGTCGTTAGCTCATAAAATTGAGAATAGATACGGGGAATCTGTCATAGAGACAACAACCCGACCAAAAGCAGAAAATAGCCGAAGGCCACCAGTGGGTCTTCAACACAGCGAAAAATCCCGCATCCAGAGGAGGGCTTCAGCTGGTCCCTAAACAAAAATATATTCTAGTTCAGTGAAAATGGACGTCACACTAAAACTCCAAAACATATAAATGAACTAAAATTAAAATAAAAAGATACATGACTAACAAAGGCCAGCGGCGCACAAATGTGACGGGTTAAACATGTTTTGTGAGATCTCAACCCTTCCCCAATACCTCTAGCCAATTTAGAATAAACGAACACACACCAATACGCACAGAAAAACTCAGTTTAAAAGAAGTCCGAGTCCGATGTCAGAATAGGTAACAAAAGAAACAAACTAAGCAAAATGACAATGATACATCAATTAACAAAGGACTAATAGCAGTTACTGACATGCCAGCTCCAGACCTTAATTAAACTGATTGAAAGATTATGTCTTCATCATATGAAAATCAAGCACAATTCCTCCCGTAAGGGTTTAGTATCATATCATCATAAAATATACGAAAAGAACATAACCCGTATCATACCAACAACTGGTTTTAGAATAAATGTGTTTATTTCCGATGCAAAGACCCTATGAGTGAATCAATATTAATACCAACATATGCTACCTTTAATGACCTGACATATTTGGTTTTTTTTTTTTTTTTTGGTATGTGTCATTTTTTTTTTTTTTTTTGGTAAATTGTTTTGTTCTAAATTAAGCCGTTTGATTTTTCAATTGAATTGTTTCATATTTTTCATGTCGGGGCCTTTTATAGTCGATCATACGTATACGGTATGTTTTTTCTCATTGTTGAAGGCCGTATAGTTGCCTATAATTGCTTGGATAGTTGTCTCATTGGCAATCATATCTCTTTATTATTATTGACAAAGCCTCGAGAAATAAAAAGAAAACGACCGACAACAAACAACAGTATACAAAACACAACATCGAAGTCTTAAAGCTGAGCAACACAAACCTCATCAAAACCGGGAGTGATCTCATAAGGTCTGGGTGGGTAAACAGATCCTACTCCACACATGACATCCGTCGTGTTACTTCTATAGAATATGTGATAAGCTATACCAAATGATAAGACATCACACAGTAGCGGATTATTAATCGACTCATATTTAACCCTAAGGCATAACGTGCACTAAATTAGAAAATAATCGATAAATTTTCAAACTCTTAAACTTAACTGAGTGTTATTTTAAATTTGAAACGTTTGGCATGACAAATAATAGATAAGACTGTTATTAGTATTAACAATTAAAATATAGAAAGATTAAAAAGCACAAAAAAACAACCCATTAAAACGATATCAAAGGCAACACGAACCCCTTTAAAACACAATTAGGGGTGATATCGGGTGTTCCTGAAGGTCAATAGATCCTGCTCAACATGTGTCACTTGTCGTGTTTCTTATTTAGGTACATTCTAGGTAATAGGTCTAATTAGGTAGGTCATTTTCAAGGAAAAGATGGCGGGAGTGTGGTTACGACAATTGGAACATATTTGTTTGCGTCTGTCAAACATACATTCAATAACTCATGATAGCGTCCATAAAATTTTACAATCTTTCATTCATCTTATCTTGGGAAAATTAGAATAAGGACATCTTTGCTGAGCAAAGCACAATGTGTATGTAAACACAAAATCTAATCAAAGATAGCAAAACGGATAGCAACTTATTTTCAAAGTTCCAATTAAATGGTTCAAACAAAGATATAGACATCTAGATGTTAAGGTAAGGAGAGTGATATTAGCCCAGTAATCAGGACTCCTTTAATGACATCGAATATCAATGATACGGTCTTAGTCTGTGAATTTTATGTTCGTCCATTTCAAATTATTCGCAACGCTAATATGTTTCTACACACAGTTGGTCTTCACCATATTAATAATAATGATTCGGAATTTCTATGGTTCAATATTTAATAACTTTGTTTCTAATTTAGTAAAATAACTGTTTATTTGTCAGTCCCAATAAATAGTTAATGTACACGAAATGCTGGTCTTGCGGAACATATTATACTTAATGCTTCTCTGGAGCGCTAGAATGATTTTGTTAACCAATATAAAGGGGTTTATACAGAATGGCAAGTCACGAGTTAACAAAATGTATCACAAACTTATTATCATTCTTCATTATACTGTCCAGACACCGCTATTCCCGGACTATTAGTCCCAGGGAGTATCATCAGCTTTATTGCCGGCGTTTCGGTACTGAAATGATTTATGACATCTTTTCCTGACATTGTTCATTTATAAATTAAGAAATTGCTAGTAAAGTAGGCTTCTTACTTCCGCAGAAAAGTTGACCTTATATATTTAAACTATTACTTTAGGTACCTTTTGTCATATAGCTTTTCACTTGCTTCGGTACATGTACTTCTACATCTTGGCTTTCAAAATTTTTGGCCTTAAGCGTTCCTGAGGAATGTAAAATGTAAATACCGAAAAGTGCATCGGGTTTTATTAGAAATTCAGTTGGTCCTGAACCTGTATAAATTGGAACGAAATTGATGTGTGTGTTTGTCACGCGTACTAAATTACTTCTACTTAAAACTTCTATAAACAAAATAACAAACGCAAAGAAATATATATATATATATATATATATATATATATATATATACAATTTTCAATTTTATATATACAAAGAAGTGGTCATAAACACTGTGGTAAAATACAAAACAACTATTAAGGTACACAATTACCTTTTACTAAATTTTCCTAGAACAATTCTAACATAAACTGAAAGCAAATCCAAAGCGCATACAATATTTTGTAAGAAGGTAGTTCATCATTTACTTACTCTTTAAGTTTCTAGAACATATATACATGTATATTTTAACTGCCTGTAAACTAAAACAAAATTAGCCATCTAGATCCATCCGAGCTTGTTGAGTGTAAATTAGAACTGAAGATTAATGTAAATCGGTTCCTTTGTCGAGTCGTTATCATGTCTTTGCTCTTCATTTGTGATAGATCCAGTAGATGAGATTCTGTTATGTCTTTCTCTAATTATCCTGATGTACGGGTGACTTTCCGAATGATCTTGTAATACCATTTGATAAGGGTTTTCATATCCATCTCCAACATTGCCTACCATAACGTTATTTGATGTTTCACTATCAGAGTCATAACTAGTTTGACTCTTTTGATCACTTGATGTTTCTGTATTCGTACTTTCGTTTAGTTGATTGAAATATATGATATTTTCCATCATATGTATGGCAGGAGACGGTATGCACGATACATTTGTATTAGACAGACTTGTGTCATCCGAAGAAATAGACATATGTCGCCCTTGCATTTCTGTTATCTCATGTTGTTCTAAACCATCACCGGGAAAGTCTGTATTCAATTCAGTTGTATTATCATCGGTAGATTGCGAAATGAAACCAGTTGAGATACCAACTGCATGTTGTTCTGTGCGGTTCTGGCCGTGATTGTCGTTGGTGTCTGACGAATATATGATGTTGACAGCGCGGTACGAAATTGTGCCAATTTCATCATACGTATGGTTAGTATGGTCGTCATGCACATTATGATGTCGTTGACCAGGAGTCTTAATATGTTTTACATATAAACAGACGTGAACAACAATCACATAAATAAATAGAACTGTAGCAATGCTGCAAAGTATCACGAAATAACTTCTGTTACTTTTGCTTAACGGAAGATTCTCTGAAATAGTTATATTTCATTACAAATCTGTTAAAATATATATTTAGTTTATCCAGTGGCTACATTAATCTGTCAAGAAATTGTGTCGTTTATTTTTTATTACATAAGAACATTTCATATGTTACCAGCAGAAAAAATAGTATTTGACATCCGCGTTATAAGTAAAAGATTACATTTAACAATCTCCTTCTCGTTATCTGTAGGCAAAGTAATCATACATATGGTTTTCTAATTCTTACACGATTTATCCTTTTCATGACCTGTTAATTTTTTATTTCATCAACGTATGGTTTGTTTGATCTCAGTTCCTCATTGGTAAAAATTCGATGAAGACGTCAAATTTTCTTGTTTTCCTCTGAATTTCCTATGTGACGTCATGAAAAAGGCCACCATACCTGATGACGTCATGTAGAAAGAACACATCTTTTGCAGAGCGTTCGAAAGGAAGATTGAATTTGTCTGTATATCGTTTATAAATCATTAGAGAAACAGATTTCACCACCACATCTAATGCAATACGATATTTATCCACACTCAACATTGAATTTTAATTATTTAAAACCCTAGGCGAACCTCGCGTTTTAAATTTGAAAATTTAACTGTCTCGAGTGGATAAATATCGTATCACAATCGATACAGTGGTACAATCTATAAATATATATATAATATTTTCAATGTAAACATATGTTTTGTAAGTGGAATTGGCGGAAGCAATTTAAAACAATGTAAATTAAACGTTAGACATTTGCATAAAATATGCTATAAATATAATGAATCGTATCTTATAAAATTACATTATGATTTTGTTTGCAATCCTTTAATGCGTATATCATGAATTTCTTTTCATTAGGCCGTGGGACTCAGTGAGCCATTTATTTAGAAAAAACTGTCATTCAGTGAAACCATACAGCATTGACAATAAGTTGGAAAACAAACTTGTCTGGTAGAAAGGGTAACCTAGATACACATGTTAACATAAATGCTTGTAATGTATAAGTTTGATAGTCGTAATTTTCATTCGGTATAAGCGCTTGTTACTGTCTTAAAAAATTGTTCCAATAACAGGAAAACATTTTAAAGTGTGATGCAATTAATAGTTATTGGCAAGGGTTAAGAAGTAGATAAAATAGAAAAGTTCATACTTTTAAGCAAATCGCAAATTGAAAACGGCATTACAAGAAAAAAAAATAACAACAGTCTACAGTTCACAACGTTTAAAAATTAAAGACTGTGGAACACGACCCAAAAACAATGTATGTTATCACGAGAATTTTAAATATTTTGTTTTATTTTTGATGAATATAAATGAGGAACCAAAACCCTAATGAAATATTTATGTACCTATACCTGTTGATTATCAGTATTTGTGTCACTTGTGGCGTTGCCAATATTGTATATGGAACAGGATGTGATCTCCTTAAATGAAATTTTACGAAGTACTCTGAGGCTCATATAGTCCGTAAAGGTGGATCAGTTCATGGTGGCACCCGTTAAACTCAATGTGATGACAATATGCTAGCGTTCGCGTAAATACTTATTTAGTGTTAACAATCACATTAGAAACACAATCTCAGTATCACAAATGATACCATACTCTTGAGCATCTTCCAATTGTATGAGCTTCAATCACTTCCTCTTTTCTTCACATCTGACAACACAGAATGAATAGCTGGCATTTGCCAGTAGCAACACGACCGATACAACGTGTTGAGGAGGATCTGCATACACACCCTGAGCACCTGATAATATCAGCATGTTTTTGTTGAGTTTATGTTGTTCAGTCTTTCGTTTTTATTTGTAGTGTTTTGTTGGTTGTTGTTTGTCTTGTCGTCATTATTCGTTATAATTCTGGGTTGTCCCTTTGGTGTCTTTTGTTTCTTTTTAAGTCTACTTACCTTTATCTATAATTGCAAAATGATAACTACTTTCACCAAGGCGATTTTAACTATAATACAATGGTTTTGAAAATCATCTTTGTTCAATACTTCACTTTCAATCAAAATCACGAAACCTTCAACTCCGTCAATGTTGTTAAACTCCGAGTAAAGCAATGTATAATTCAAAATGTTGTAATGAATTATTTTCTTATTTTGATTGGTTTCTGTCCTATGTTTTGAATGAATATTTCCTCAATAGCAGGGTTACTGTAGACACGAAACGACAGTGTAACTGAATGTCCAACTTTTCCAGTTCTTAAATTTATGTTTCCTGGTGAAAATATGGGTGAACCTAAGACAGACGATGTTAATTTTACTCAGCAGGAGACAAACAATATTCAATCAAAATGCAAAACGATGTATTTCAAATATTAAAATCATTAATGTTATCATAAAGAAATTACAGAATACCAATTTTTAAATACATTATGCAACACTGTACCTAGCAATGTTTTAATTTGCTGAAAAGGTTTTGTTTGAATTCTGCATCATATGGGTACAAAATATAAACAGAACTGCACAATAAGTACCCTTTGGAATAACGACTGATTGTTTATATATCAATCCACTTATCTCAACAAAATATTGTTTCGTTCAAAAATCAAGCATTCTGAAAATATCATCTTCGATGTATTGATTTTTAATCAGCGCTGTATTAAAGTAATATTTGTGATGACCGAATACAAGAAATTTTTATCTTCGATTTCTATTTTGTAGCAATTGGTTTTTTTTTTTGGTTTTTAATTGGGCAAAGGAATAGTAGTGTTAAGCATAACAAAATATAAATTTAATTGTTCGTCAAAGATTTCAATGCACTTTTAAATGCTTGATCGATTAGTAGTGATCTATGCATTTTAAATTCTCGGTTTTGTTCATCTCATTCACACTTTACCCACTTTCTGGCATAGTAGAAATTTCATCAGTCAGAATCCGGGGTTGTCTTTCAAGTTGGTGAGCTGTAGAATTTGATATTCCGGGACTTTCTCTAACAAGTTTCTATGATGTCCATTGCTTACAATATCAATATACAAACAAGATCAATTTGGACGTTTGGAATTTTTCCTTGGGGTAGAGGTCTCTAACATGTTCTTATGGATGAAAGTCTTGGATGATATAGGTTTGGTGCAGGAAATCAAATAAAAGATGTAGTTTTATTAGCAAATTCTACATTAATAACCAACGTTTCTTCAGCGTTTGATGTTGTCGTGAGGGTGAATAGGCTGGTGTTAGGTTTGGCCATATAAATGATATATATTGCAGCTAATATGTACTTTTGGATCCATAACGGATGTGTTTTGGACCTCTTGACATACAATAATTTAACTTTGATAATAATATGGAAATCTGTTTTGTTTGAATGTATTCATTTTCCATTACAGGGTGTTTGAAATCCCCTCTCCCCACATATTTCCATCTGAACATATATATTGGAATATTCATAATCTACGAAACCGGCTAATTACAAATTAAGAAATATTTAAGAAATATAGTCTTTACAAATTAAGAAATATTAAAATTTTACAATTCATAAAAAGTGTTTCGGTTTAAGGCAGACTTTTCTGTATAAAAGAAGAAAAAAACTTATGATTTTGTCTAGTTCCATGAATATTTGACTTCGCTATCGTTATAGTAATCCTACATGATGATTTGTTTTGTCATCTTTTGACATCAAGAAATACAACATGCATGCCTTTTTATATTTTTTTTTATAAGATTGAAGGTATAATAGAAGATGAAGGAGGAAATCATAAATGAAAGAGTAACAAAACAACATAAACAACTAATCAAGAAGGCAGTAAACTATCAAACAATGACAAGTGATTGAAATATGTCAAACTTTATATCTTCTCCAACCTATAAAGGTTATGTTGTAAGAAAATCGAAATTATTAAAAGACAGCAACAAATTCTCAAAAGAAAATGACACAGACCTTCTATCACACAAAGTACATAAGCCTACGTATGGCTGACACATTGGTCTCATTTTAAATGGACAATATCAAAACGGATTTAAGTTTATTCTTAACCGTATCAATTAACAGAAATTCAATTATAACGCAAAATCAAAAGGCAAAGGGACATCAACCAAGTTGTAGGATTTCATGTTGATAATTGTACAGTATGTATGTTAAACATGTGCGTATGAAGGACACAACATCATAATATATACTTCCAGTTCATAGCACAGAACGTCTATCAATGAATAAGCACATTTGGCAGCGTGGCAGTATTTATTCTTCATTTCATTTACTTCGAAGTGATTAAAATTTGAATTTTGAAAATAAAAGAAAAAATAGTACTGATGCAGTAAAACTAAAACCGTGAATGTTAGTATTTGAATATAAATAACTATAAAATAAATAGAAAAATAAAAATATCAAGGAATACAAACAAGAAGAAATCTCATGAATTAATTGAAACTATAATATTTAGGTAATAGGCTTACCAAAACTCATATTAGTGTAAACATATGTTGTTGGTTTTTTTTCTTCAAAATTTGATAAACTATCAGTTAACTCCTTGCAATTTCAGGTAGATGTAATAAATATTCTGTATGTCATTAATGTATTGGACATATATGTATTTGTATAAAACTTATTTATATTACCTTCGTATTTTACATTTGTTGACAAAGTCTGTAAAACATTTCCATAGATATCCGGTATTCCATTACTTACAACACACGTATATCTACCATTTCGTTGGTACGGAAAGGGTATGATGTGTAACTGAATATTTCATTATTCAAATTTACAGAGCGGATAAGTTCCCATACTTTGATAGTTGATTTAGCTGGTACACACTATAAATTGATGGAACTCCATCGCACTCACATTTAAACTGTTCATTCGTATAACGGCCTTTAACTACAGGGCATCTCCAATTCAGTGAAAGACATTTATTTTTAATATGTTTTACCTTCATCTCATTTCATATAATATAACCTTCAATAAAACATTCATTGACGACCACTTAAGTACAGCTCTTTATAAGAACCAGGCAGAGTGCCATATATATGTGATTTATGAAGGTTCCAGATTTTATCTATAATTGGCCTAGTAGAAGAAGTAAATGAATAATGCTCAAAAATAATTTTGAGTGGGAAAATATGAGTGGTTGCCATGGTAACGGACACTCTATTTTTGGTTGTTAAGCGTGGTAAAATCTTTTAAAAATCAGCTAAATCACTAAAATTCAGAGCCTGATTATGAATAGTACAATGCATTTTTCATTAATGTTCATATGTTACATTGATACAATTTGGTTTAAGCTTCATTTAAGTGAAGATTGCATGTCAACCAAATTTGTAAATTTTTGAAAAATTTTGCCAAAAATGCATATTTTCAACTTTTCTGAAATAGGAATTTTGCGAAATTATCAAATTTTCTGTGGTGTTTTTCAGAAAAGTGCAAATGTGTACAGAATAGTTAGCACTGTAGTTATGAAGTTTGGATATTACTTTACCAAATTAAATAGAAAATGCGTGGGACTTTCTTTAATTTTATCACCATAGCAACCAATTTTTTCCTTGAAACGGATTTATTATTTGCAGAATATTGCAGTTTAAGAGCTTAAATGTCCTGAATTGTTTCATAACCGATAAGAAAATACATAAAAGCATCTGCTAACACTAAATTACCATTGTTAATAGTTGCTGACTTAAATAGTTACCACGGAAACACATATTATCCATAGCAACATCCATTCAAAGACTGCATTAATAGAAATTTATGTAAAGAAATACATAAATAGAGGGTGTTTATATTCAAATTGGAATATGACTGCATGCTTTGCTTCACTCACAGTCTTGTCTGTTCTTTTCATAAGGTTCAACAAATGTAATATATAATTTAACAATGGGGTTGGAAGGTTGGGACAAGTGGGACAAAAAGGGGTAGGTTTATTTTTAAAAATATCATGCATGTAGATTCTTGAAAAGATAACGTTTGGTCGGAGAGCCTGATTACAAATAGAATCAATTTTTTCAGAAATTTCATATATAACATCGATACTATGTTTTAGCTTCAGAGCTTAGTTCGCTTGTCATGTTTTGGGATTTTGTCAGATTTTCGGAAACCTCTGGTTTTATTCATTTGAATGCCTAAAAAACTTGGCCATTGACCCCATTTTTCTTTTTATAAATCTTTTACATGTATAATGATAAGCCATTTGTAAAAGTCTTATAAAATTTCAATTATTCTTTAAAAGTTTTTGAGAATGTAAACTTGTCATGGATAAAGCTATGAAAAGTCAAGAGAATATTTTCCCGCCAAAATTCTAATGGCTAATATCTCGAAAACAAGCACATTGACCTGTACATTTTTTAATCTTTTGATTCCTTTATTAATCCCATATCGATATTAACTAGTATTTTGAAAAGTTAATTAATTTGAAACTGAGAAGCGAACTCCTTAAGATTGCAGTTCAACCCTACTTTTAGATTTTTGTTAAAATATACAAAAACACTTATTTTCATTTTTCTGAATCATGGGGTTTTGTGAAATTATCAAATTTTCTCATATGTTTTTTTTTTTTATTGAAAAGTGTAAATAAGTAAAGCATAGCTAGCATTGTAGTAACAAAGTTTGAATACTACTTGACCAAAATAAATAGAATATTGCGTGGGGCTCTCTTGAATTTTATCACCATATTAACGTATTTTCCCTTTGAAACAGCGTTATTATTTGTTGACTTCTGCAGTATAGGAATTCAATATTCTCAATTTTTCCAAACCTTTCAATACATAGAAGCATATATATACTCTAAATCTAAACTACAACGGCTAAGTATTATTACAACAGTTGCCATGGTAAAAATATCACCCATAACAACATCCAATCAAAAGATATATAATATAATTTTATGTAAAAATTATGTTAATAATTTTCATTTTCTAATGGGAATATAACTGCATGCTTTAATCTGTTTAACTCTCAGTCCTGTCCTTCTCCTTGAGAAGACTCAACAAATTTGAATATATACACTGTAGCATTTTGGGGAGAAGTGGAGGTTTGGTAGTTTTGTTTGAATCTCTCATAAATCCATATAAGGAAAATTGAGAGGTTTAGCTATAAAACCTGGTTTAATCTACCAATTTCTACATAAGAAAATGCCTGTACCAAGTCAGTAATATATGACAGTTTTATCCATTTGTTTGATGTGTTTTAGCTTTTGATCTGTCATTTGCTTATGGACTTTCTGTTTAGAATTATCCTCAGTGTTCCGTATATTTGTTATTTTACTTTTTCCTACAACATTTGGTTTCAATCAGGTAATCTATAATTATTCATGAAATGTTACTAACAGATGATGGACTTCATGGGAATTGCAATAGCACATTCCAGCTTTTGTGAAGGTCCATGTATTTTTGAAAGTATTGCTCTGACAATATAATGTCCTTCACCAATGGGAAGAAATTTTGAAATTTTGGCAAAATTCTAATTTTCCTAGCACAATAACTTTCACAAATTTAATCCAAACAGCAAGAGATTCGACTTGAAATCTCACTTATAAATATAAGCTTACAAACCAATAATAGAAACATTTGGTTTAAGCATTTCCAAACTGAAACTGCAGTGACAAGGACAGACAGATGGACGGACTGACCAAAAGAAAACATATAAAGTCATGGTCTTTTAAGAACACTTCACACATAACAAAGGTAAAATCTCTTTGTTATTACTGTGCTACAATCAGGATAATGCAATGCTAAGGTGTACATTAACTGCCTCAGATATACTGCACAGTTCAAAATGTACTCATACCTTAAAAGGCTGATCCTAGACTTTGAAAGTGGTGTAGTTCCATAAAATAAAATAAACAGCTGCGCCATGAGCGCATGTTACGCCCGTCGCTTTTCAAAGAATAAATTTCAATAACTTCTCAATGTCATATCACAAATTCATGAAAAACTAAAGGGAGGTTATGTTAATTGATATAAACCGAACACCAAAGTTCGGCCGTTAGGTTTTCTTGTTTGGATTGTTTTACATTGTCATTTTGGGACCTTTTACAGCTGAGTATGCGGCATAAGCTTTGCTTATTGTTGTAGGCCGTATGATAACCTATAGTTGTTAATTTCTGTGTCATGTTGGTCTCTTGTAGAGAGTTGTCTCATTAACAATTATACCACATCTCCTTTTTAAATTAACAGAAAAGATGAAAAAATCTAGATGAAAGTCGAAAAATATTATATGGTATGTATGACAGAAAAAAGGGCTCCAGAAAGGTTCTCATAAGATGGTCACTTTAAGGCAAATTATACAGTTGACATGCAGTGGCACCAACAAAATTAAAACCTGATCTCTGTTTTGTGGTAATAAGCATTGTGTATATATGTTTCATAAGATTTGGTTGAGGCAAACTAAAACTATAAAATGGAAACCAACTTTGTGACGACTATTGTACTGACGGACATGGGTTAAACCTGCTACCCCCAATTGCGGCGCGGCCATAAAAGTGTTTATTTTAGTTTTGCCCTTGTACCTTGAAATCAAATGTGTGCAATGCACGGGACATTGGAATTTTGTTCTTTTATTTCACATGGGACACTTAAGTCTTGTATTCATGAAAGATTACAACTTGTTGGGACTAGAAAGCATTGATAGTTACAAAGAAAAAAAAATAAGATTGGTATGTACTGCGCTGATTCTAGTGTTGCAGCTAATTGAATAAGACCATGTATGGAATTTGTCTTCAAATTATTACTGTTATTAATCTTGTATTTATGCAGACATTATCAGCTTAGTGGTTTCATTCCAAATCTCGGGATTAATGCAAAGTCTTTTATAAAGGTTACAGAGACAGATACAGAAAATAGGGGCGTAATTCATGTAAAGGTTAAAAAACGTTGAGAGTAGCAAAACGATTTTTTGAAAATTCAACCTAAAAAAGGATACCTTTTACATGTTTACTATCTTAAAAGAGAGGAGGGATTTCAGAGATATAAGAAGTGTGCTTCAGCTGCCCCCTTTCCCCCACAACACACACACACACACACAAAACAAGATGTAATGTTATCGGAATCATAATTTTATGAGATATATGTAGTACGATTCATAGTAAGGAATGATTCATAATTAATACAATAATTTTGCACAATAATTTTGATTTGATAATTTTACCAGTAATAGCATAATTATTTAACCGGGATTAGCACAATTCCAACTTAGTAGATGTATCTATTTGTTTATCTCGGAGATCCTGAATTCCAATTGCGGGATAGTAGTACAACAAAGGAGTTATTGATGATATGTTAATAGCTATATATTAAGAGGATTCCATTATACTGGACTTCTGATGTTAACGATCAACAATTGACTATTATTATTTTAAGTCCCCACCAACTTAAAATTGTTCAATTTGCCTGTCCGTCTATCCGTCCGTCCATCACACTTCAGTTTCAGTTTAGAATTGTTTTGACCAAATGATTCTATTATTGGTTTGTAAGCTTAATATTATGTTACAGGTCAAATTTGTGATTTATGCTGGTGGAATAACATCTCAGACGGGTGTGTGCCCTAAGAAATTAAGAATTTTCTTACAATTGTTAAGGGCCATATCTATCTTGCCTTACCATAAGCCAGGTTGGCCTGGCAATCCCATGAAGTTCTTCATCTGTTAACTTTCAAAACTGATTATCAGATAATGAACTCGAAACAAAGTCCGACCAAACGCAATTATCTTTTCAAGGATCTACTTGTATGAAACATTTTAAAAATCAACATACCCCACCTTTTTTCCAACCCCTCCAAACCCCAATATTACATCATATATTAAATTTATTGAACCATCTGATGAAAAATACCAGACAAGACTGTGAGTGAAGCAAAGAATGAAGTCATATTCCAATTTGAAAATAAACACCCTCTATTTATGTATTTTTTACATACATTTCTATTTATGCAGTTTTGAATGGATGTTGCTATGGATAATATGTGTTTTCATTGTAACAATCGAAGTCAACAACACTTGACGATAGTAATTTAAAGTTTGCGTTAGGTTTTATGTATTTTCTTATCGGTAATGAAACAATTCAGGACATTTAAGCTCTTAAACTGCAATATTCTGCAAATAATAAATCCGTTTCAAGGAAAAATCGGTTTCTATGGTGATAAAACTAAAGAAAGTCCCACGCATTTTCTATTTAATTTGGTAAAGTAATATCCAAATTTCATAACTACAGTGCTAACTATTCTGTACACATTTGCACTTTTCTGAAAACACCACAGAAAATTTGATAATTTCAAAAATTCCTATTTCAGAAAAGTTGAAAATATGCATTTTTGGCAAAATTTTTCAAAAATTTACAAATTTGGTTGACATGCAATCTTCACATGATTCTATTCATAATCAGGCTCTGAATTCTAGTGATTTAGCTGATTTTCGAAAGATTTTACCACGCTTAATAACCAAAAATAGAGTGTCCGTTACCATGGCAACCACTTTTTGAGCATTATTCATTTACTTCTTCTACTAGGCCAATTATAGATAAAATCTGAAACCTTCATAAATCGCACTCTGCCTGGTTCTTACAAAGAGCTGTACTTAAATGATGTAATCATATAGCTGTGAGAAAAAGTGTTTCCAAACATACACAAATGTCAGATATCTTGCTTCTACTAAAGTATGCAAATCATGTCAGTTGTCTTTTTCATGTCGCATATCTGATAAAATTCAATTTTCATGTCTTGGAATTATTTGTTTATTATCTAATGGTATTCAGATAGCGTTTTTCTGCGATATGAATGCCATCAGTAATCATAGAATGTAATTAATATGATTGAATCTTATAATTCTAATGAAACCATTCCAAGGTCTTGTGGTGGTTTGACTCGAGCACAGGAGCGTGAATTCGATTTTTGCTGCGTCATACGTAAGTCAGTAATGTTGGAATTTTCTAGTACTATACCATGAATGTGGCTTTAAAAGGGTAAAGGTAATAAGTTGTCGACTCAAAACATAAAATTGTGTCTGAGTAGTGTAATGCGCCTTAGCAACAGACGGCTATACTGTCTGTCGAATACAAAACTTAATAGATTCCTATATCATTTACAGGTTATTGCCATGAATATGCTTGTTCAATTAGCCGGTTGACGTTAACATTAAATCAGTTAAGTTACTGATGCAAGTTTCCTGACCAGTACCAGAAATTCATGAGATTGGAAAGTCTCATCAGTATGCTTTTGTAATAAATCGCCAAAAAAAAAATAACCCGTGCTCACATTCGAAGCTTACAAATTAATTACGTTTAACATTATTAAGTGTTTTTGTTATTTCGTACACATACGCTGGAATACTTCAGTCTCCGACATTATACTTGTTATTTTTAAATTTAAGCAAGAACGATCTTGACATATTAACCACAAATGATGTGCTGCAGCTTTTTCCAGGTTACAAAATATATAACTGTGTCATGATCGTACATACTTACACCTTATAACTAAATTTACTTCAAGCATGATCGACGAGTGTGTACTATCCACACATTTGTATTTTGTCATATGATCTTTTCGGTTGGGTAAAATGAAAAGCTCACAGATTGGTTATCACCAATTGCTATGACTGATCCATTTGATTCTATCTTTAAAGCAGTGATGTACTGTTCTGTGTCAGAGGAACAATTGATTTCCATTTCTTTTCCTTCCTGTCCTATTATTGTATTGTTATCTGTTTGGTGTAAGAACCATAATTGATCTGTAATGAGAAAACGGCTTATAGTGTATCTTACATCGTATAACCAAATATTTGTACTGACTATGTTTATGTTGTCCTTCTAGAAAATGTACACAGTTTCAATGCATCAATGTATTATATTTTGCAAATGCATGTTTAAAGCATTAACGTATAACTAAAGGCAACGGGTCCAGTCGAAAATCTTAGTCTTGGACTTCACGAGCTATTGGCGACGTTAATGTGATTTCATTTAAAGTTCATGTGGCCTAAGTAAATAAAACAACTATTCAAAGTGCAGAAAATTCCTTTTTTTCATCAGTAGAAGCTAATTAAGCAATAACTTTCCGATTTGAATTTTCCTTGAGTTCGTTTTTTTTTATTCTACTTTTTAAGTTATATCAAGGCTTCTCAACAAAATGATTTGTCATTGTTTGCACATTCAGATTCGAAATGAGCATCATGTCCGATTTGGATGTTAATTAGAATTGATTATTTACGCAAACTATTTCCTGTGTCGTTTCTTGTGTTGTTTTCGCTCAACCGTTATCTAGGTTTTTTCGAGTCGGTTTTTTCGCGAATTGATGACAAAATGGACAGGTTAAATTTGTACTCTGTTCAATTTAGCTGAATGGAAAAATACACGCAAAACATGATATATAATAGCATCGTATTGTTACAAAATGATTTACTAACAGGTAATGCAGCACAAAAAATATGAGTACTACAAGCGAAAACACAAATAATTCAATGAACATTCAGGAAACGTACACTATTAATATGGGGGCATGCTAAAATTTATGGTTTTGATCATTACAGATATACAAATATCCGTGTAATTGTGAATTATTTTATTCTATTTTTATTTTCATGCAAAATATTTGAATTATGAAACCAATCAATAAAACGTAGCTAATTAACAATTTTAACATGTCACTGATAGCTGTGTTCAACTTGTCAAAAGGTGTGATTAGCCAATCAAATTATTATGAGATCTTAATTAATATAAATAAAAGATGTGGTATGAGTGCTAATGAAACACCTCTCCATACAAGTCACAATGTGGAAACAATAAACAATATAGGTCAAAGTACGGCCTTCAACATGGAGCCTTGGCTCACATTGAACAACAAGCTATAAAGGGCCCCAAAATAAGTAATGCAAAACAATTCAAACAGGAAAACCAACGGTCTAATCTATATAAAAACGAGAAACGAGAAACACTTATGAACCATACAAACAAACGACAACCACTGAACAACAGACTCCTGACTTAGGTATGCACATTCTAGCGATCTGTCGATCAACACAAAATATTCGATAATAAACAGTATAAAGATAATGTAAGAAACGTTTCAACAACGATAAATCTTGGAATGTGCAGGCAAATATTACGCGGGTCAACTTTTCGCGTTTCTTTAAAAGCCGAGATCAAAGCGAAAATTAAACACCGATATACGGTATGTATTTCTCTTGTGATCTCAATGATTTGGTGACTTTCCGGACGAATTTGTAATATCATTTGGTACGGTTTTCATTTCCATCACCAACATTGTGTTCACAACATTTTCAATTTTTACTATTAATAGATTCATTCCTAGTTTAATTTTCTATCACTTTGTTTTTCTTTACGTGTAATGTCATTAGTTTGATTGCAATATTTTTCATGCTTGGTATGACAGTTGATCGTATCCACAAAGAATCTGTATTAGAAATGGTCGTGCCATCTGATGAACCAGACCAGAACTCTTTCACGTTCGTAACCGTACGTTCTGGTAAATCATCATCGGGAAATCAGCATCCAATTCAGTTTTAGTATCTTCTGTTGATTGCAAATTAGCACCATCTGAGATGCCCGCTACATGTTACTGTGTCGGGTTCTGGCCTTGATTGTCGTTGCTGTCTGACAAACGTAAGTTGCTGGCAGCGTGGTACGAAATTGTTCCAATATATATATGATAATTTAGTCTTCGAGAACATAATGATGTCTTTGATCCCGAGTCTTATTATGTTTACACATGAGCAGAAGTGGACAATGATAATAAAACGAATAAAACCCTAGCTTTGCTGCAAAATATCAAAATAAACCTCGCCTTACCTTTACTTAACGGTAAATTCCGTGTACTAACTATGATCTTTATAAAAACAAATATTTGTTGGTTATTATGTTTTGTTTTGAATTTGGATTGTTTAAATCACGAAATGCCTCTCATAAAAGCATGATGTGTAGATTTGCCGTGCCATTAATTTAGAAACTGTCCTTGGGAAACCTTCAGATGATTGACAATAAGTAAAAACTTTCACTCGTTTATTTTCATTAAGTTCAAGCGCTTATTACCTGCAATTGAACTAATTCAGTGGCAAACAAACCCTTTAAAAAAAAATGTTTTCAAGGATCATTCTGGCGTCGCCTTGAGGGTTTGACATTGGGATTTGTATAATTTTGAAGAAGAAAAACATGACATGCAAGATCGTATCTTATTCATGATATTGGCAACCGTTAATCTCAAAGTGATGAAAAGTAATTAGTTTCTGCCTATTGAACTCTTTTTATCACCTATCATATTATAATAAACAAAACTCAGTAAATTAAACTCTTCCTTATTCTACGATGTGTTTCAAAAGTTGGCGCCACAACTACTACACCTTTTCTTCGATTGTAACAACACCAAATATGACTTTTTATCGAATTACATTTGCCATGAGCAATACGACCAGTCCCATGAGTTAAACAGGATGTGCTTACACTTTCGAAGCATATGACTTTATCATAGGGTTTTGATGGGATTCGTGTTGATCAGGATTTCGTTTTATGCAGTGTTATGCTTACTGTTGTTTTCCTGTTCGTCATTTTCCCTTTTATGCTATAAAATTTATTGATTGTCTCTTAGGGTATTTCTGCTTTTTATTGTCTACTTACCATTATCTATAATTTCAAAATAATAATTGCTTTCACCAAGGCGATTTTTGCTGTCATACGGTAGACTTGACAATCATCTTTGCTCAATAATTTACTTTCAAACAAAATTTCATAACCTATAATTCCTTTAATGTTTCCATACTCTGTGTAAACCAATGTAGATGTCAAAATTTTGTTATTTAGGATTTTTACTTCTATATTGTCGGCGTTTTGTTTTTCAATGACTATTTCTTCAACATCAGGGTAACTGTAGATATGAAACGACAGTGTTATTGGTCGTCCTACTTCTCCAGGTCTTAAATATCTATTTTCTGCTGAAAATACAGGTGGACCTAAGAAATAAAATGTTAACTTTAAACAATCAAAATACCTGATGCTGATTATTTCATGCTATTATATAAATTATACAGTATATACATCAAATTTGCAACAATTAAAAGAAAGACAAAACGAATAATGCTTTAGTTCTCTTAAATCAATTTAAACATATTTAGTAAGTCGATAATTTGACCAAATCAGCCTAATACGGTTAAATCAGTATGTGCAATACTGATGACGATGCCCTTTCGATATAAATTAAGAGTTAATATTGCTTTTCGGATCGGTCCAATACCGAAAATAACCGTTTTGACCCATTGGCTAATACGGGACGTTCACTTCGGTTGTAATTTTCTTACGCCTAAGCTTACTGGACGTATCGTTATGCATACAATATATTTGTGTCATATTTTTAACTAAAACATGTTAAAATAACATAAAAAAAGTTTAAATGATGTTCCATGTTTTGTAACATCTTGAATCGGAAATATTTCACAGCCTTTTCGAGTAAAACTTTCAATTATTATCACTGTTTCATTTCCGTTGATCAATCATCGAACGCAGGCGATTAAAGAATAAGAATGGTTAAAGCGTCTGATTTATTTTACCCAGCTAATTTATATTTTCTAGATAAAATGAATTGTAATAGCATAATATTAAGTACTTGGACGAGAAATAATAAATTACATCAATGTTGATAAAAATCAATCTTGATATTATAGTCAAAGAATTAAAATCATTTAATAAAAGTGTTATGAACTGGCTGTTCATGTTGTGGGTCTGATATAGATTTCCCGATCAGCTGTATTGACCCTGGACTCTTCTAGCTAACCTCGAATTTATAACAGGGCCAATACAGAAACAGCCAGTTAATAACACTATAATATATTCCATAAGCAGTAAAAACATAGCATACATAATGTTATTAACTTTTGGTATGTACAGAATATTTGCATGTTTTGTGTCGTTACACCTGTTTTGAATAGGTGCTTCTTTCGTTCTGTTTTGACGACGTGTTACATATCACTATGCTTAAGGTGTGGTTACTTTGATTGGGTATTTAGTCTTGAAAAATTCTCAAAATCCGCCCCTGCATTTAGACTATTTATCTTCCAGTTGATATTATACTACAGATGTGTCGAAACATTTTGTTGAAAGAGAGTAACTGCTAACAAAAGCTATTCAACCAAGGATTTCAAGTGGCAAACTTGACAAAAAGCCATCCGTTCCTCACCTTAGCAGCAATATACCAACTTCACCCGCGTAAGGAGTATACATTTCTGAACTAATACGATATTCAAGAGCTTGCAGCTGATATATATTCATAATTTGTAAACTTTGAGCACAAAATAATTAACCAGGATTGTGTAAAAGGACACCACGTCCTTTCCTATAAAATTCATTAAAAAGCACCAAGACCTAATAGAAAAATATTTGGTGTCTACAAGATGGTCTCGAGTCATCACTTGGGGCTGAAGCTGTGTATTTTATTACTTTACTTTACTTTTGCCTTTATTTGTCTTTGTGCTATTATCTTTCTTTTGGTCGTTTGACTTTTGTCGTGAATCGGTATTTATGCATCCCACCATCAGGCTTTACACTTTGGGTATTCCTGGTGCAGGCGGGTCTCGATGTTTGATTAGGACACAAAGGGTTTTAAATTGTTGTATCTATTTTGTTATCACTAGGATTTATCAGATTTTTATTTTCATACTTTTACTTCATCGAGAAATTGTATACTATATACGGTATGTACTATCAACGACAAACAACTTTTATCATACGTTTTTAAATCTTACTGATTATTACACCTTTAATGTTGGCGTCTTTGTAAGATTAATTTGTATTTTGTTTTGACATTTTTCCAGTTGTGTTGTTTGTCTGTGATGAATGTTTGCACAGTTTTGGCTGCTGGATCCAAATTATAGTCACATTAACCTATTATGTCTGTTTGGGTTGCTCAACCATTTTGTCAACATAACAGAACTATAAACTACTGTCATACATGAATATTAATGATTTAAGATAAGTAAATTGAAACACTATCAAAGTAAAACAAACAAGAGAATTATCATAAATTGTATAAAACTTCAATATTTATCTTTCCAAAACTCAATTAACGAGGTATAACGGGTAATAAGATTAGCCATTATCAGTATTCGTATACAATAAACCAGGTGGTTGAATTGACTTTTGCATTTCAAAAGAAGATGCAGATTCTTTCTTTTTCTTTTAATTGAATATTTCAGTTTTAGTTCATAACCTTACAAAATGATTTGATATTTGATATAAAGAGAAATATTGACTATGAAAAAGAAATAGTTGAAACTTAAATTTTGAAATTTAATGATTTGAACTGTTAACAAAACAACAACAAAAAATTCAAGAGTTCATTTGACCCTTCAGTTCTTTATTTTTGTTTTCAAATATTTTGGCCAAGAGTATTACCGAAGATACATTTATTGTCGAAATACGCATCTGAAACAGTAAAATTGGCACTGTTTATATTATCAAGCACTTAACCATTTTCTTAGTTTGTGTAATAATGATAATGCCTTGTTTCATCATAAGTACTCGCTGACGCTGACGTGAAGATATTTTTTACTTTTAATTGACTGCGTCAGCTTGTTTTCATTGCCATCTCATTATATATTATATGTATGAAATGATTGTTTTGTATTGTTGTGTTAATTAAGATATGACAGCAATAGATTATCCTCACATAACCCTATATTATACTCTCATGCAAGCGTGGATTGTATACCATTGGATGATATTGACAGTACATTCGTGCTTATTTCTTATTTTCCTTAAAAGAATTATTTTGATTTGGTCTGAAACTTGATAATTGTGATATTACCATGTCAGCGATGTTTGTTATATGCCAGACAGTTAATGTCTGTCAAATGAAGATTAAAATTCTTAAAAACCTTCTGAACATGGAACATTTGTCCAATTTACTAAATAAGTGGACATGGAACTTTAAAAGGGAGGGATACTTGTAAGTTGTAAAATAATAGCTCTGATTCAAACAATTCTCTGAAACTGACATTGTTAAAAAGTTTGGTTTCTTCATTGACCACATACTTGTAACGTTTGGAGGACTTTTTTCACCCAATCGACATTCAGATGGAACCAACTGTGATTCCTTTTTTTCCCAATTTGTTTTTTATTCATGCAGGAGCTTCTTAAGAGGAATGAAAAGAATCTAGCAATATCCTTTAACAATGTTTAACTTCACGTCCCGCTATAAAGATGATGTCCTATCACTCACTAATTTAAAGTTTGGTGACTACTTTGAACGCATCTATCCCATCAAACTTGAAATAAAAGATATAATAATTACCGTATATATCATGACTTACATCTAGAAATTGATAATGAGGGTCGATTGAGAACAAAACATTACGACAAAAGAGATGATTTTAGCTTCCCATTTGTGAACTTTCCATTTTTGTAACATTATTCCAGCAGCACCTGCAAATGGAGTATATCTCTAACAGTTGATACGATTTTCCAGAGCTTTAACTTCCTATCATGATTTATTTGATAGATTGTTGCTGCTTACAAGGAAGCTATTGAACCAATAGATCCAAGTAGTAAAGTTGAAATATTTCCTTCGAAAATTTTACGGACGCCTCTACAAGTCGAGTTGTTGACCGTTATGGAATATCTGTATTCAGAGAATACGGTTCATCAAAATCCAAGCCATTATTACAAACATGTAGGTTAATAGTATACATACACTCTTAACTTTTGCTATCTTTTCAAGCTTTATTGGAAATTATACTTATTCCGTATTTCATTGTTATTCTTCACTTACCATTTTATATATACATTCATTATGACGCTTAGATGTTAAGACCACGCAGATAACTATACATTCGTTTGTACTTTTATTTTAATCTTATTTTGTCGTTTATGTTATTTTCAGGCCAATTATCTAGACTCCAATTGTTAACCTATAATTTGACAAAAACTAGTTGTCATGTGCATTTTTAAATTATACTAGAACACACCCGCGACATCGCTGTTCCGTGACTGAATTAAAGTACCTACGCCTTATGTTTAGCCTTTACTTTTGTATTCGTATTGTCATCTAATAAAGTCATGCTGATTATAAGGTGCACATTTTCTGTGCTTTAAAATCTTTATGTTTGAACCCGTCCTGGTTTTCTAACTACTTCTGGTAGTAAGACCCGTCTAGGCCAGACTGGGAAACTGGGAAGGCTACGTAATGCTCACATTTAATCTGTACTGATACGGTAAGTTCAGTGTCCTACTTTACACAATATCCCATGGTGGTGCTCCTATTAAAGGAGGAAGATACAGAACATACATACATACTTAAACCGGAAACTATATGTGACATATACTATTAGTATCGGTAGCGGATTCGACCCGAAACTTGTTAATTATTGGTTATATTAATTATTTGGAAAACAAAAGGGCCTGGAATGATGTAATTTTAATCAACACCATTGTCCTATATTAGTTATATATAATGTTGAATCCTTTGAATCGTCTTCTTTATGTCATGCCGGCTGACAAATTGGACCTCGTTATTTTAGTATTATAGATTAGAATATCAATTGACCTTTTCATTGTGACTGCAGACGTAATAAATAACACTTTTGCAAAATAGTTTAGAAAATATATTAATCAGTTTTAAATTAATTTGTTACCTTCGTATTTTACATTTTTTGACCAAGTCTGAAGAATTTCTCCATTAGTGTCTGATATACCATTACTTACAACGCACATATATCTACCATTTCTCTGGTATAGATAGGGGTCAGTTTGTAATCTTAAAGTTCCATTATTTAAATTTACTGAACGGACAAGTTCCCCATGATTTGATATTTGATCTAACCGGTAAACACTGTAAATAGCTGGATTTCCATCGCAGTCACATTCAACAGTGTCATTCGTATGCCGACCTGTAACTGCAGGGGCATCTGTAATTAAATGTTAGGAATTTAATAAGGAAGTTTCGTTTCTACATATCCTTACACGCAGGAATCTTCAAATAAGACATATATCAAAGAATGATTCAATAGTGTTAAACGAAAGGTTATAGAAATTTCTATTTTGAAACGTTCAAAATGCGATATTTCTTTCTTCAAAAGACGTCTACAAATCAGTTTAATTTTCTGTCTTTATTGCATCGAGTAGCATGTTTTACCAATGGTTGTTATCACCGCAATTGTAAATTCCGGCAAATCAGAGGCTTCTTTGATACTCTGTTCTTAACAATACGTCAATTATGCGGAAATTAAGATAAGAATTAACACGAAGACAGCTAGAAGACAGCTATAAGACATAGTAATGTGTATGATCAGTGAAAGACTTCGACTGTGTAAGCTAGCCCTTTGCTTAGCATGTCAATGCAATATGAATCATAGTACATTCCTATTTTCTTGATATGTTCTCCTGAATATGGATAAGAGATCATAATATTTGCTATAAATCTCTGTAGAATAATAGTTACCCCTTTATAACATTTCAAAATTAACAAAGTATTTGATTATTAATTATATATAGGAAAACGTTCGTGCATGCATTGTGTACAAGTATACATAAATAGTTAAGGCTTCAAATCAGTACTTATAATTTCTAAAGCAAACATATTTACCACTAAGCTTCTATTTTAGTTTTGTGTCCCAATTACATAAGATACATACTTACACATTATGATTATCTTAATTTCGATCATTATCGACAAGTGTGTACTGTCCACACATTTATATGTTGCCAGATGATCTCTTCGGTCTGGTAAATGAATAGCTAACAAATTGATTATCACCAATGGCTTTAATTGATCTATTTGATTCCAACTTTAAAGACGTAATGTACTGTGGTGTGTCAGAGTAACAATTGATCATTGCAGTACCTTCCTGTTCAACTATTGAATCGATATCAGTTCGGTTAAAGAACCACAAATCTAAAATGAGGGGACCGTTTTTGATATATATTTGGCAAACAATAAAAAATAGTTGTACTTTGTTTATGTTTTCCTTTTAGAAAATACACATCAATGCTCAATTGTCTTGTATTTTACAACTGTTTGTAAACTGTAGGTCAATATAGAAGAAAACTCGCAAGCTAGACAATAGGATATTAAAATAAAAATATAAATACCATTAACAGTCCACACACACTCCACAGAAACCTAATGATTGGGAAACACAGGTCACGAGCTGCAGCGATTGTCGTTCATTGTTATATATCATATTTGTTTTGGTTTATTGTTTGTCCATAAATCAGGCTGTTGCCTTTCTTTTTAAAATATTTAAAATGTGCAATATCGGGGACTTGTATAGCTGCTTTGTGGTATCGATATCGCTCAGTGTTGAAGGCCGTTTACCTATAATTGCAAACTTCTACGTCATTTGGTCTCTTTGGAAAATTATCTCATTGAAAGTCATACCACATCCTTTACTTTTTGGAAACTAAAATAATTTAAGGTAAATTTTGAAATAACGTATACTCCAGGAAGGCAAATTATCTGCATGCGTAGAATCGGTTAATATCGTCTTGAATCAAGACTAAAGTATAGCGTAAGTATAACATTACAAACAAGGGATCCAAATAAGTATCAATTATGGTGTTAATGAATTGTATTGTATAACTTAATAATAGTAAGAGCTGTTTATTAATTTTAATCGACATTTAGTGCGGATGTTATTGGGTCATTAGAAATCCTAATTTAGTCTGACTTGTTTCAACAACAGTCTGTTGTTTAGACTGCTATTTAAAAAAAGATGTGGTATGATTGCCAATGAGACAACTCTCCACAAGAGACCAAATGACAAAGAAATTAACAACTAAAGGTCATCGTATGGCCTTTAACAATGAGCAAAGCCCAAACCGCATAGTCAGCTATAAAGGCCCCGAAATGACAAATGTAAAACAATTCAAACGAGAAAACTAACGGCCTAATTTATGTACAAAATAATGAACGCAGAACAAATATGTTACACAGCAAGAAATGACAACCACTGAATTACAGGCTCCTGAATTGGGACAAGCACATACAGAATGTGGCGGGGTTAAACAGTTTGTTGGCGCCAAACTTTCCCCTAACCTGGGACAGTGGTGTAACAGTATAACATAAGAACAAACGATACAAATCAATTGAAAAAGGCTTAACTCATCAGATGGATACAATTAGAAATACATCTAACAAAAACACAGAGTAAACAAGTACTTATACATCCACACAGAAATACACTAAGCACAGATCTGACAGCTAGTTCAAAGCCAATAACAACTAATGAAAACATCATGCATCTGAGACTAAAATTTGCTTTATTCCTTTGTTATTACTGCTGTCTATCAGTTAATAGCGTTTGATGTTTTAATAAGTCGTTTGTGTTTTATTATTTTTATCAATACTGTCACGTATATTTTGGTGGCGATGAAATATCAGATGTGTTATGAAATGTTTTACGTTGAAATTTGTATATGCTGCGATTTGTTTCAACTGTTACGTGAGCTTGAACTATGTATTGAAAATATATATTGTATGACCCTCTTTTAATATTGTAATAAACATTTTAGTGTGTACATTGAACACGTTTCCTTGTTTTACAACCACGAATGCAACAAAGAATGAAAGTTAGCTATTGTACACTTTACAGTTCTGAAAAGACTGAACAGTAAACTGTAAATTCAGAAACTATTTCAATTTCTGAAGAAAGGGCAAAATTCGAGATTGATAATCAAGATGTCGAGACAATTTGTATACAGATATTAGTATAGGATATCAGAATGCGAGTTTTATGTTTGCGATACTCACCCATTCGCATTAATCGTATAAATAAATACCTCGCAATAATTTCTGAATTTACAGTATTCAATTAACGTTGAAAGACTTTTTTATTGTCGATATGTTTTATAACGTTTGAAAATGATGAATCGAATTATTTATTTAAATACAAACAAGAAAATACCAAGTGGTAAACGAAGTCATACGTCGCAAATGCAACTTGAAACAGATATGGTCAGACAAAAAAACCAAAACAAATATAAAGTCCATAGAACACTGATGAATGTTAAGCATCACGAATATCATTTGCAACTAAAGTAAACGAAGTTGCTGAAAAATGTAACCACCAACACTTTTGTAACTACATTTATCTGTTTAACTATGACAAGATAGAATTTTGAATTTCCTATGTTTTACCTTATTGGTAGATTAAGTAATTTCGAAGCAATTAAATGTTTATTTTGCCTGGTTTGAAGCTAACTGGTGAATCGTAATAGTAGCTTCTAGTATAGTTATGACCCTTCCCTCCTTTTTTGATGAAATACTACTTACTGACTACTTGCAGCATTACCGCATTTGCATTATAACCTATACGACAATCATAATTTCCTTCATGGTCAGGCGTAACTTTGTAAATTTGAAGGTCTACATGTCTGGTAAAGTTGCTGTCTTTTCGAATGTTTGTTCTCTTTAAGAAATCGATGTCATTCCCGTTATGATTAAGTTTATGATTGGTTATAAATGTGAGTATTGGTGATGATCCTTTAATGGCACAGACCAGTCTACTTGCACCAGATTGACAGCCTACAATTTAATTAACAATTTACAATTTTATGTACAATATATATTAGGATGTTTCATACATACATGTGTTGGTAAGTACACATTACGTCTTCAATAATTTTTAAAATGTGTATCAATTCTACAAACACCTTTCTTTTGTGAGCATTTATGCGAACTATGTTTTGCATGAATTAATAGTTCATACTGTCATATACTCTTGCAAATATATGCTACGTGTAGATTTGTCACACAACGTATTTTGGATTTAGCGTTTCTGCAGTGTGGTGTTGTTATATAACTAAGTCCATAATACACATTTACGGATACTAGGTCTATACCTAGGATTACACTAAGACTTACTATTACAGTTGACTTAAACAAGGGTCATCCCAAAATATATATATTAAGAAAATAAAACAATAGAGATACATAGTACAAACGAATTATGTTTTTCTATTATGAAAATAAGCCTTTTGACTACAGACTACAAACTAATGCAGCGCATATGGTCACAACAAATTATAAGCGCTTTTTATGTCGCTACAACGTCTATATAACTTTGTAATTTTATAAATCTATGACGGCGTGTTCACCCTTTATTCTATAGTGCGTAATATTCGTAAAAATCCATTCAATATTTTACTCTTCCTCTACATATTCTGATGTTTTCGAACAATCTGTTGTCTTGTTTCAGGTTTCAACTGGATGTCAGGTTCAGATATATTTTGTTGCCCAGCAAAAACAGCAGAGATCCATACGCTTCCACGAGAAACATAGTACTTCTTTTATCGTATGGTTCTAAATATGTGTCTTACATTATTTTGGTTTAGCAAAATCAACAAACATATCTTTCAGAGGATACTCTACAACAGTATTGATCTTGTATCAGGGGTATATGCTCATGCTTCGAGCATACCAGACTCACCATGTTCATGGAAGAGAATTAACGACACAGTGAAAGAAAACATCCCTACTTAAATGATTCCCAAGATCTCTATAAAATTGCACACACACACATAAAAAACAAACAATTTAAAACCGGGTTGTATTTTGTTCTTTAATTTGAAAAGATAGATTGTAAAATTCCATCTATTTGAGGTCACCTAATTTACAGACAACAAAGTCTGACGAATAGTTTGGCATAAGGATGTTCATTAATAACGGTGGTGTGCTTTTTTCGTATATTTGATCTTTGTCTATTAATACAAAAACGTTGACACATTTGTTTGCCAAAATCAGTGAAATGCCACGAAGAACATATAGTTCTTAAAAACTCGGCCATTGTATGCCATCATTCCCTTTGAAAAAGGAAATTTTATGTCTTAGCATAAACATGAAATATTGTCAACATGCTCCTTAGTTGGTCGCTTCTTTCTTAACATAAAGTCTTGCTGAAATTAATATCTAAATGTCCCAAAGAGAAGCGAAATATATCAGAGAGACATTCAAACTCATCAAAAATAAACTGACAACACCATAGATAAAAAGGAAAAGACACACAGACAAACAATAATTCACAAAACACATCATAGAAAACTGAAGACTGAGCAACACGAATCCCACCGAAAACTGGGGTTAATCTCAGATGCTCCGGAAGGGTAAGCAGATCCTGCTCCAATAGTGGCACCCGTCGTGGACGTAACCATTGCAACGAAAATTGCGAAAAAATTTTGCATTTCTCCTGTAAAATTAATTAAACAATGATTGCTAATTTTATTATACACCTTACATTTACAGCACGTTCAACCTGGATAACACTATGTACAATGATTTATGTGTACACATTGCTACATATATTCCTTAAAACACCTGTTGTTCAACTATAGAAAACCGCATAGGAGTTCGCCTCTGTTTTATGAAAGATGGTTTATATATACACTTTGAGACGGTGCAATATTCAAATGTTACCTGTAATTTTAATTGTAATCCAAATATTAGGTGTATGACAGTTTCCGCAAATGTCTTCTAATCATGATGTACGCACTTAGTATGATATAATATGCCTTGTACATTTCTCTGCAAACTACTACGTCGTCTCTTTCTATTTATAAACCATTTAGAATATAACTTTTAAAATGTCAATTTTCATGCTTCATCATATACCTGAACATATCCCAAAAATCAATTGAACGACAGTAAATTAAAATATGGGGCATGTTTTCAAAATTTTAATTGACGTCTGATACAGTAGGTTGCTAATGTTGAACTGCACAAGCAAATCCACATAAAACATAAATATACTGCAGATCTTTAAATTACATAATTTATGTAAACAATTCATATCAGTCTACTTGTTTTTAAATGTTGAAGGTTCTTTCGACGGGATTAACATTGCTTATTGAGATCTAATACAAGAGAAAACCAAAACTTTAAAAGCACGCTCATTATAAATCGATTATCCAGTCGTGTTGTTAATTTCCATCTCCAAATTTTGTATTTTGATCACTCACGATATTAAGGAAGGCTCAAATATTTGAAATAAAAAAAAAGAATTGAATCTAACCTTATCTCAATTTGAAATTTGTTCCCGTTAACGTGCGTTGTGTACATATGAAATAGGCCTATGAAACATTGATTTTAATATGATTATTCTAGAAATGTTCAAATACAAATACGACTAATTGAGATATTTTTTTTTTTTTTTTTTTTTTATATATATATATATTTTGACAGTATCCTGTCTTCATTATCTGCATATTAGGGTGAATTTAAAACATCTGTTTTGAAATGTCCTTTAGAAAATACAGAAAATTATGTTGCAAGCATACATTTTGAAGTCTATCCATTAAGCCCTTTTTAAAAGATGTGACGATCGAAACTGTCTTCTGCTGACAAATTCCCGATTTGACTTTACATGAATTTTATTTCTTTATAAACCATGCTGAATATGTATGCATTTTTTCCACTGACGACTATAAATCGAAACTTCAAAATCAGTCACAAAACACTTTTGAACTAAAGGATAAACATACTTGTTATTTTAACTTCAATTGATATGTCACAACATGATCGACCAACCGGTAAACGCCTGTGTCGTTTGCTGTAACGTTAATTATCTGAATTGCGATATATGTTGGTCGTGGTACAACAGTTGCTTTAAATGATTTCTGGTTGTCTGCATATCTATATCTGGCAGTGGAAAAGCATTCTAAACTGTGGCTTATGATTTTAAATGTCAGAGTTGCCGTTGACCCTTCCGTGGTTAGAACTGAATAGGTTTGTATGGATTTGCCTGAAATTATTTTAAAAGAATCATTATTCACATTATTTCAGACTAAAAATCGTGATTTGTTATCAATATTCTTAATGTTAATAGGAATTGTAGAAAATTTAACATCTATTAATTGACCATTAAGATCATATCTTTGTTGGCCTAGAGTAAGGATGTTTTAGTTTTATTCTGGTCTGAGTCCAACTCATTCTATAAATGATTTGACGATTGACAATAAAAAAGACAGTTGTCAGAATAACGAGTCCGAAGAAGATGAAGTGACTTACTACGGACTGTTTCCATTTATGCTGATTCTTCAGAAATCTATTAAACAGCAGATGTGGGTATATATACCAATTTTATCAATTTCATAAATGTGTTATTGTTCTGAATATGTCACATTTTCATTTCACTCACAGTGAAGCCTTCAACGCGGTGAGGCCTTCAACATGGAGCAAATTAAACCCTCTCACCTCACTGCTAATACGAGATGGGCACTGGCAACGGTTTGAACGGAGTTCTTTGTAAACTAACGATTTGTCAAAGTCTTTTTTTTCGTCATAGATGCAATCATCCAAATTAGCACCCTCCCCATTCCTTCCTCGAAAACCATTTGGAATTAACTCAAAGAACACTAAAAAATGGTCATAAACTCTAAATACACTTCGAAAAGAAAATAGGACATGTGTTGTCGGTTTAATAGTATAGACCTCCAAACTCATTTTTAAATATTGCGAGTATTTTTGGTAACATATAGTATTAAGCTATGTTGATGTCACATATACAAACAATAAGGAACAATTTAACATTGTTATCATGACGCTTCATTATACTGTTATAGAGGACACAATTATTATTAAGAGAAAAATGAAATAGGCAGTACTATAATTAACTAGTTAATGAATTTTAGTGCTAAATGGTAATTTTATCTTAACTATCACCAAAAAGTCTGAAAAAATCAAAGTAAAATCTTGTGAAGAGTTTTAAGTGATTTACACATATGTTTTGTTTTTGTTTATTCAGTACTGTTCAGACATTTTCCTTGCCCTCATTGCAATAATGTACGGTACAATTCCAGTCAATACAATACGTTGCTCTTTTGTAACAGCGACTAACTAGTATTAAATTGTCAGACATTGTACATTTACTGAATAACCTGAGGATAGAGAGAATAGATCTTAGTTGATTGCGAGACAATTGTCTGCACAATACTGAATTAATCTCAAAATAATTCGGAATAATAACTAAAGGTTAAACATAAGTTAGTAATTTTTATTCAGTATTTTGAGAGCTGTACAGATCAAAATGACAGTTTCAGTTTCAAATTGATGTGCTAGTATTTGACCTCAGTTTCACAAAAAAGTGCAAAAGTCAAATCAAAGGTAGACCAAGGACTTATCAAACATAAACACGCTCGAATAAAATCTGTCGTTGCTTATCAAAATACCATATTTATTCATTCCAGTTGTATGTTTCTCGATGACTACCGTTTCCCAGAAAAATGTTTCAGGGTAATCACTTTTAGTACTTCGTAGGAAAAATAACCTGATGTCTCCGTAAAAGTATGTAAGCTAGTAAAATCTGCATTCATTGACACCTTTAAAGGAATTACAAGACTAACTTATATTAGTAATATTTAAAGAGCTTCTTTTCAAAGCTAAATTGTATGAATGATTTTGAAAGTAACTAGTTTAAGAAATACCTCTCACTGCTTATTGATAATTGTTATTAAACTTCTTATTGTATTTATTTCATAGTGCATCACTATTAAGATAGACTCTCAAATGAGATATACGTTTTGTAAATCTTAATTATTTAGAGAAAAGTTGAGATCTGATATCTCAATATTAAAAAAAATCATACTTTTGATATTCTCGGGTTTGAATGTTATAAGCCATGTAGAAAACCAATCACTAATCTATTTTAAGTATCGGTCGATACATTTGCAAGTATTAAATATTATATAAAAATAACAAACCAAAACTCCTGAATTAATACCTCGTATTAATTACTTGAAATTTCTATTACGTTTTGTTTTCGATTTATTGATCAATGATTGTTCTTTTTCAACAGGCAGTTTCCGGCAGGACACAGCTGGTCCATCGAAAGGTACTTTTGTTTTAAGGAAAACGCGAGGAAAGAAACGAAGAAAGAGCTGTTTCTTCTTCAGCGAAATGTATGTTCATCACGATAAATTATTATATATATAAAGATATTTATAGAAGTCAGCAAATTTAATACGTACCAGATCGTCTATAATAGACAATACTGCGCAGATAAGGAAAAATTATATAAGTCTAAAGATTTGCACAGCGGTACTAATATAAGTCAAAATCATCGTCATTTTATTCCATTTCATATCCTCATCATCTATAAATTTAAACCAGGAAAGCGGTTTTCGATTTAAGATTCAAGAAGTTCTTTTTAATTTGCCCATAAATATATTGGCATATGATGGAGTCATTTTGGTACCCATAGCAGTTCCATTAACTTGTAGATAATGATATCCATCAAAGGTGAAGTTGCTGTACTTTAGTACCAGCGCGAGCATTCTACAAGTTAATGGAACTGTTATTGGATACCAAATGGCTTTTCAATCGAAAAATCGCCTTCCTGGTTTAGATTTACAGATGATGTTGATATGAAATGGAATAAAAGTGACGAGGATTTAGATACATTCATCACTCATGCCAACAACAAACATCAATCAAATTTACTCATGAGAGATCTAAATCAAAATTCACCTTCCCCGATACTTTCAGCTCCCTAACAGATGGCATTATATCCACAGACTTATATTCGAAGCCTACTGATACCAACCAATACTTGTCCCTAAAAGTTGCCATCTTGCTCATTGTAATTAGAGCATCCCGTACAGTAAGGCACTCAGAGTCAAGCGAATATGTTTTAACACAGAAACAACTAAAAACGACGAGTCAGCTCGAAACCCGATTGAAGAGAAAGGGCTATTAACAAAGAACTATTCAAAAAGTTTTCACATAGCGGAAACTATCCCAAGGAAAAACTTTAAGAATACAAAGATAAAAATTAAAATAAAGGACTCCATGTGTTCTCACTCACCTCCCATCTCGCCAAAACAGCTTCGGTGTCATTCGTGAGCATTTGAAAACAGTTGAAAAGAATTCCAAACTATCCAAACAGTTTTATATATTTTCCCGAAGTACTAGCAGTTTTATTTTACACTCATTTTGACAATTTGAGATGTATATATACCCAGTCACGTCTATTGAGTATTGGGTTTGTTTTATTTTACGATGTTCAAGATTTGGGATTAAATCAATAAACCAAAACGTATATGTATTATTGAGCTATTTTCCTAAACAATTAATATTGTTAAAATTATTGACACTGACACTGACGAAGGCTATTTGTTAAGCCGAAATATTTGTCAACATGATTTTATAAAATCATCTTCGTATATTACCCTCTTATATAAGTACCGATTTATTTCATCATTTAATGAATATTTTGTTTTCTAAAACAGAAACAGAAAAATAAGCACAACATGGTTTCATCGATTCGGAGAAATGAGGTGCAACCAGACATGTCAATTGTACACGTTTTCAATTCAGAAGACTCAGCCTCATTTTTTTGGTGAAATATTAATGACACGACTTAAAAGCCTAAACATCATATTGATAGAAGATCATACAATCATTTGATTGATCATCTCCAACAACCTCGTATACAATTAAAGAATTGAATGTAATCCAGGCAAACAAAACAATACCGTAATTGAATTTCATTGTTTTACACCAAACATACAACTGAACGGTCTTTAAAACAAGGGATTGTAAGTATTTTTCTACATTACAACAAACTCTTAACGCTATGTTTACATTGTTAAAACACAAATATCTTAAAATCACACCCAGTTTTGTTATTGGGTTTTGCTGTATCTTCAGTTGTTATATCGTAGTGTTTTTCAAACCTGTTTGCTTTTCGTTCTCTTTCGTTTCGTGATATGGTGTTGCCAGTTTCACTCATTTATGAGATTGAATATCACATTTGTAGATATATTCAGGATTTTAACATATACCCTTTTCTGTAAGCACTTGTCAACATCCTTAACATGATCTTACCTTGTAAAAATAACCAAACCAGGCAAAGTTTCAACAACACCTAAAATACAATGCAATGTTCATAGTAAGAACAAATATTAAAATTGATGCCATATTTAAAGAGGTATAAAACTCGTAAAAATACTAGCTTTCTTATTTAGTAAGTAAAACGTTTCGTGCATATTGGACTCATTAGTGACGTTCTTATTAAAATGGTTTACCAACTAGATCAGTTTTGAACTCGAGGGCATTGAAAACTATTGGCAACAACCTAGGATCCAACATGTTCTGTAACTAAAAGTTGCCAATGATGATATCGAATCCATAGACACAAAACTTACTGGATCTAGGTGGCGGCGAAAGTAAATTATGCTAAAACTGTTAATTATCATTGAAAAGTTGACCAAAAACTGACGTCCCAGCACCAAAAATGCATACTAAAGAAGTCAATACTTCGTCATTTTAATGTGATGTACCGAAATGAAGTTATGTTGTATGAAAGTAATATCTCAGCTATTATTTTTATGTGAAATGAAACACAAATGTCAAAGAGACCATACAGTTAAATGATTTTTAACTGTATGGTCTCTTTTGAACACAAATGTCAAAAGAGACCATACAGTTAAAAATCATTTATGTTAGAAGAAACACTTTATCAACTGTTAACAGTTCATTACAGTCGAATTTAACTATGCGTAGTGATTGGCATGAGGTACTTGGACTATATAACACGTGCATACCTTGAAATGACTTTTGTTCATGGTTCCACGTATTTTGAAAGAAATCTTTATATAATAAGCTTATGGTATTAAGTGAAAGAGATCTCATCAGCTCCGATTAGAATTATATTTTCAGATCTCTGATTTCTTCATGCAGACTGTTACATTGGGAATTTTTACATTATAAATAATGTTCCAATACTAAACAGGAGTCATATTCAAGTAGCACAATATGTTCTGTTTGCTTGTTCAAGATACCGTCGATTTCGACAATTCCATAATATCATCGCAGACATAGTTCTGATTTAGAACCGTTTGTGTCAAAAGTGTCTGGACAACTGTTATACTAATAGTTCTAGTACAGTTTTCATGACAGTTTCTGACAGGTTTTAATAGAGGTCAGAACTTATACCAAATGTAGACATGACCTAAAGACTCATAACATGACATTTTGATAGAAAATGTTAACATAGGTTACTGCTTAATAACAAAACAAAAACAGTGTCGGGTTTCGTTCTAAAATGCTCTTTCGTTTTCCGTGACCACCATTTTAATTAAATGAATCAAAACTACGACTCCGTAATTATAGAGGTCAACGTTAAGTATTAAAGAACAATTAGCCAGACGAATAAATCAGTTCGAGCTGTCCGATTAGTCAAACTGATTCTTGTATTAAGTCTAACGGATTGCTGACTTGAACTTGACGAGAACTGACTGCTGACAGATCATTGAAATGGTAACGCCTAAGGTTGCAAAAACTGTATGGTGTATTTGTGAATTACTATCTCCTTAACAAAGACCATCATCTTTTTTTTTCGATATAAACTAACATGTAGTCTTATATGAATGGATACAACTAATATAACAGTTGTTTCATCGACTTGCCTTTAAACCCGCGAGTATTTTCCATCTGACTACTGTCATTTACTAATGCGGAATTTACATCATTTCTCAATAACGTTTCGTGAAGTCATTTGGGATTTCTTGTGCAAAGCAGACATTTAAACCACAGAAACCCAAACGGTACGATAGAGCTTTGTGTAAAAGGTAGAATTTTGTTAATAGAGTTTAAATATAAAGAACAAAATACGACAAAAATAAACCTACCACTCCTAATGCCATTGTGTATGTATAATGGGTTGTATTTCCTTGTTTATTTTGTTCTGCAACATCATAGGTTACAACCGTTTTATTTGCCAATTATTTTGTATGCGGGATATTGTGTCGGATGTTAATAATAATGGGAAATAAAAGTTATACACTTGACATAAAACTTCAGGACCATTTCGATTGGAAATTATTATAAGGACCAATAAGAATTGAAATACTGTCAGGCCAATTCAGATATGAAATAATGAAAGGACCATTTAAATTAAGATAAGGTTTTAAAAAATTTCACCAATATAAAAATAAAAGATTTGGTATGATTGCCACGGAGACAACTATCAACCAACGTTCAAATGACGTGAATGTAAGCGCTTATAGGCAACCTTACGGCCTTAAACATTGAAAAACTTAATACCTTGTAGTCGGCTATAGAATTCCCCAACATGAGAAATATGAAACAATTCAGTTAAAAGACTAACGACCTAATTTATACAAAAAATTTACGAAAACCAAATATTTCAGACATGAAGCAACGAAAACCACTGACCTACAGGCTCCTGATTTGGTACAGGTACATACAAAACGTGACGGGGTTAAACAATTTGAGGTGTCAATCCTTCCTAAACCTTGGACTTTGGTGTAATAGTACAACACACACATTACAAATGATGACTTTCTCTAGAAATACGACACATGACAGGCCATAGATTTCCTTAGCAGTTAACGTTTTGAAATTTTGGTTTTAAAGTGTTCAAAACAATTTCCGACTAGAGTGAAATTTCAATACATGCACGTACATTTTACACTGCCATGCAAAAATGTCGAAAATAAGCAATTTGTCAAGAAATTCTTTGCATAATTTTCACGGAAAAGAAAAGAATGCTTGTCTTATTTTCAACGAAATGATGACAACATATTCAAGATGTAAGAGCATTCAATTTACTTTCCAGCAGCACCTGCATATGGCATATATATGTAAGACTCAGATCGATGTCCGGTCTCTAATCGACGTCCGTTCCTGAAATCGACGTCCAAATCTGACGTCACAATAAAGGTCGACGTTCAAATCTGACGTCACAATAAAATCGACGGCAAATGTTATGCCTATCTAATCGACATCCAATGTTTGGCTTCTCTAATCGACGTTCAATGTTTACCTTCTCTAAACGACGTCCGTTTTGGACACAAAATACAAAATTGAACTGAACCGATATCAGCTGAAACCTTAAGGCTATTAAACATAAAATGTGTTACAAATAAAATCTTTAAAAAAAATTATTACCTACTAGTATGTTAACAGGTTGTGATATCAATTTTAAATTTTAGAGATTACATAAAAATAAGGAGATGTGATATGATTACCAATGTGATAACTAATACTATCCACCAGAGTTCAAATAAAGTGAATGTCAGCAATTATAGCCTAATTATAAGCAACCGTACGGCTTTCAAAGAGTTAAAACTCATATCGTAAAGTCGGCTATAAAAGACTACGACATGAATAACGAAAACAATTCAAATTAGAAAACTAAGGGTCTTATTTATAACAAAACAATTCCGAACAACAAATATGACAGACATAAACCAACGAAAACCACTGGACAACAGGCACATAAAGAATGTGTCGGGGCTAAACATGTGTGTGATCACTTAACCTCCCGAACCTGTAACAGTGGTGTAACAGCACAACATAAAAACATAATGTCAATTTCTTGCGTATATGTTTCACCCAGGTATAAATAGAGTCCGAATTATAATACTCTCAAAACAATTGGCTGTACTTTTTATTTTGTGTATTATTGAAGACTGACTAATGCCGTCTAGATGTCGTTTGGTTTTCTTTGTCGTTGTGTTGTTTTCGCATTGACTTACACTTACATTCATGTAATTTATTATTATGAACAAGAATGACATACTACAATGTAGATCGATTGGAACTAACTTTTATCAAGATAAATATTATTATGCATGTTACCTATTTCGGGTTGAAAAATCTATTTGGAAAGTATGTATAAATGTTTGAAAATTTAGTTGTCATAATCTTGAATCCTACAAAACATGTACATGTATAAGTGTAAGTCCGACATGACGTAACTTTAGACGTCGATTAGAGTATCAACATATTGGACGTCGATTTGAGGAACGGACGTCGATTAGAGGCCGGACGTCGATCTGAGCCTAACATATATATCAGTGGAAACGACATTCCAAAGCTTGCATTTCTTATTATGATTTCTTTGGTAGAGGATCGCTGCTTACAGTGAAGCGATTAAAACCTGAAGTTTAAGATTTGAAGTTGAAATCATTGTTTGGAATTTAACGGAGGCCATCTCGACTTGGTTGACCGTTATGGAATATCTGATGACGATGTTCGAATTGTCGTGACCATATTCCGTCCTCTTTTGTCGATTGTGACATACCGAATTAGATATATCTCCGGGCTTGTATTAATATGAGTAACACGAGGATGCCACGTGTAAAGCAGTCGCTGATAACATTTCCAGAGACCTGAGATCACCCCAAGCTTTTGGAGGGTTTGTGTTGCTCAGTCTTTCAAGTACTAAAAGGATATCAGACTGTAAACATAAACAAAACGCTTAAAATCTACAAGGTTTCTTATGAAGAACAGTGGACGGATATTTCGTATACTTAGGAGTGATTATTGAGCTCTCATAAAAATGGTAAGTTTAATGGCTTAATCATTTTCGAAGTTTGAAGGTAATGGAAACAAAAATCGTATGAACTGTGTCAAATCTGAGTGTATTATACACAATGAATTAATATTTTATGAACAAAACATTCACACCGAGGTCTCTAGTTTAATGCATTTTTGAATAAGTGTTTCAATTATCAATTCCTGCTTTGTTGATATATTAAATAAATTAGGTAAGTGAAAGTAATATAGTGTACTAGATATATACATAAAAAAAAGTTTGAAATGGGTTAATAAAAGTGAGTATTTGTTAAATAATTTTAAAAAACTCTAAGATTGGAAAAGAATGAACATACACCACAGTTCATTAAAGGCGTATAATATGCCTGGAACAGCCAGTCTCAAGAATGTTATTACATAAACGACATATAGCTTAGAGTTACATACAACAGAATTTATGTCTTTTGTTCAATTGAGTCAATTTAACATTAAGGAATGTTACCTGAAATCTTCTTTTCACGGAGCTATAAGTAATCAGAGCTAGAGATATCGTATAAATTGAGGAGGACTGGAAGTTATCCATCAAACTATGTGGGTGGTTTGTTTTGTTTTGGTTAAACGCTGACCCACACCACGTGTACAACATGTAAAGGATATAAGCCGATAACAATCCATTCTGTAAAGACCTGTCCAATATTGTACAGAATGGACTGTCAGAAGCTTATATCTTACTTAAAACAGTGTTTAACATGTCAAAAAAGGTAAAAAAAGCAACCAATACAAACTTTTATAAGATTTTTTCATCAAGTGCGTAAATTGTTTTGTGGATAAACTTTATTTACATAATCCTACATGTTATACCTTTAAACAGTAGTTCAACCTTTACAAAGACAAAAATATAAAAGTACAGTTGAAGGTAAACAACATGTATTGCTACATATACATGAAGACACAGTGTATGCGTATCATGCTTTTTGCGTGCGCTAGGACTACTTTATATATGTTCCGTGTATACCTTAACACGCGTTTGGTGTCTCAAAATGAATAAAGACGATGAAATTATATTATTAATGCAAAAACAAAAACAAAGAAAGGGATGTCGTAATTAGTGTTTGTGTTGTTTCACATTTTAAGTTAAAATCAAATATGTATTCAGATATATTCGATTTCAGTGCAAGATTATAATTATAGCAGCTAAGAATGGCAAATTTTATATGTATGTTTCAAAATCCTCTCCTATTAATTCCTCATCTCTTCTGGGGTTTTATTCCTTTCTGGGGGATTGAGAAGGCAAAGAAAACATGTAAAGACAGGTTAACGTTGAAGAAAAGGTTGAAACATATAGAGTGCACCGCAGTCGATTTTATTCAAATATTACACTTTAGAATATAATGAATGAGCACAAATGAAGAAATACCTATCAAGCGTGCAATCAATTTAAATTATTTTCCCATCTTATATTATTTCAAGGAATTTTAAAAGAATTATGATCCAAATATTACATCTTTTATTTGTAGAAAGGAATTCATAGAGTTATAATATCTAAATTTATTGCAATGAATTTCCAGAGATCAGTACATCTATCAGACCTATTCACCTACTTTACATGAAAACAAATACATATTCACAATTTTCCTCTATGACAGTATGCTGCGGTCAACCTCTTTCCTTCTTTGTTCACCGAAATTTATCTTGACTCGGTGGTTGTCTTTTATTATTTTTACCCAAACGGTATTACCTGAATATCCCCTTTTGCTGTTTTTTTTTTCTGTAAGGTCGTGTCCTCTTTTTCATTTACTTACGTATTGGTGTCCTTTATGGTGATTTTCTTTTTTTCTTTCAAAACAAAGCATTGTCGCTGTACATATCTTTGTTTATGTGCTTAATGTAAAATAATTGCATTCAATCACTTTTACATCTGAGATCTAAACTAAAGTGAAGTGTCTAAAACTGTTTGGAAAGTACTTTGAAAAGAGACAAAAGTAATTCGTATTTTGATTTTATATGTAGTAAAAATACTTTTATTTATCCCCTTTTCACTCAATTCAATGTAGGATTTTTTATGTTTAAATTTATATAACACAATCACAAACTGTCTAAAACTTATTGAACACACATATGATTAAATCTAGCAACTACGTTTATTTAATTTCAAGAGAGTACATCGGTTTAAAAAAGATCACTACGAACAAAGTGCGAATCGGACACATGATTACCTGCGGCAACATGTTCCTTTATTATGTTTCCATATTCTATATTGTCGTTGAGGTTCTGCATTATATTTCTATACAGGCAATTATATCGGATTTTGATAGTAATCTTGTAAATCAACGCCGAAACCGGAAAACTAGAAAAAAACTATTGTCGTCCCCTATCGAAGCAAGTTCTCGATTTGCACTTTGTACACAGGATGAGGTTTAAATTGTACATCAAATTCTTGGTTAACCATTTTGTCCAAAGAACAATATGTGGCTTGCACATCAACACTTGGTAAAACTTTTACTTCAGATGAACGATTTTCTCTTGGTTATGATAATACAATTATTTTATGGTCCTTGTATTGCGGCATTATTTATCAAGCGTTAAAAGAATTGTCTCATTTTTTTAATTTTAATTGTAGCTGAAAATGTTGTTAGGAAGAATGAGAGCAACACCAGAGGTCGATTTTTCTATCCAAAGACGGACGAGGATAAATCTTTTGTAAAATGAAATACCTAAAAGCAACAAAAATTATCAACCATATTGGTGCTAAAGGAAACAACCCAAAACATGAGAAAAATGGCTATGAAATAAGTGTCGGCAGTGTTAAAATAAGTAACAAAGTTTTTTTTTTTTCTCAAGAAACCTTCTTGATATGTGACACAATTATTGTTTCTGAAGGTGACTTTAATAAAATGGTTTTATGCAATTGTCATTTGTTCTTTCTTTGTATTGTTTTGTTTACATGAAGAAAAAAAGGTGGGAATTGATTGGGTTTTTTTTCAGTTTTGAATGATCATTTACCAGTAAGAATCAATTATGCTACATTCAGCTGTCCAATATTTTTAAGAAAGAGGAGGATTATTCTTTAAAATATTGGCCAGTTAAAATAACATAATGGTTTCTTACAGGTAAATGATAGTCCAATCACTGAAATAAACCACTGGTATAACAATAGAGTGACGTCACAACAACGTTTTAAAACTAATATCAACAATAAGGGTATTATTCCAATAACAAAGACGTCATAAAGTTTATCATGTTTATATTATATATGAAGTATGGCAAGGGTTTAATTGACATGACTGTTGTCCCAGTATATTTATTGTCATAAACCAAATCAGCATTTATATCATTTCAATTAACGCGTCAAAGAGTCATTGGGTTTTCCTGTACATACAATGCAAAATTAGTGAACCATCCAAAGAATATTGAACCATACAAAAGCAAGCTTTATGACAGAGGTTTATGTAATGCGCTATCAATAATTTTGAAATGTTTGGAACATTGAAAAGGAGAACGAGAAATCATTATAGCTTACCATTCTTAATTCATATTTTGTATATATTAGATTATATTTCCTGTTTTCCATGTTAAAAAAATCACGATCGTCTCATGTTTCCGTAATTTTATATTCAAGTTCCAAGGTCTCATCTTTCATGATAACATAGAGAAAAATACATATTCGACAAAACAAATTCTCTACCATTTGCAAAATTGTATCACATGTTTATGGGGAGACGGAAAAGCTACTGTGTCTAGATATGCGACACATGGAAGGTTGCCACGACAATATTGATTTCAACTGATATCTCCTAGTTCAAAATCTGAAGTCACTTTTTAACAAAACACCTTTTATTTTATAGATGTAGCAACTGCTATAGAATTGTGATTTAAGTACGAAGCATTTCATTAGTGGAAAATCAACACCATTTACGATGTTAATTATTTCTTCGCCTTTTAAGTAAAAACATTTGAAAAGAAATGACACATAGTTTACAAAGCAATCTAACTAAACACATATTTAATCAAGGTTTAATTTTATAATGGTTTAACTATTTTTTCTAGATATGTGTTCTATCAAGAAAATGATTACACTTGAAAACTTGTCTTTAAAATGTTGTCAATGACTTAAAACCAGATGTTAATACAAGTAATAATTAGAAATTTTGTATTAAGTTTATATGTAATGATGTTATCTAATATTGCAATAAGGAGATGTGGTATGATTGCCAACTATCCACCAAAGTTCAAATGAAGTGGATATAATAAAGCATAGGCAACTTGACGGCCTTCAACAATGAGAAAAACCATACTGTATGGTTTGCTATAAAGGTCCGACATGAAAATATGAAACAATTCAATTCAGAAAACTAATGCTTGTTTTAGTGCAAACGTTACGGAAATATTTTATACATATTAAACTTGTGCACCTCCTGTTATAGAATTGTGTTGACTATTTTGTTCTTATTTTTCATATCTAGTATTTATATTTACCTTAATGTTCATTAAATTCAATTACATTCAAAATGAATTTGTCTGTGAAATTTAGATTTTTTAATCTTAGTGTTTCTCTGCTTAAGTTAAGAGTCTTGTTTAAGATGAATGCTACACTGATGTTGGCATTACTGGCTAGGAAGCAGTTAATGCATGGCGCTTCAATTTCAGTAAACATTTATATCCTGATCAGATGACAGTAAGGTGATAATGATTACATGGTTCAGCTAACAATTTAGGTTATCGGGTGTAGAACTGAATGTTTCAAACCTTCGTTAACTTTATTTGTCACGTCGTTTGTTTATCTTTGTATTTTGTTACATCGTTTCGTTAAGGGAACACTTTTTAAATAGTATGGTTATAAATGGTTACAGTTACACAAACGTCTCGACGTTTGTTGGGTGGTTATGGATAATCATGTTTGTTTTGATTTTATGACCGCATGGACTTGCCTAGGTAAGACATTTGCTCCAAATATCCTTTGATATACTCTACATGTCGCTAGGTAAATTTAATTCCTTATAGTAAAGCCCAAGTTTTACGTTGTCCGAGCTCAAATTACACTAAAGTGATTTTCAATTTAATGTTAAATACCGTTTTATTTCATGAACTATGTTGTTGTCTAGTCCTAGATGTTCCAAATTTTGTCAACTATATGATCAATGAAATGCATTTTATCGTTTATCCTCTTGTTCAATTTTCTTCAAATAACTGTTTTGAATGTAAATATGCATTGGCAAATACGTAATCAAAATCATCGAGCCATTTTTTTTTGGTAATCCTTGATTTTTCCAAAAAACCTTTTGGTCAGGCCTTCTATTCTTACTTTGTAATTCCCTCCAGCTCCTAACTATTGCTGAAGCTGAAGTTGAATGCTTCAATACTTAAAAAGAAAATTGCAGTTATACTTATGTGTCGTTACCTGTACATTTTTAGTATTGGTTACGCATACCGTGGTTTAACTTTCAGTAAACTTCAACTTCATTTGAACTCAGGTGGATAGTTGTCTCATTTGCAATCATGCCACATTTCTGTTTATTTATTTTTAATAGATTTATAGATTTATGTTGTCTATACTATGAGTTGTAACTCTTCTTATTGATTGGATGTATTAAGTATAAATGTTCATTTTAAACCTTGATTTGATTGATCGAAATTTAATTTATGATTTTGTATTAGATATTCAAAGGCTTCCCAGGATCAAAATTACAACTCAAACAACAATCATCAGTTATATTATCAGTTATGCAATCTATTTATCTATTTGGCCGATTCACAACAGTTATAATGACCTAGAATGCATTGTCCACAATGATTTAACATTTTATGAACAACGCATGCATCGGGGTCTCTTAGTAAAAGCATTATTGAATTATTGTTTCAATAAGTCTTGCTTTGTTGATGAATTAAATAAATGAAGAAAATTAAATTATGTTCTTAAAAGAGAAATTATTTGTTAAATAAAAATGTTTATAAGAGTTGAAAAGAGTGATCATACAACACTGTTGGTCTAGGGTGTATACAGTCAGTCTCCTAGGGTGCTATTATATGAACGACACATAGATTAGAGTAACATAGAACAGACTTTTGCATTTTGTTTTTGAAACGGGTTAGTTTAACATTAAGGAATGTAAGCTGCAATCTGTTCTTTTCTTGGTGCTATTAGTAATCAGAGCTAGATATCTTGTTTAAATTGAGAAAAATCGGATGTAATCTATTAAAAGTATGTGGGTGTTTTTGATGGGTTAAACGCTGACCATCAGTTCGTGTACAATATAAACTAATATCAACAATAAAGATATTAACCCACGAATACAAAGACGTCATAAGTCTGTCTTATATATTTAGGACTCTAAAGTGCGACGGGGACGCTAAAACGCGATGGTCACGCTAAAGTGCGATGGCCCACGCTAAAGTGCGATGGTTTGATACGCTAAAGTGCGATGGTCTGTGCTATTTAATGGAACACGCTAAAGTCCGATGCTGCGATAGGCTAAAGTGCGTTTTTCCGCGAAAGTGCGTTTGTTCGCGAAAGTATGGACGTTTGCAACGTTAAATAGCAATATGAAGCTACAAGCCGTTTGTACAAACAAAACGGACATGCCGGTAAACAAGAATGTTTGTGCAAATGAAGGATTTTTACTAGACAAGAAAAGAGAAACAAATGATCCCAATCCGGAACATTTTGATCAGTGCTAGAAGAGTTTGTATGCGGAGGAGTTATTTCCCAAAGAATCATCCACAGTAACAGAAATGCAAACCTTTGATCCCGTTGTGTCGGCTTGGTCAAACGTTTTTCTGTCAAGATATTGGAATAGGGACTTCTCATAAACATAGAAACTGACGATAGTAAGGGAAAGTGTATACCGTAAAGAGAGCGAAAATGGCAAAATACACCAAGTGTCGAAGTATTTTTAAAATTCGTCCAAATTTAATTTAGAAACTCCTTCTATGTTTGTAATCCCATGTCATTTGCTTGCGTGAAATAAAAGCTACTTTTTAACTTTCTATTTGAATTATTTTATAAAACATTTTTTACAATATCGTTCTTCATGTCTGTGAAAGAGATGATTACTCGTCAACAAGACAGTAACATAACGACCAGAGGTGCACACTGATTTGGAAGATGAAATCATCTCTTTGTAATTTTTAACCGATCCTCTTTGTCAATTTCCAGATGTAAGTATATGATTGCCAATGAGACAAGTTTCTATCCCAGGCTATTAAATATAACTATAGGTTACCGTATGGCTAACCCGCAGATCGTATTATATAACGACAAAATGGTATCAAAACGACCAGTGTAAAACAATTCAAACGAGAAAATTACGAACTGATCTATATACAAAGCAAAACAAAATATATTGGGTGTATTTTGTCAACGAAACAACTATCCACCAAAGACCAAATGTCGTTGATGTATGCACCTAATAACATTATGACCTTCAACGTGGAGCCTTGGCTTACGTCGCATCGCAAGCTATATAGGACCACGAAATGACTAGTGTAAAACAATTCAAAAGAGAAAGACAACGGCATGATTTATAAACAATACAATAGACGAAAAACTAATATGAACACAGCAAAAACAAAACCATTGCCTGAACCCCATTCCCGTTACACCATCGCACTTTAGCGTGTTAAACCAACGCACTTTAGCGTGTCATATACCATCGCACTTTAGCGTGTCATCTGATCGCACTTAAAAAACAAACAACCATCGCACTTTAGCGTCTGACACCATCGCACTTTAGCGTAGACCATCGCACTTTAGCGTGACCATCGCACTTTAGAGTACCATCGCACTTTAGAGTCCTACATATATGAAGTATTGGAGTGGTTTAATTGACTTGCATATTGTCTCAGTATATCTACTGTCATTACCCAAATCAGCACTTATATCATTTCCATTAACGCGTCAAAGAGTCTTTGGGTTTTCTTGTACACCCTATGCCAAGAATATTGAGCCATCCACAAAATATTGAACCATACAAAACAGCTATATGTAATGCGTTATCAATAATTTGGAAATGTTTGGAACATTCGAATAAAAGAAAACGACAAAAAATTGAAGCTTACCATTCTGAATGCCTATTTTGTATATACTAGATTATATTTCCTGTTTTTCATGTTAAAATAAGTAACGATCGTTTCATGTTTCCGTTATTTTATATTCAAGTTTCAAAGTCTCATCGATCATAATAACAGAAAAAACATACATATTCGAAAAAACCCACTACCATTTAAAAATATGTTATAATATTTTTATAAGGGGACAGGAAAATCTACTGTGTCTAGATATACAACACATGGAAGGTTGGCACGTCAATATCGATTTCAAATGATATCTCCTTTTAAAAATCTTAAGTCACTTTTTACAAAACAACGTTTATTTTATTAGATGTAGCAACTGGTATAGAATTATGACAGAAATAAGTATAATTTCATAAGCGGAAAATCAACACCATTTACGATGTAGATTCGCACATGATTATTTATATTCAACGTTTTGCCTTTTAAGTAACAAACAGTTGAAAAGATGACTCATAGTTTACAAAGCAGTCTTACCAAGACACATATTTAATAAAGGTTTAATTTTATGACAGTTAAACAATTCAATTTCAGAAATGTGCTCTATCAAGAAAATGAAAACACTCGAAAAATTGACTTCAAAATATGTGTCAATGAGTTGAGACCAGATGTTAATAATGAGACATTTTGTTTTCAGTTTCTATTAAAATCAATGGGTACTACAGATGATGTGACAGAAATCATATACTTATACTGCTCGAAAACATGTATTGCTGCTCCTTACAATGTATCTTTGTTACGTATATTTAACCTCAACTGAACATAATTACCTTTTACAAATCTTTTAAGAACCAATTATATCGAGATGATTATAGTTAAACAAATAGACATTCAGTTCGTTTTATTATATTGCATGTCCGATATACATCACTCGACCGTACATGATGTTAAATAATTGATCAGATAAAATGAACTGCATCTTATGTACAGCTACACATACTTTTGTCTTTCCGATTCATTATTCATTTGCTTAAATCTAGAAATAACAAAAACAAGTGAAGAATATATTTGCAGCACTAATGATAATTATGGTTGATTACTAAAAACCTTCAAATGAAAGGTTATGCCGTCGAAGTACTATGACGTTTAATTGGACTGTGTTAGTGGACATTCTTATCTTTATACGAGAAATTAAAAAAGGCAGTACTTGCTAATGAATCATAATCTAAAAGAGTCAGTTTGATATTTACTACATCTGAAAAGTCTGACACTAATAACGTTAAGTCTTGTTAAGCGTCTTAATTATTTTTAGACATTTCTTTGCTGAAAATCCAGTACTGCCTGACTGATACTAAATGTATCGTGGATGATTAGTCTTTAAAGTAAGTGAAGACTGAACATAACTCAATAATTTTATTGTTCAGTCTTTTATAGTAGTTCAGATCTAATTCAGTTAAAACTTGGTCTTTTGGTGATGTATGTCAGTTTGACTGTCCCTCTGGTATCTTTCGACTAAGTCTTTCAAATAAGTGAAAAGTGCGGTTTCATGTAAATTGAAGCAAACTCAAAGGTAGACCAAGGAGATATATCAAACATAAAATGGTAAAAAAAAAAATATGTCGTTGCATACCAAAATACCAAAAATCAAGCTTAAGTTCATATTACAGTAAAGGGCTATGTAACAGATTTTGCTACAATTTGGCATACCACCTTGGCTCATTGGTTTATAACTGGAAATCGAAAAGAAAATAATGTATTTATCTCTTTTATCATGTTTATTATCTGAATTTTAACTGATTGAATTCTTGCGAAAAAGGTGAACATTTATATAGAAAGCACATAAAATAGGCGAAACACCTTAAATTTGTCTTAAAATCTTCAAATATCTAATTTCTAATAAGTAGATTTTTCTTTAAAACTATATGTTGTTGATACACGAATTTCCATTTTAATAATACAAAATAATCATAGGGTCACCGACTTAGTTTTTGTCTAATAATCAATCTGTTACCTAGTTGGTAGCGAAAAACGTCAAAATTACCGTTTTATGGACTGCAACGAGATGACGTTTTGTGGTATGTTTTCCACATAGAACACCGCTTTGAACGATGTATACCGTAAAACGAAGTCAGTGACCCTATCATTATTTTATATAATTAAACAAACATTTATGCATCAACAACATATAGTTTTCAAAAAATCTATGTATTAGAAATAAGAGAGTTGATGATTTTAAGACATACTGAAGAAGTTTTTCACCGATTTCGTGTGCTTCCATACAGATTGTCACCTATTTTGACAGAATTCAATATGTAATATTTCAGATGATAAAAGATGTAAAATTATTTTTCGATTTTCATTTATAGTCTAACGAGCCAGAGTTGTATGCCATATGTTTGCAAAATCTATGACATAGTCTTTTACTGTAACTTGACCTTAAAACGTTTATTTGTTCCAGTTGTATATTCTTCGGTGCCCACCATTTCATAGGAAAGCCGACTCATATTTTCTGAGGCCCTTGGGCATTTCAGACGGTAACATATAGGTCAATATACTTAATTCGCCTCAAAGAAAGGTACTCGAATTAAATAAGTCAACTAAAATCTATGTGCACTGAAATTGTTTACATTCATTTTAAACAACTAACTGTGCTCAACCATTTGTTTTGAGTTGAAAGTCAGAGGACCATAGAATAAACATGATAAAAGTGTGGAAAGTAGGAAGTTATTATATGTATTCATACAATATAATTTGCAGAGAACTTTGAGTGAACATATGGATTTATTTTAATTCGAGAAGCCGCATTTCACAGATTTTACAGGGTATGCAAAACTACGAAAAACGGTATCTCACTTCGTACCCTAAAGTTTAACCTCATAATTACCTGAAAATATATCCGCTTCGAAACGAGTCATTATGCATATACAAGTGGCAGGTGAATTTAAGAAAAGGTTACAATTACTGCCTACTTGAAATACGCTGTGCATCTTGACACATATTGTGTGCAAAAACAAAAAGTAAAGGATTATGTTTAAGTCAGTGTTGTGTTTTGATGTATAAAATTGCATTCAAACAAGAAGATACTAGCGCATGATACTAATATACATTGGTAATTTACCGAAAAAAGATTCAAATCTTCAAAACATTCGTCATTAAAGCTACTAAATGCGGGAAATTTAAACACTCTTAGTTCCCGGGTCTATGAGAAACATTTTACCTTATTCGTACAAAGCATAAAGGACGCTAAAACAGCTTTGTTGTCAGCAAGTAGATTTACACGGAACACTATTTCCTGAAGAAGATCTGAGTGAGAGAGAAAAAATACGAGCCCCACTAAAGTCTGAAAACAGTTGATGTGAATGTAAGGTTATAGCGTTCTAGTGGTAACCGTAATGTTGACAATTATAAGTTAAAATTCAGTTTCATATAATATTAAACATTTTTTAATACATCTAAATAAATGCAGTTCTAATGAAAAATATTACTTAGTTATGTACAATGATGTGTCCTTGAACCGTCATAAAGGACATAATTACAGTTTAACTATAAATAAAAACGCAGTACTTCAATCCTTGGAAATATTTCTTGTCTTCATTATTATGATTTCAAAAACAAATGTAAGCACGTGATTCAGAATCATATTTTGCTAACGTCCGTTAAGCTATTGTTCTAAGCATAACACGGAAATGGATATTTTGTGACATCATGTCTGCATCACTAAATGGTACACTTGAACCAGTTACAAAACAGACTTTTATTTTTCGAATCGTTTTGTTGGTTTTGATAGTCGTTCTGGTCCTATTCCAGGTGTTATTTAATATTCTAGCTTTATTGCGTACTTACTTGTATTTGATGACATAAAACAATAGAAATGTCGATTGAAAAATTCCTCTGTTGAAGAGTTTGGGAACATACATAAAGGAAACTGAAACTGTGATATTAGATTTTAAGTATCATTTCATTACAGCAACTAAACAATCATATAAAGTCTATTGTAATGGTTTGCGTTTTGTTTCTATAAAAACAAAAAGTAAAGCAATAGTTATTCTATTTTACCCGAAATTCCACTAACAGCATTTTCTATACAATATTTACACAAAGCTGATAAAATTGATGTAGTCGACAGCAAACGGAGAATAGCATTCAATCTTAAGACATATTGTACAAAATGTCTGCATAAAAATCGGAACACATTTAAATAATGTGTTGTAATACTATATCTAGTTATAAAGAACTCTTAAATGTTTACTATCTTTTAATTTTAGTTCTTCCCGTATATAGCATATGTATATACTGTATGAATCTGAGTCAAATATATATGCATGTGTCAATGGGAAAAACATTCTCAGACAAATAAATGAGACATTTATTCACAAAGATGATTGATATAAATATGCTTTAATCAAATAGTTAATAGGAAGCTCTTTTACTAAAACCACTTATTTTCAAACAAAACTTGACCAAATGCCAAAAGAAATATAATATAAACATGGTAAAAGTGTGCTTATCCTTACTAAAACAATTTAAGTAATATTAAATTATTATATATTTTCAATTAGCACATACTTACAACTTCTCGCCCAATCAAATTGCTTGAATTTGCCTTCTAATTTTCATAGTACATATTTTTCCGTGTACTGAGTAACTACGCATGAATGATCACAAGGGTAAGATTTCATTGTATCGTAATCAAGATATTAAAACAAAAATTGCCACTGGCTATTTTGAAATAAAATGCTGTGTTCCACATTAAATTAAATAGTTTGTAATTAGTTTTCACATTGAATTTTAAATATCCTGCTATTAAAATCTTTGGATATAAAAATGTTTTGACGATTGCAATTTTTTCATTTAAATAAAGACTAACAAATATGGTTCTTTATACCTTGATTAGAGTACAACGCCATCTTAAAATTGTGATAATTTATCATCCATGCAATTACTTTGTACACAAAAAGTGTGTACTATGAAAACTATGAAGGAAATTAAGGCAACTAGATCTATTTCGTCATGAATTGATTGATTGATTGATTATTGGTTGCTTAATGTCCAGTGACAAATATTTCATGCATGTTCAGGACGATGTCATGAATTGAAAAACCGTGATAATGTCTGAAGAGAATGTGCCACCTATATATACATATATGTTCTGATAAATCTTTTAATTTTACTTTGAAATAAAAAAAAAAAAACTACATCCTAGTATCTTTGATCTATTGGTAGTTGAAAAGACATGCAAAGCTTCCATTGCAATTTAATTATTGCCTGCTTTTGGTCAATTTATTTTTGTTATCTTACCATGTAAAGAAGTACATGTATAATAAAACACCGCTTTATATCAATAAACATACTTACACCAGCAGCTACCATCTTTTCATTCTGAGGTCAAGGGCCTTTTGAAACTACATATTTTACAATGATACTAGTGAGTAGATTTACAAAACTTCGTTAATGAGCTCCGTTTTACAAACCCTGTGATACAATTTAGTAGTCAGCTAAAATAAACTATCAATATACCAATTAAAAGATTACTCGAGTTGTAAATATGTGCTAAATTGGAGAGTCTATGAAAAGGTATATACTATGAAATTAAGAGCTCAATATTTTGAGTTAAGAACATTAAAAAAATAATTTAATATAAAAAGAGGAATAAAACAAAACTAATTATTAGATTGGATTGATTGATTGATTGTTTGTTTCTTAACGTTTTGTGGTAAATATTTCATGCATGTTCAGGACGAGAACAAATTTACAATAAATACATTAGGTAGGTAATTCAAAAGAGGCCGTCCGGGATGAAGGTCGGAGAAATTTTAAACTGCTTCTGGAAAATGAGAGTATATTGGATAGAGACAGAAATTTTGCCATGTAACAGGCCACCTACGGAAACTCAAAGAGTTTTATTAGAGTTCTTAACGTGCAGAGAGCGTGGCACTCTCTTTACACGAGGCATCAGATTTAACGTGTCCATTCTGACCGGACGACGTTGCGTACTTGTACATCCCGCTCAGCCAAACGGATGCCCCACTTTGACAAGGGTTTTACTGCCGGACCATAATTCTATTCCCCAGTCACCCTATGGGGTTTTATTAGATTGGGAAGTAAGTTATAAATTTACTTGCCTGAAAAATATACATTTCGATTGTCAATTAAAGCAAATAAGTTATCTTACTTATTATAATTTTTTATTTATAGTAATTGCGTAATTCTTAATTTCTTTAATTCTGATTGAAATGGGAAATATATGTTTATATTTTGAAGCATTGTCTAAATAACATTTCAAATTCGATATTAAAAATAGTGGATTTACATTAAACTGAATAAGTCATAAAAATACTTAATACTGATTGTAAAAGTTTTATCTTTAGAAACGTTTAGCAATACAATAAATGTAATATACATGTAATATGACTTCATGTAGATTTCGAACTGTAAACCATTCCTTACCGATATAAGGAATCTCTCTCTCTCTGACTAAAAAGACATGACAACATTCCCTGGTATTTGTTCCCTCAATGTCCGAGTTTGATATAAACCAAGGATTGCCATGGGTATATAAAAATTCGTGAAGGCTTCTATGGAACCAGTGTCTCGCTTGCAATTACTGCTGTCGGTGTTATAACTGTTATTTTGACTGTAAAAGTGCACGAGTCCATGTATGAGTAAAACAAATTTTGTTTTCGTTGATATTTCTTGATCTTGAAGATAAGCTTCTATCCAAGTTTCATAAATTTGCCAAACTTATCGCCAATCATTTAGATCGAATCACCTTAAGTAACCAGTCAATTGTATTTTAAAGTTGTTGATTTGTTCTTGTCATGAATTCATGAAATATTTGTCACTGGACGTTATGCAATCAATAATCATATTCAAATCTACAGTATTAACGAACCTACTATAATTTCATATATGAAAGAGTCTAAATAATATAAATATTCATTATTTTACACATATTCGAAGGATTAAAATAATCAGTTCTATAAATTGCTGTTAATGAAAGATTTAATGCAATTTTACAAATATTACCTGCCTCTGAAAAATTTTATATCGACGGACCAAACTAATTTTTTATCGTAAAATAAACGGCTGCAAAGCTCATTTTCCGTTCACTTAAGGTTATTGGAGATCTTCTTTCTTTTCTTTTAAAAAATTAATGCCTACAAAATGTTTATTCTCAGGCTAGACAACGTGAAAGATCAATACACTTTATTTGGGTGTGCATATTACGGTGTTTCGACAAACCAGTAATTTTTGCCCGGGGATATGAATTTGACATTAAACTTCCTTCAGTAACTTTACAATATCCAGCCGTGTCATTTCCGTATATTGTAGATGGAACGTGTGACATATATACACCAGCAATACCAATACAGGTGAATTTTACGCTTTTGGAGGACTCCATACAGGGTAACATTGAACACAAATTAAAATAAAATGAAAAACATTAAATTGAATTATGATAATATGATAAAATTATGCTTTATTAAAGAATTTCTTTCTTAAATGCACTTGGGTACGTATTTGTAAACTGATATTATTTCTTTATTTCATTTATCTGTTTAGTTTTCTTTTGTGGAGAATTTTACCCTTCTTATTGTTTTGTCTATTTTACTTCTTCATCAATCGACCCAAATATAATCACATGACATTGAATGATTTCGTCAACTCAAAACTAGTTAGACGTCTCTAACACTTGCAATAAATATTTGTGGTAATATTTTTTTTTTTTTTGTGAAATGAGCCCTTAAGGACACTTTCTGCGGGTCTGGATGGGGTTTATAGAATAGAGAATAGTGGGCATAATTTGCAGAATAAAGGACTAAAAATAAAGAATAGAAAAATAGGCAAAAAAAAAAAAATACAGAATAGAGACTAATGAGGTGCTAAAATATAGAGAGTAGAGAGTAACAGGCAAAGAAAATGGCCAAAAACAAAAACAGAAATTAAGGACCCCATCCACACATGATCATCGTATATGTACACATAAAAATAAATGAAACAGTTTCAAGCTGTTTGCATCAGTGAATTTTAAAAAGTGGTTTTGACAAACCGGTAATTTCTGTTGAATACTTTTCTGTCCCTCTTCTTCACAATAAAGACATGTGACACTGATTATACAACAAGTCAACCATGAATAATCCAAACAACACATTTTGATTGGTTTGTCATAATTGCTTATCAAAGTCGTATTTGTTTTGGGCAATATTGTAACAATAAGGGTTTACCTTCAGTATTAATAAAAATGGTTCAGTCATTTAAATTTTTTTTTTTGTACATGTATAATATTTTTAGATTGAAAACAATATAATTTCATCATTTTTTAAGTGTTATTTATATAATTATTCAATATTTGTTTAGCAGTGCATTATTGAATCATATATATATATATATATATATATATATATATATATATATCTGATTGAATTTAGCGAAATCGTGGTATAGAAAATCGCAAGGTTAATTACTAGGAATACACACCTTGTTGTTATTTAATTGTAAGTAAAAATACTTTTCGATCCTTCATCTACTGGACACACAAATATGGTGTATTTACACGTAAATCAGTATATGTCATTTAATCTGAACGGCTCGGGTGCCCTTACTTGACGAGATTAAATGATATATATAGATTTGATTGACCAGTAACTGTTCAAGCTAGAAGTCCTTTGTTAATTTATGCATCATTGTCATTTTGCTAAGTTTCTTTTTTGTACGACTTTGCCCCAGCAGAGCTATATAAAACAGTACATTAACGGGTGTTACACGGACACTTTTAGATGATACACGGACATTTTTAGTTGTTCCACGGACACTTTGAAGAATAGAATCACTCGTGCATGATCAGTGAGTTCATAGGCACTTTATATTTCAATTAGATTTGAATTTTTGTTTCACCGACATATTTCCTGTCTTTTTATTAAAATATTTACGTTGGCATCAATAACTATTTTTTTCAAACAATTATAGTATATTACTATTCATATTAATACGCTAAGGGATTGACTTCAAAAGGGGTTATGGTTCTTTCCTAAAAATATTCTGATCCCCAATTTTATGAGAAAAAATATATTGTGGTCAAGCAGATGACAAAAGACTGTTCTGATTCCTGATCTAACTAAATAATTTTCTTACTCAGAAAAAACATACCCCTTTTGAAGCTAAATGGTCGGTCTGTAAATGTTTTTTTTTCAATATATGGACATGGATAGTATTCTGAACATTGCTGAAAGTAAAGAAATGCTGGTACCGACGTTTATATTTTAATAAAAAGACAGGAAATATATATAAAATCAAATCTAATGAAAAGATAAAATCCTTATCAACTCACCATTGCACGATTGATCCTATAAATAAAAAGTGTCCGTGTAATACATGTTCAATAAGGCAGCAAATCTTAAAGAAAATCATTGAACTTATGTCAACAATTTTGGACGGTAAGCTGCGATTGGATAATATTGTGACACGTGTTTAATCCTGATCAACACTATAACAGACATATACAAACCTATTACCATGAAAATAAAAAAATTCCAAAATATATGCCTATATATATCAAATAACAAGACAAAATCCATTTTTCATAACATTTCATTCACTAATGAAATAGGAAATTCATTATTTTTATACATTTATAGTGTTATTGAATTCATATATATTGAATTCATATATATTGAATTCATATATTTGGGAGCAAACGTACGATTTTTATTACTTCTTAAGGGAATGGGGAATGGAATGGCAAATCCTGCATTTTAAATTTATTTAACCCCCACCTTTCCCCAAGTAAATATCAAATATTAGCTTGCTTACCTCTGAAATCTTTTCATATATTACTTACTTACGAAGTTGCATTTAAAAAGTCTCAAACGTGTACAACATTCATCTTTTACTTGACATGGTTCTTTTTATAAAATTATTAGATTCTTGAATTTCTTGAGAAAAACTCTCGGCTGAAGGAAATGAAAAAAAAGTTTGTTTAAACATTAACTGGTATATGGCCATTTAAGTTTCTAATCTGTTCAATGTTGCTACCTCTTCTAAATGCAAAATGTACTACTTCTTTCTTGAAACGTCGTACAAGTGAGATACAAAACAAAGGTAACAAAAAAAAACAGGCCGGAAACAACTTGCCGTATAGTTCTTCTGCACTTGTTGTCAGGTCAAGGTCCTCGCCTATCGCCTTGGACCTTCACCTGACTACTCGTGCAGAAAACTATCCGGCAATGGTTGTTACCGGACTGTTTCTTTGTTACCTTTGTATTGTATCTAAAACTTACCTATTCTGACATCAAACTCGGAGTTCTTTTAAACTGAGTTTTACTGTGCGTATTGCTGTGTGTTTGTTTATTCTACATTGGCTAGATCGGTGTATAGGGAGAGGTTGAGATCTCACAAAACATGTTAAATTCCGCCTTATTTTAGCGCCTATCCCAAGTCAGGAGCCTCTGGCCTTTTTCAGTCTTGTATGTTTTAGATTTTAGTTCATTTATATGTTTTGAGTTTAGTTTGACGTCCAATTTCATTGAACTAGTACATATTTTTGTTTAGGGCCAGCTGAAGCCCGTTTTCGGGTGCGGATTTTCTCGCTGTGTTGGAGACCCATTGGTGGCTTTGAGCACAAAGCAGTCAATATTATACATACTTACTTTTTTTTTTTTTTAATTTATTTTATTTCCTTTTATTTACTTATCTTTTTTTTGTACATACAAAACATTTTACTAATTATTTTGCAAATCTCACATACACATATTTAGGCCTATTTCGGTTTATACCAAATATTTGGCAACTAAATTCACATACACAATTTGGCATATCAAATTTATCCACTGTTACTTGGCTGCTGGTGTACCAGGACAACGTGGCTGCCGCTCACTGACGTTTGCTTGGCCTAGCTTTCCTCCTCTTCCTACTTTTGGTGGCTCCATTTAATTATTTTTAATTTATTTACTTTTTATTTTGTTTTCTTTGGTTTTCTATAAAAATTTCATTTTATATTCTTTTATTTTATATTAGTTATATTTTATTTTCGTCATTTATTTTTATTCATCAATTTATTTATTTATTAGTTATTCTATCCTTTAAATTTCTACTCACTTTCACTTTTTATTCATAATAGGTTTTTTCTTATTTGTCATTCTAAATTATATCAATTACCTTATGGTAAAATTAAATTATTTAAATGCACAAAAGGCTCAAGCCAGGGCCGACCGTGCGAGGGCTGTAAAGCCAGCCAAGGTCGTTAAAACTTCCATCATCTGTTTTCTGTTCTTTGGTCGGGTTGTTGTCTCTTTTCCCCATTTCCATTCTCAATTTTAACTTATGACGGCATCATATTATATGAACGTTTTGGAAATATTCGGACGGTATTCAATCAACGGCTCCCGGAAAAGTTTCTTGTAGGGTAAACGAAGGGGAAATATGTCTTTAAGTATATTAAAGCTTTAAAATTGGTAAATTTAAAATTATCATTTTTTTTTTTTTTTATATTCAGGCTTTCTCCTTAATTGTTAAATTAGTTGGAAAATCGCGTTTTAATGTCAGTTCTTTGATTTTATGTTTCTGGTTAAATTTATTCACAATTTTCATATGAATTCAGGACGCTTTAGGACTTGACTTATTGTGTAGACACCTGTCTATGTCTATTGTTGAACATTATATATTGCCCTCTAGATGTCGTTATGTGTTTTTTCCTCGTTTGATTGCTGTCTTATTGACGTTAAACCTCGGTTAAAAACAAATCACAATTGAAAGGGTTATTGAATATAGATTTCCCTGAAGAATTTATTCAGAGAAGATTAATAGAAAAGATTTGTACTTAAAATTTTTAGTGCAAAATAAAAATAAAAAAAGTTTAATTTTTCTAATTTTAACTTCCCCTAATTTTCAAACCTGTATTAATTTTGAAGACATATCGTATCTCAACGAAGTCTAATTGATCCCCAACTTACTTTACATTGTGCACAAAATATTATAAAATGTTCCTAGGAATCAGAAACACTTTCTATTTCATATTTTGAAACGACAAAGTATGTACAAAGTTGTAAATTGCAGGACGAGTGGCGGATTCAAATAGGGTGGGGTTGGTGGTTGCTGCTTTGCTTGGAAACTATAATGGTCAACCCTAAATAAAACCTTAGCTGTGCATTATCCAGATTATAGCACAGGAACTACTGCAACAATTTATTTTTTTTTAGGATTTATAGCTTTATATTTAAACCTGTGCAAGGAACATAATAATGGACAAGAACGAGTTCTGCGTAGAACAAAATCTTACTGCATGAAATAATTTTAGAAAATAGTACCAAATGTGAAACAGATATGAGTATTTAATAACGATAGCTCATTAAAGATGGATTGGTTAATTTTTGTTTGCTTATCGAGCAGTGGCAAATAGCTCAGGCATATTGAGGAAAATACAATAGTACAATAAAGTTAAGTGAAATATGAAAAAATATATACAAACTTTATGTCACAAATGAGTCAACTTCAAACTTCCAATTTAATGAAAATTTACTGATATTTTCCGTAACAAATTTAATTCTAGTAAACTTAAAAAACAAAGTTTCTTGATTTGCCCAATTCTATAACGACGAAAAATGTTACGATAATTTTTTTCAATTTATCTTATTAAATCCAATTATCACTTCTAATTGTCACAGATCAAACGATGTAACATTCATTTATTTTTGTTTTATTCAAAGTGACAAACACAGTCTAATTGCTTTTTTTCTTCAGAATTTTATTTCACTTAATTTTCAATAACCATAATATTTATGAATCCTATCATTTAAGTTCGCTATTAATCGACAATTTTTAAAACTGTAGATACGACAGCTTACAACAAAAGTCTTCAGTGTACAAATTTTCGTCTTTAAAACTTGTTTATAGGATAATTTTTTATCACCGTCGATATTCATAATCAACATTGGTCATGCACGACTTATAGCAAAAGTATGACACGCGCCGATAAAAACCTGCAGCGATAACTTCATGAATATTGCATGCATATTCGTCAAACAGGCAAACGTAAAAACAGTTTTTCGAATTTTTCAATTAATTTCAATTTTTTTTTATTTAATAATATGTCCTGTGTGCACTAAGTAGCCTTGGGCGGTGGTTAGACGCTCTTATTATTTAAAAATGTGCTTACATTGCAATATGTTAAAACTTTTTTTTCTCATATTTCAATATATATATATCCCATCAAGACAATATTGTTAACATGCACTTATTTGCATATTTTATTTATATACATATGCATATAGAAATAAACAAAAGTGTACGATGTGAACATGGTGCAAATTCACTAAAATACAATGGTATGCAAATTTACAGTGAGTCTTAATTTGAATGACCGACTTTTATGCATATTTAAAATCTATGTTGCGAGTATTTTGTGCACATAAACGCAAAATTTAGAAATGCTACTATGTTTATATACCCCAAGCTAAAACGAAGGTATAACAGTTTTTATTTAGGGTGCTCTTACGTGGGAAAACTTCCTATGACACCCTCACACACCGGTTCATAGAAATACCGCAAAAGACTTCTTAGTGCATGCATTAGGCACAAAGTTTTGACACTAACGACAGTAACACGGTGTTTTGAAAGTACAAAGAACATGTATGTAATAAGAGACAGGCTAATAAACCATAAATATAAGATTTCATATCAACAGATAATGTGATTTAGAAGTTAAAATTGAGAATGAAAATGGGAAATGTGTCAAAGAGACAACAACCCGACCAAAGAACAGAAAACAGCCCAAGGCCACCAATGGGTCTTTAACACAGCAAGAAAATCCCGCACCAGGAGGCTGGCCCTAAACACAAATGTGTACTACTTCAGTGAAAATGGACGTCACACTAAACTCCGAAACATATAAATGAACTTAAATTTAAAACAAAACATACAAGACTAACAAAGGCCAGAGGCTCCTGACTTAGGACAGGCGCAAAATGCGGCGGGATTAAAATATATCAAAACAGGATGCCAGATTTAAGGGTGGAACAAACTCAGCAAAGAGACCAGCTGCTTATTTTGTTCGACAGACAGACGTTTCGTGTACACAAGATATAAGAAGGAACTATTGAGTTTTCATGTGCACTCTGAATATTATATGTTAGACTCAAATCGACGTTTGGTCTTTAGTTGTCGTCCGTTCCTTAAATCGATGTCTAATGTGACGTCACGTTCTCAAATCTGTGTTCAAAATTTTACCATCTTATGGACGTCCAATGTGACGTCATGCATTACCAAAACGACGTCTGATTGATCAAAGCGTCCTTTCAACGATTCAATATTTTTAAATCATTTATTTTTATCTTTATCTTTGTCTATATTATCTGTCGTTTTGTCTGTATGTAGGCCTGCTTAAAGAAAACAATTGAATTTTGTATCTTTATCAAAATAAAGGGCAATCATCAGAAAATGACAATATGACAATAAAACAACCAACGACATCACATTACATGTACGTGCATATTAATATTTTGGTGAAAGAAGTTCATCCTGTCGGTCTACGTTGTCGTATTCTTTTCATATTCATAAAATCAACGACATTAAGATATACGACAAGGAGACCACAACCAAACGACAAAGATAACCAAAAGACATCTAGAGGGCAATATACAATCTCAAACAATAATAGACAGAATACAAAAGTACAGCTAATTGCTGAATAGTATAATTAGTAGGAGTGTGCAAGATTTAAAATTCTCAACGACGTTTTGAGTTTTAGGTTCAACCCCTACATCTAATGCATTTGCGGCAAGACCGTGAAAAGGACATCAATATTAGAGAAGCCAAAAGTTGGACGTCGCTTGAAAAAAAAGACGTCGATTAGAGGGTCATATAATTGACTCAATTTGGATTTTAATTTTATTATGACGTCAGATTTGGAAGTCGATTTTAAGAACAGACGTCGATAACAGACCGGACGTCAATCTGGGTCTTACAAATATACAAAATACGGAGAAATGGTATGATTACCAAATGACGTAGCTGTTGGAAACTATGAGTCAATTTATCGCATAGCAGGCTATTAAAGGCCCTGACATGAAATAATATAAAACAGGTAAATTATATCGACAGTTTAAATCATAGACGTGCAAACGAAAAGGTATGTGTAATTAGGTAAAACAAATGTAGCAATAATTAGAAAGTTTATAAAAGTGTAATGATAAAATCGACAAAACAATTAGGCATACCATTCTTCATGTCTACCTTATATGTACTAGGTTATATTTCCTTGTTTTTAATTCTAGCAACACAAAATATAACAATCGTTTCATGTTTCCGTTATTTTTTTTTTTTTTGGATTTCTATATGTCATTTTGCATACTAGTAGGAAATAATAAATAACACTCGACAACAAGGATTAATTCAATTTTAAATAATGTGTTAACAAATATTTCATTTGCTAAACTCAGCAAAAGTAAATCATGAATATAAAGTCTTTTCAACATACATGTTGAATATATATTTATCATTACACATGTCACGTGTGCCACAGTTGAGTCTGATCTGCCAAACTCCAGGGTACCTGATATCATCCACGGTGTTTAACGAGTTTCGTGTTTTCTTTAGTGATCGATGTTGTGTTTGTATACTGCTTTCTTTTTATTTTTCCTCCTTCGCATTGTCAGTTTCTTTTCGACTTTAGTATACCTAATATAAATAAAAGAAGAAAAGAAAAAGGATGCAAACATTGAAAAATCATTTTATTATGTGATGATGACTAATGTTTTGTTTATGATTTCGACTTTGATGCTAGTAAGTACCAGTATCAAAACCCTTAATGATCTTAAATTTAGATATTGAGGCGATGTTGCAATTTTTAGATCAAGTTTAATTCATTCACGTATCGTGGAGGAATAACAGACTCCGTATAAAGGGATAGTCTTCAAAATGGAACAATTATAAATTGATACGATAATCCCGGGCTTGTGTTTCCTATCATGATTTCCTTGATAGAGGATTGCTACTCACAAGGAAGCTATTAAACCAAGAGTTTCAAATGGTGAAGTTGAAGTCATCCTTCGTAAATTTTACGGACGCCATCACGAGTTGGTTGACCGTTATGGAATAACCGTTTCACAGATGATATCGGATATGCTCCTTATGTCGTAACTACAATACCCTCCTTTTCACGAATGTGATTTACCGAATTAGACTATTTACCGGATTTGTAATAAAATAAGCAACACGACGGGTGCCACATGTGGAGCAGGATCTGCTTACCCTTCCGGAGCACCTGAGATCACCCCAGTTTTTAAGGGTTCGTGTTGTTAGTCTTTGGTTTTCTATGTTGTGTCATCTGTACTATTATTTGTCTGTTTGTCTTTTTATTTTGGCCATGGCGTTGTCAATTTGTTTTCGATCTATGAGTTTGACTGTCCCTCTGGTATCTTTCGTCCCTCTTTTATATCTTGAACATTTCTAAACGGATAGTAGGTTGTACTTGGTACACATGGATTAACAAGATTAGAGAGTTACTAGGGTGCAAATGTTTTATTCAAATTCTGTAATTTTGTTCTTTTCTTTTCTTTCAAATAAAGATTCCGAGTCAAACACCGATTTTTAATTGTCAGTTTTAGTAAGAATTGATAGACCTTTTACAATTTTGCAGCTTCAAACTTGGGTTTATAAAACAGAATGGCCAACGTAGTTAAAAATATTTTGTTTAAGGGAGGGACAATTTATATTTTGTAAAAACATTTTGATTCAAACAAAAATACTCTGAACCTGACATTATCAATCTACTTCATTTCTTGATTGAGAAGATATGTGTAATGTTATGAAGACATGTTTTTAAGAATATTAACCTAACTGAACACTCGTAGTGTAAGCATATTTTGTACACTTTTATAGTTTTCAGTGCACTAAAATATACTAAAATAATAACAACAAATTATAGACTAAAAACAAAGCAAACATGAAACAAGATGGAACAGTCTTTATAATTATAATGACGGTTATTGTTAAATGATACTGCGAGGTTATGGTAAAAGTACTCAAAGCCGAAATTGGACATTTAAATGAAAAGTGTAAAATTCAAATAACTTATTGTTATGTTTTTTTTTTTTTTTTTTTTATATATTTTTTTTTTTTTTTTTTTTTTTTTTTTTTATGTTTATTCATAACTATGTGCAGTTGCCGTTCGTTTATGTGCATACTATTTATGGTTCATTTCTCATTGAAAAAACAGACCATTTTTAACCCAGACTTATTAACAGCAATACGCAAAATAAAGAGATGATATCAAAACCTGTATTCAAAGTGAAATAAAAGGAAATTTTGAGTGGTTTATACAAAAACTAGAAATAAGAGTAAATCGTTGTCATCGTGTGTAATTTTAATCGATTAAACCGGATGGACACTTGTAGAAGGTGGACTGAGGCACTGGAAAAGAAACAATCCCTACAGGCCACTTAGTGTGTTCTTTTATCCGGAAAGTGTATAATTATGCCATTATAATGATTATATTTTACTATTTTGTACGATCAATTACAAAAACCTTAACTTGTTTGCGTCTTTTACTGATTTATTTGTATGTCTGTTTGGATTGTTTCAAGTCAGTTGTGTTGTGTTTCTATGATGCATGTTAACACATGTTTTGCTGCTGGATTCTTATATTGTCTTGTTAACCAATTGTCTGTTTGTGGTGCTCAAATAATTTTGTTAAAATGATGGAACTATAAATAACTGTCATGCAAGTAGGCGTTTCACTGGCTATAAAACCAGTATTATTCTACCATTTTCTTTGTAAAATACCTTTTCAATATCAAGAATATGACGGTTGTTTTCCATTCGTTACGTTGGTTGATATGGTCGAGCATTTTGTTTTGTCAGATATTATAGGCTTCCCTTTTGATTAACATAAGAGGTTGGTATTTGTATAACTACTTTCTATATCTACTGTATCTTATATAATGAAGCATCTTTACCATTCTAAAAATTTACCTGTAATACACACTTATTACACAATTCAAAACCAATGCGTGACGTAAGAACTATGTTAGCTGTTTGACATAAGTATGAAAGAACACATTGACATTAAGAAAATAGAGTAAATATTTTAATTTATATCATCAAGTTTAAATTAGAAAATATTGCAATGTTGAAGTAATGCATTTGAAATAATTTTGGTATTGCTCTGTCATCCATAATCGTTCAATTGGAACTGGCACAAACAATCATGTTTCAGTCGTAGCTTACATGCTTAAGAAGGCGATGGTACTGTTGAAATAAAAGCAATTCAATTACAAATGAAAAAAAATATAAGCAAATCCTTGAGTTTTGTGCAAGCTTTGATTTTGAAAAATCAGAAAATATAATTATTCAGGTTCGTCTGGATGTCGATATATTGTGTGATATATTTAAAGGAAGTACAATGATTAATGTTATTCAAGTTTTATTTTTGATAAAAACATTATTTGTAAATGTCTTCTGCATAACAAAATTTGAACTTCAAACTGTTAACATAATTGTTAAGTGACCTATTAATATTGACACACGTTTCGCACAATTTATATACAAAAATGTAGTCTCTATGAAAATTATCAGAAATGCAATTTTATCATTTATCATATTCGCTTTAGTTCACCAAATTACCTCAGTAAAAACTAAAATAATTTTGAAATAATTGATATATCTCATCCAATCCCAGTATTTCAAAGAATTTGACTTAATATCACTGTAACTAAGCAGTTAAAACTATCTTTAAAATATCGAAGAATATGAGTTTTTTAACCATAACTACATACAAATAATTTAGATACCAACGGGACATTCAAACCCTATTAGTCGAGATGAACTGACAATGTCTTAGCACAAAAACTGAAACACGACAAACAGATGAATATGTTCCGTAAACACTACTTAATCAACTTAAGACTGAACTTTACAAGTAGTTTGCATATTCATATTTGATGTACTTCCTATTTAGAAACACTCATTGCTATCCATTGTCATTTTGAGTACAACGTATGCTTATACAGATTGCCCTCGTTAACTTTCAAAGAGAAATATTCCAAAGGGACATTCAAACTCATAAGTCGATTATAAACAGTACATAGCTGAAAAGAAAAAAAAAAAAACAACAGACAAACAATAGAACACAAAACACAACATAGAAAACTAAAGACTGAGCAACACGAACCACCAAAACTGGGGTGATTTCAGGTGCTCCGGAGGGTAAGCAAATCCTGCTCCACATGTGACACCCGTCGTGTTGCTCATGTTAGTACAAACCCGGTAATAAGTCTAATTCGATAGGTCAAATTCGGGAAAAGGGACGGGATTGTAGTTACGACATTAGGAAAATATCCGCAATCATCTATAAAACGGATATTACGTAACGGTCAACCAACTCGTAATGACATCCGTAAAATTTCCGAAGGGATGACTTCAACTTTACCACTTGGAACTCTTGGTTTAATAGCTTCACTGTGAGCAGCAACCCTCTATCAAGGAAATCATAATAGGAAATACAAGCCCTCGAGTATCGTATCAACTGGGAGATATATACTCCGAATGCAGCGCTGCTGGAATGTTGAAACATAAAATGGAAAGTTCACAATTGGGAAGCTGAAATCATCTCTTTTGTCATCAAGTTTTGTTTTCAACCGACCCTCATTGTCAATTTCTAGATGTAAGTCAAGATATGAGGCAGACTTAACTTTATCTGTTGTATCCTTTAACTCAGGTTCGATGGGATAGATGCGTTCAACATAGTCACCAAATTTTGATTTATTTATTTAGTGAGAGAACCTTATCTATGTAGCGGAAAGTAAAGTTAAAGGATACTGCTTACTTTTCTTTCTTCTTAAAAGTTCCTGTTTGAAGTAAGCCTCATATGAATAAAGGAACAAGTCGGCAAGAAGAGGGGCACAGTTGGTTCCCATGGGAATGCCGATTGCTTGTTAAAAATATGTCCTCCAAACGTAACAAATATGTTGTCATCAAGAAATCAAACATCTTGATAATGTCAGTTTCAGAGAATTTTGTTAGAATCAGAGTGAATTTTTACAAAGTAGGATTTATCCTCCCTAAGACAAGATACTTGTATCTACGTTGCCCATTCTTTTTATGAAACAAAGCAAGACCAACTCTTTCAATTTGTTTTTAGTTTGGAATGGAGAATACTTGTGTAAAGTGTATAAAAGTCAAATGTTTTATTACTATTGTCGTACAACATGCACAATTTGTTTATCTTTTATTCTGTTACTCAGTTTCGTCATAAAACACTGTAAAATACAAAAGTTCAAAGCAGTTCCTTTGAAAGGTCATTCTTCGATTTTTGGTAGTCATGGCTAATCCTGGATTCAAGTTTCGATCCTGTCTCTTTAATTCAAAATTTTCACTGTCAAATTTCCCTCACCAACCGCCAGCTACTCACTACCCCACCACAAAATCAAATTGATGCAATCTTACGTTATAATATCACTGCATGTTGATATGTTAAAACTAAACATAATGTAAGTAAATGTAAAACTATTTCATCTCAGTCATTCCACCTGGGTAACATGCATTTGTTTGAAACTGTCTTTGAATGACTGGTCTGAGTTTTACAGTCGTTGCGCGATTTGAACATATTTATACGTCATCATTACAAATATATCATCATACACAAATACACTATAATATTAAGATTCGGAAACAAGATGTTTACAGCTTATTTCAATCTGTTTCCTTGAAATACCAACTCAATTAACGATTTCATAAACATAGCATGCAATGTTACAATGATATGACACAAGAATCAATAAGTAATTACATAACAAAGAAAGAAAGGGGGGATATTTATAATTTGAAAGAATCGAAAATAATAAAATACAACAAAAAGAACAAAAATAAAACAAATTATGAAAAATAAAATACACTTAATTACTACATAAATCTCCAGATGAAATGCAGCTTTGTCAAAATAGTGAATAACAGTTTAACTAGATTTAAATCTCTTGCAATTTAGTAAGAACTTTTGTACTTTTTCCAAAAATATCCTTGTTCTGGTCTAAAGTTAGGGCTTGTGAGTCAAATAAAAGTATGATTGTGTTCAGTATGATTGAATAATTAATTGAAAAATAATTTCATTACGCAATGCATCATATTTTTACAGTGCAATAGAAAATGAGTGTAGACTCGATTAGACCACATGAGCAATTTGAAGCTTCTACTAGATTTCGTCTGAACAAATGTTCATTTAAAAGACTACTAATCATCCTTAACCTGGCGTGTAATATTTGACCCATGTTTGTACCAGAGTAGTAAAAATCTGAACATTTATTATTTGTGTTTTTATACGACTTTTAAAAAACTTAAAGACGTAGAACTTCTTTTTGTTCTGGTAACTTATTGCACAATTAAGTGGATGAAGGAAGGAAATAATCGGAGTAGAAGTTACCTCTTGTACGTATTTCCGAAGTATTATGATACTGATGAGTGAAATGGTTATATAAATATACTATTTGATTTGGTACCAATTTTGTAAATAATCTGGATTTTCCTTATTCTCTATTTTATAAAACAAAGTGAGTTTGTGTTTTCCCTTCTTTCTACAAGTGTTTCCCAACATGTTTCCTCGTAAGCATCTGTATCGAAGTTAATTTATTCCCTGTATATACAGCTGTATTGGGCTTTCCGTCTCATAATATTGTCTTGTGTTTAAAAGGCTGGTTTTTTTTTCGAAAGAAACAAGTAGTTCATTCACTCAGGCGATTTCCTCATATGCTTAAGAGTTATTAATGTGATTTGAATGTGAATTGGTACATTTTACCACATCATTACATCATTTAAGCATAGCAAATCACAAATGGGATTGTAGTATATTAGATTGAATAAAATTGAGAATGGAAATGGGAATGTGTCAAAGAGACAACAACCTGACAAAAGAGCAGAAAACAGCCTGTATTTGCTTAGACATTTCGCAAACATGTGGGTTGTTAGTCTGTATTTAGAGATGTGTTAATTTTTTACCATAATTCCTACTGATACGAGGTCATTTATTTTCACAAAGACAACCTTCCCTGGCTAGATATGTTAAATTAACGATGTCTACAAATTCTGAATATGGATATCAAATTTTGTCAGCTTCATTCTGTGATGAACGTAGCGACTCTACCGTTCTTCTTACTGATGCTATGTTGCATATGAAATAAAATGTAATACTCTTTAGTTAATGCTTAGAAAGATTTAAGGTAAGCTTCCACAGATAAAAATGACAGCTTCAAAAAAAAAACTTGATAAAAAATTAGAACAACACGTTATAAATGTTATGCAGCCGAAGCGCTTTTCTGGATATACCTTCATCAGGAACGCTCAAAGCCGAATATTTGAAAGCCTAGGATGTACATGTATAATAACCGAAACAGTTGGAGAGCTATATAATAAAAAAGACTTAAAATAATAGCCAAATCCTTCTAAGGTCCACTTTGCCTGAGGGAGTTGATACCCTAGTTTCTTAATAATTTCTTAATTTATGAGTTTATGCATGTTATGACCAAATGATGTTCCAGCTAACGAAATAAATTTATTTAAATTACCGTATTTTTTAATCAATCAATGACAAATTGTTCATTTAAACAGCATAAGCTAAAACAGTTCCAATGTGACATTCACCATATTATTATATAATGGTCTTCATTTCAACCGATTTTGCGGACATAATTATATTTTGAACTAACAAAATAGATGTGTTTTATTAACTTCCGTATTTTTGCAGTTAGAAGGAAATATATAAAGGAAATGGACACTTTTGGAAATTCGAATTTTGTTTTTCATATTTTAATTTAATACAATGTAAAACTTTGAACTTTTATATTTATTTTGTAGTAATGGAATATTTTTATCTGTTAAAAGACATTCCTTGTAAGCATCAAAAACACTTGGCTACGACTATCCTCAGATTTTGTAATTTTGATATCTTGTTGATTGCTCAATAAAACTTTAAAAAGTCAGTCCATGTTTGTATAACACTGTGCTTCATTTCCATAGCAACTCATTAATCTTATAATACGTGCACCTAGATAACAGAAAATTACAAAATCTTGACAATACCGTGCCTTAGAAGAAACAGTGAAGGACATAAAACTTATACATTTCACAACTTATAAATCAGTTGTTTGTTGAATTGTCAAGTTAGCTTTACATTATCAAATTATCTATCATCAGTCACAATATATAAAACCACTATATCCCTCATTAGGAGCAGGGAATATAAAATTATCTATATTGTTTAAATTGATTGTATGCATTTGAAATAAAAGAAAGATAATAAGTTAGCAATGTACTTGTAAATTTCGATATATCAGGAGGAACACAATATTTAGAATAAATTTTCAAAATGATCTGATACTGACGAAAAGTCACTAAAGAGACATGCTTTCTATGTTTCAAAAAGTAACAATGGATATCAGGTATATCTAATTACGATTATTTGTATCAAATGAAAGTGTTGACCCATGGGAACCTCATTTTGTCAATGTTGCCTAAGGCATCTCAGCTTCACATTTGTAATATTATGAATTTATGTGTTTCTGGTAATTTCGCTTAACGATGAACCTACATGTAATAATGTATATCTATAGTAACCTAAATTACATACTGACGTGATAAAGGCAATTTACATTTTTTGTTGCATAAATATAATTTTAGGTTTCTCGGAACACACTATCAAAATATTTCCGAAATCTACAAAAAAACAAAAGCAAATAACGACATCACGTCTGTTCCATTTTATCGGTAGGACAGCTACATGTTGTGACAACATAGTTTAAAGTAACTTTTATTAATTTAATTAGACATAACAGATGATAGTAAATTGCAAAACTTTATAATAAAGAACATTATTTTAAGTGTAGAATAGTATACATTTATTGAATCATAAAAATGGAATATAACTGTAAACTTTTATGATTAACTCTAATTTTATTATATTCGTAAAAGACACACACTCGTGTGAAAAAGGACATGCTGACCCTTCGGAAAAACCCAAACCGTATTTATTTTACAGAGTTTTTGACATTCCTGATCATAAAAGACAAGCATTTGGTTTGATTTTAATAAAACATTTTTTATTGAATGAATGAAAACTATTTCATTCAGACAATATACACTTATTCGCAATGACCAATTAAGCATTATTACAATGACCTACTATTATATCGTTATTGCGGACATACTTGTATTTTAATGAAATTAATCAATAGGACATGTCGATTGAAAACTTCCTCAATTGAAAAGTTTGGGAACATACATAAAGGAAACGGAAACTGTGATAGTAGATGTTGAATATCATTTCATAATAACAAAAAAAGATTAATATAAAGTCGATTGTAATGATTATACAAATAGGAAGATGTGGTATGATTGCAATTGAATTTTTTTCTATCTTTGCGTAGCAACATTCTATCAATGTTTGCAAACGAAATAAACAAACAACCGATTTGACATCTTTTTCCCGGGTTTGCATTTCCTATCATTTATTTGCTATTAGAGGGGTGATGCATAATTAGAAACCATTTAATCAATTATTCTTTGTCGTGAATATGTTGTTCCTTGCTTCTTCTAAGGTTTCACTTACACCATTATCAATCGCTTGAACGGTATGAAATTCATTTGCTAATATGACCACACATATTTTATACTCGCGTTATTACTACCCCATCTGTTCCTCCTCGATAATGATGACACCGACTTCTCATTTATCGATATTTATTGCACGCACAGTGTTAGAGCGGTTCGTATTGTTCAATCTGTATTTCTTTGCTAAATGTATGCGGGACAGTCTTTATTGTGGTCATACACTGTTGAGGTTTTATAAGACTTGTGGGTTTTGTTTGCCTTGTGATATTACATTGAATAGAAAAGTTCACAATTTGCCTTAGAATACCAAAACTTTTTGGTTAATTACGAAATATTTCCGAAAATTTATCAGAAATTGAATTTACGAACAATATCATTTTATGATATGTGTTCCATTTATGCACTGACCTTATTTTAAACATTCATCAACTTTAAAAACGGTATAGTTTCATTGTTTTATAATACAATGTATTATAACATGTTTAATAACACTTTAATCATTATCATACACGTATAAAAGTAAATGATCCAATTGCGATTATACATTTTGGTTGGGGAAAATGTAATCAAAGTATCAATGCATCCTATGAAATTATTGGCTGATTAACCCATCGTGATTTTCTGCCATTTATTTTCACCAAACACGCTTCCTCTTCCCACGTATACGTACAATAATTGGTCGTTGCCTATCAATCATATAATGTGGATTTCTTTATTATTATAGTGAACGTAACTTCCTGGTTACTTTTGAATATGCGTACAATATGAATTGCTAAACCCAAAACTGGAACGATTGAATAAAGGCTTTAGGGCACACAACATTAAATGATTCACTTTCTAGATTATAAAAGTTTTATTCGAGTTATACCAGGTTTAACCCACCATTTTGTTTCGGAAAATGCATACACCAAGTCGGGAATATGGCAGTTGCTTTCCACTCAATCCGTTGGTTGATAACGTTTGATTTTGTCAGTTTTTACTTCCCTTTTAGAATTTACCTTAAGTTGGAGTTCGGTATTAATGTTGTTATGTTTGATAAAAGTAGTTTTATTGTAATCAATGACAAATGTTTTATTCGGACAATATATACTTTATCAAAAGCAATGCAGACTCCATTTACTATTGAATCGTTATTGCGGACATACTTGTAGTTTGAAAAAAATAAACAATATAGATATATATTGCAAATTTCCTCTATTAAAGCGTTAAGGAAGTATTATAAAAAATCGGAAACTATGATTTTAGTATCCTTTTATTATTACAATGGTAAACTTTGAATTGATTAGAAATCTAATGATAATGGTTGTATCTATTTAAACTAAAAGTTAAGCAAGAGGTATGCTAGTTTACACGAGAGTTCACTGACAGCATTTTACCATCAATGCATTCACCACAAGAAGGAAAATGGACAAGTTAATGCATCTCTTTGATACGATATATTTTCTACATTATTTACACATTTAATTTCGTAGGAAAACAGCTCTTTTCTTAGATTTATATAATGTAATAGAACAACTATCGTGGTTACAAATATGAAATATAATTTTTACATATGAAGTGAAACATTATTGAATGATTTTTTCTTAACTAAAATAATGCTTGAAGCTTTTTGTAAATATCTTGTTAAGCTTCAGAAAAATGCAAAAGGCAGTAACGATAGGGTTTATATTTGTATACTTACACTTATTCATAATTTCTTTTTTTTAATTCAATTTGAATGTTTAATTTATCATTGTTTAAAACAATTACTTTCGTCTTAAAATTATTTTCATCTTCCGTTCATGGAAAAATATCTTTTAATTATTTATTCAGTTCTGTAGCCTCTATGCTTATGTTAAAAACTACAAATATACAAAACAGCAGTTAAGTGCCTTTGTAAATAACTAATACAATATCAAATATATCTAAATAATTTGATTTTAATAAGAACACTTTTAATTACCAACTAAAAGATGAATTAAAAGGAAAAATAAGAAAGAGAGTTTAATGACCAAATATTCAGATATTGCAGTACTTCGGTACTGGTAGGGTTCATCTTGAATAGTGTATATTAAACTTTCAATTTTTAAATATGCAATTGCATCAGAACAAAGCTTGCATCAATCACAGGGAAAGTAGATTATATACTATATTCAAATATGACAGTTTCGACATTATGCTCACGAAAGCTTTCAGGGTTTCTTTCAACTCTTTTGGTCTTGATATTTTTTGTGAGGAATGTTGAAGAAACTAAGTCGTTTGTTAATTTATAATGTATATGTATATATACTACTAAGGAATCTATTGTCACAGTTGAACACTATGTAGCTTATAATGTCTGATTGTTTGCACCCAACAATTCGAAATATGCGTTCGAGTCCCACGTTAATGAAAGTTAGAATTGGAAAATTGATATAACTCGCTTCCTTTTCAAACCCCTTTCAATTGTTTGCTCTTCGCAATTAGATTCAGTAGATGACACTCTGCAATGTCTTTCTCTTATTATCCCAATGTACTGATGACTCTCCGGACGTTCTTGTGATATGAATTCGTATGGGTTTTCATACCCATCTCCAACACTGCCTATCATACTATAACTACATGATTCACTATTAGAGTCATTACTTGTTAGAATCTTTTGATTACTTGATGGTTCTTCATTGATATTCGCATTAGCTTCATTGTTATTTGAGGCATTGCCTGTGCTTTGAGTAAAAGTGGAAAGTATCCCCGAAACTTCAATATCAGAAAAGTTGATGCTATTCGAAGAGTTAGCAATGCGATGTCCTTGTATTTCTCTAGCATCAGGTTGTGGTAACTCACTATCAAGAATGTTTGCATGCACTTCAATTGTATTGGCGTCAGTTGAATACACATATCCACGATGTGATATACCTGATGCATGTGGGAGTGTTGGATTCCAGTCGTGATTTTCGTTCGTGTTTGACGAAAGTACGTTGCTGATAGTGTTGTACGAAATCGACCCAATTTCATCATAAGAATGATAATTGTGATTCGCAGACACGTTTTGATCTCTTTGAGCCCGAGGTCTTACATGTTTTACACACAGGAAGACGTGAATAATGATTATATTACCAAATAGAATCGCACTAACGACAGAAAGTATCAGGAAATGCGTCATTTTCTTTGACCAATTTCAATATCCTCTGAAATGATTAGACTTCGAAATGCAATATGTTATCGTTTAAATATTAAGTGTCATCTTGGAACATACAAATTTAAAACAAAAATCGAATGGTCAGGTGTAAAGGTTCCTTGAAATATCTATCTTGTTTGTAAATTTGTTAATTACTAAAACATAATTCTTCAGTTGTTAGATATGATGTATAGCTTCTAGTGTTAGACGACTTAATTCCAGAATTAAATAGCACTAGTAACATTAAATTGATATTGCAAACAACAAAAGTAGAGTAAACGATTCAGTGCCACACTGTATAAAATATTTTCGGAATCTATTATTCATATTTCTAATTTCACTTTATACAAGCTTCATATAACTATTTTATTCGTATGAACTTTATGTGTCAACTTGCAGGATCATGTAGTTCACTGGTTTTCGATGGTTCATGTCTGTCATATTTGTTTTTCGTAAAACATTTCTTATACATTAGGTTGTTAATTTTCTCAATTGATTTTTGATATTTTTCATTTCAAGGCCTTTTATAGCCGTATATACTGTAAGGGTTTTTCTCGTTGCTGATGGCCGTACGTTTGCTTACAATTGCTTACATCCACTTCATTTGATTTGATTTGATTTATTTGTGTTGAACGCAACTTTCATCATTCCGTGGCGGTCAGGTTTAAATGATTGAGGAGGTCGGAG